>OZ023160.1:1690282-1722782 GCA_963678695.2 Diplodus puntazzo | reverse complement strand
TGTGGCGCTGGCCTAATTTCCTGAACAGGATCAATAAAGTTTCATAAAGAACTCGCGGTCCGTTTCCCTCCCGGTCCTCAACCAGTCAAACAGGAAGTGTTGAGAAAGCGGATCAATGGTCCCAGTGAAGTGCGGCTCAGTCCGACTTAACTCATCTGAATGTGAATGCGGAGCGCGTCACGGCTCGTTACGCCAAACGAGGCTGAAGAGAGAAAGAGAACGGCGCTTTGTTTACGCTGAACTCCATTCTGTCACTCTGTTCATTTACATTCTCGTGTTTGTTTGTCTGACACACAGCGAGCGTGTCGGGATCAGAGCCGAGAGGACGGAGACACAATGAGACGAGCTATTTTCTGTCCTTCTCCTCTGAGTCTCCGACTTGAATGGCGGCTGATGTATTCAGCGTGAAGCGGCGCCGTGGCAGCCAACCAGCGCCGCGTCAGAAATAGCAAAACCGCCGCCGCTCGCAGGAGCATCAATTAGAGGAGGGGGGGGATTAAATTAGAGTGTGGTCGCGCCCACAGGTTGTCACACAGCCGATGATGAAAGGTGATTAAAGTGCGAGTCGTGTTTATTTATAAAGTGCTTTTAACAAACCGGTTCGTCACCTGCTGCGCCGCCGAGCCACGAACAGGCAAGGAGACGAGTGAAGATGAGAAGAAGAACTGAGAGAAGACGTCAGACACACCAGAGACTAAACGAGCATCGACCCAAAAACAATCTCAACTCCCGACCCGCGGATAACCTTGCACACCTTTAATGGCTGTTTGTTGGGCTTCAAAGGGACGACTGGAGGAAACAAAACAAAGACTGTGTCGTAAAAATAAAGTCCCAAAACAGGAGAAGAGCAGCAGAAACACTGCGAGTCAAATCCTCCTCAGAGACGTGAGAGACGAAGCGATCAATATTTACTCTTCTCGGCTCACATGATGAGTTTCACACCTTCCTGACAATATTGTGACTCTCCGGCTCTCCGGCCGTCAGCCGTCCGGCCGCTCCTCCGTCATCCTCCTCTGCTGTCAGTCATGTTGGCAGCGATGGAGTTAAAATCATCGGCCTGCAGCTGTGAAGCTCAGAGTTAACGACAGGAGCTGCATCTGATCAATACAGAGTTTACAACTTAAAGGAACAGTTCACAAAAACATCTTCACACCCTTTATTAAGTTGAAGTCGTCACTGAGCTCGACCACAAACTGAGGCTGTAAATAACTTCTTTTTAAATAAATCTGTGATCTCAGGGCTTCTGGAGACTTGGAGTACAGGACGGAGGAGGGATCGTCAGGAGGAGGAGAGGAGGACTTCCTCCAAAAAGTCTCTCCTCACATGTGCAGAACCTGCCTTAGAAACATCATGTTTTTAAGTGTTCTTCAGTGTCACAGTGATCCAGTGACAGTTGTCTGAACATCCACAGGTTCACTGCTAACAGGAAGTGCTAACAGCTAATTCTGCAAAGTTTTAATTGAGTTGTGGAGTATTTTTATTTAATTTTTGGTTGTTTTCCTGTTTTAAAACAAGTCTCCAGCTGCTTCAATTGTTTAGGAGACTGCGACACTTCACTGACTTTATATCATCAGGAGGAGGAGAGGAGGACTTTATATCATCAGGAGGAGGAGAGGAGGACTTTATATCATCAGGAGGAGGAGAGGAGGACTTATATCATCAGGAGGAGGAGAGGATGACTTATATCATCAGGAGGAGGAGAGGAGGACTTTATATCATCAGGAGGAGGAGAGGAGGACTTTATATCATCAGGAGGAGGAGAGGAGGACTTTATATCATCAGGAGGAGAGGAGGACTTTATATCATCAGGAGGAGAGGAGGACTTTATATCATCAGGAGGAGGAGAGGAGGACTTTATATCATCAGGAGGAGGAGAGGAGGACTTTATATCATCAGGAGGAGGAGAGGAGGACTTTATATCATCAGGAGGAGGAGAGGAGGACTTTATATCATCAGGAGGAGGAGAGGAGGACTTATATCATCAGGAGGAGGAGAGGAGGACTTTATATCATCAGGAGGAGGAGAGGAGGACTTTATATCATCAAGAGGAGGAGAGGAGGACTTTATATCATCAGGAGGAGGAGAGGAGGACTTTATATCATCAGGAGGAGGAGAGGAGGACTTTATATCATCAGGAGGAGGAGAGGAGGACTTTATATCATCAGGAGGGGAGGAGGACTTTATATCATCAGGAGGAGGAGAGGAGGACTTTACATCATCGGGAGGAGGAGAGGAGGACTTTATACCATCAGGAGGAGGAGAGGAGGACTTTATATCATCAGGAGGAGGAGAGGAGGACTTTATATCATCAGGAGGAGGAGAGGAGGACTTTATATCATCAGGAGGAGGAGAGGATGACTTATATCATCAGGAGGAGGAGAGGAGGACTTTATATCCTCAGGAGGAGGAGAGGAGGACTTTATATCATCAGGAGGAGAGGAGGACTTTATATCCTCAGGAGGAGGAGAGGAGGACTTTATATCCTCAGGAGGAGGAGAGGAGGACTTTATATCATCAGGAGGAGGAGAGGAGGACTTATATCATCAGGAGGAGGAGAGGAGGACTTTATATCATCAGGAGGAGGAGAGGAGGACTTTATATCATCAGGAGGAGGAGAGGAGGACTTTGTATCATCAGGAGGAGAGGAGGACTTTATATCATCAGGAGGAGGAGAGGAGGACTTTATATCATCATCAGGAGGAGGAGAGGAGGACTTTATATCATCAGGAGGAGGAGAGGAGGACTTTATATCAATAGGAGGAGGAGAGGAGGACTTTATATCATCAGGAGGAGGATAAGTGGGTTTTCTATTTTTCTCTGAACTGTTCCTTTAAGAGAAAAAGCTGATGAAGAAGACCACTTGATCCCCTTTAGCCAGGACATGAAAATTTGTCAGTGTGTGTGTGTGTGTTTGAACTCACCTGACACACACACACACACACACACACACACACACACACACACACACACACACACACACACACACACACACACAGCTGTGTTTGCACCGGAGGAAGATCTGAGGGATCTGTGTCACCTGAGCGCTACAGGACACACACACATACACACACACACACACACAAATGTGTGCACTTCACTGCCACATGTGTGTGTGATTGACAGTGTGGGATGTGTCTCCGTGGCGACTCGCAGGGTGCAGGTGTTCCTGTGGGAACGGTTGCCGGGGCGACATGGAAAGTCTCTGTGACATGTGAAAGCACTTTGTCTTAATGTGTGTGTGTGTGTGTGTGTGTGTGTGTGTGTGTGTGTGTGTGTGTGTGTGTGCTATGAGCTGGATATTATTAGTTTGATATGTTTGGTTTCTTTGTGTCGTTGATATCTGTTATTTATAATTCATCTACAGGAAGATTAAGTGTTGATATTCAACGATGATATTCATGAACTTTGTGGGGGACTTTTTAAGAAAAGCTAATTATAAAGTTCTTCACATCAGGGAACGAATGAATAAGGATAAGAGCAAAAAGCAGACGAGACTGAAATCTAGTTAAATAAAATCATAAGAGAGAAACAGACGGTACCAGCTGTGATGGGACAAAAACAAATAAACCAGCGATGACGGATCGTTATGAGGAGACGAAGCCTTCGCTGTGGATTTCTGGTTCTGCAGTCGAGTCGAGGTGAAAGTGAAAAACATCGTCGGACAAACACCTCCTCTGTTTGTGAGCCCGGCTCTCCATCTGGTCCCTGGGAGCCAGCGGACAGAGGCCTGCTGCATCCTAATTAACCACCTTATAGACTGGCCTACTTTACCTCTACACACACACATACACACACACACACACACACACACACACACACACACACAGAAAGCTAAAGTCCTGCAGGCACACACAGTTAATTAAGCCCCATCGTTCACTGCTGATGAAAGAGAGGGAGGGGGAGAGAATGTTGTGCAGCGTTACACAAAGTACACAATTCCTGGTTCTGTCGTATTATCCGGACCTGCACCAGAAGTTTAAGGAGGATCTATTCTGGGCTGAGACCCGTCCGCCACCCGTTGTGTTGTTTTTGAGTAATCCTGCTGACAAACCAACAACCAGACAAAACCACGAGCTTCTACAGGTGGAGACAACACAAACCAACCGGACGAGACAGAACCGGACCGGGACAGGATCAACCTCAAACTGGACCGGTCCACATTAGATAGACTTGACCAGACCGGATCAAAAGGAACATCAGTTTCATCTTTTGCTTTAGATTTTCTTAGATATTTGACAGAAGCTCAGACGAAGCAAGTGTGTGTGTGTGTGTGTGTGTGTGTGTGTGTGTGCGTGTGTGTGTGTGTGTGTCCTGCACTCTTCCCGACCACCGGTCTTGTCTTCGGGTCCTGGCGGAGGCCTGGACGACCTCTGGACTCTCAGGAGTGTTCAGGAGCGAACAGCGACATGAAAACTCACTTATGGTTCTGGTCGGGGAGAGAGGTGGAGGAGGACGGAGAGATGACGACAGGAGGTGGAGAAAAAACAGCCGAAGGTCGTTCACGTCCGGCGCCGAGGAGATGGACTGTAGTCGTCGGTGTGAGGTGACAGAGGAATAGACTGGTTCTGGAACGGTCCAACCACACCAGACCCGACAAGATCAGATGGCCCAAAGCAGACTGGAGGAGGCTGAAGGAAATCAGACCGGAACAACTGGACCACAGGAACCAAATCAGGCCGGGTCAAAGCTCAGAGCGGCCTAAATCAGAGCCGACTGGAACGGACCTGACCAAAACAGACCAGACCCGATCACTCCAGATGAGACCAGACAACAATCAGACGAATCAAAACAGACCAGATCATGGACTAGACTGGACCAGACCTTAAAGGACAAGATGAAACAGACTGGAGGAGAACGGGTCAGAACTGACATTAAGACTAGACCAGAACCAATGGAATCAGTCCAGCTTGTGTTGGACCGGACAAAACAAACCCAGTTTTATCAAAACAGGTCCAGAACATCCAACATCAAACTATGTCAAACCAGGAGGGTCCAAAGCGGTCCAGAACAGATTACATTCGAGACCAAAACAGACCCGCCCAGAACCAGATGGCAAAGCTGCATCTTTGTCGATGTATTATTACGTTATTGTCCAAATCTAAAAGTTCTTTGTAAAGTTCTGTGTTGTTCTGTGTTCAGAACTTTCAGTAGAACCACGTGTTGATATTAATGTTCAGATTCTGTTCGTTTGTGTCGAGGATGAAGTGTGAACCTGAAGTCCAGCTGCACACACACACACACACACACACACACAAAGAGGTTCTGAGATCTAAAAAATGGGCTCAGATGAGACTTTAGAGCAACATGAATTAAATATGGCCGCCGTGTCCACAAAGCAAACTGATGACATCATTGCGTCAGCCGTCGCTGCTCAGTTCCCAGCATGCCGAGCGCCGCTGCGCTCCGGCCGGCGGCGAGGATCCTCGTTTCCCACGGAGGGGAATTGAGAGCCCCCGACGGCCCGCGGGCCCAATCCATACAGACACACAGTCGATCCACGGGCCTGATTTCTATCGACGCGGCTGCGAGGAGGATCGATGACACGCGAGGAGCAGAAACACGTCGGCGGTGAAGCTGATCAAGGGAACGACGGAAAGAAGAGACTGACAAAAAGGGAGGAGAGAGACACGAAGAGACGAGCAGAAACACGACCGGCGGCTGAAATCAAACATCGACGGAAAGTCAGTCAGCTGATCCCCCCTGACTGATCCGCCCGCTTTGATTGGCCGGATGGAAAAAGGCATCATGGGAAGTGGGGCAACTGGACGGGTCGAACAGGATTTACTGATAACTCCAAGTGTTAGTTTTAATCTGCTCGGAGGAGCAGACGGGTGGAGCCGCTGCATCAGAGAGAGAGTGTGTGTGTGTGTGTGTGTGTGTGTGTGTGTGTGTGTGTGTGTGTGTGCGTGTGTGTGTGTGTGTGTGTGTGTGTGTGTGTGTGTGTGTGTCTGTGTGTGTCTGTGTGACGGTCAGATTGGTTCTGCAAGAGTTACACCAGAAGATGAAAAGACGACAAGAAAGGCAGGAAACATGAAAGGACGGCTAAAAACAGACGGAAAGAAAAGAAATGAGAAGAAAAGAAAAAATGTTTTCAGTTCGAAAATCTGTAAAAATCATCTGTAAAATAAAGGAAGGAAGGAAGGAAGGAAGGAAGGAAGGAAGGAAGGAAGGAAATGAAAGGGGACAAAGGAAGGAAGGAAGGAAGGAAGGAAGGAAGGAAGGAAGCAAGGAAGGAAGGAAGCAAGGAAATGAAAGGGGACAAAGGAAGGAAGGAAGGAAGGAAGGAAGGAAGGAAGGAAGGAAGCAAGGAAGGAAGGAAGGAAGGAAATACTAGATGACTGAGACTGGATTAGACCAGACAGGAACAGACCCGGACCACACCGGATCAAATCAGATGGAATTGGACCAGAACAGATTAGACCAAGACGAGACAGGACCAGATGATACTGTAAACAACCAGACTAGACCTGGCCAAACCAAACCAGACCAGAACAGAACAGATCCGACTAGAATTAGACCAAGACAAAATGGTATTGGACTGGACAGGAAAAGACCTGGACCCTACCAAACCAAATCAGATGGAACTGGAGCAGTCCAGAACAAATAAGACCAAGACAGATCAGAAGAGACCTGACCTTTCAAAACTGGACCAAGTTCTCGAATGACCAGACTAGACCAAAGCCAGACCAGAGGAGCAAAAGTTCTGGAGGAGCGCTGAAGTTTTGAGACGGTCTTGGACAGTTTGCACCATCGTTCAGGTTTTGGTTTGTTCTGTGATGGTTCAAGAAGGTTTACTGTTGGAGTCAGTGCGATGTTAGAGGGGTTCTGAGAGATCTGGGAAGTTCTGAAGAAGGTTTTGGATCAGTGGTGACGTGAATCTGTTTTAGGGTCGTTGCAGAGATGTTGTAAGAGGTTTTGGTTTTAAAGGAGACGTGTACCTTGGTCGGGGGTTGGACTTTGTTGGTTTTGAAGAGGTGTCAGTGGGTTTGGGGAGGTTTTAGACTGGGTTTGAAGGTTCAGGAGGGTTGGGTTCATTTATAAAAAGGTACTGTTTCAGTGCTAACCAGGATTTGGAGCTGGATCTGCAGGTTTTGAAGGTTTTCAGAGGACTTTGTAAAGGTTTACAGAAGGTTTTCAGAAGTCAGAAGTTTCAGGGGGGTCTGGATAAGGTGTCGTGGGGCACTGGAGGGAGTGAGAGTTTTACTCGGTTCTTGGATCGTCTTGTATCGGACAGGTTCTGGAGAGGTCTTTGGGAGTGGGGCTGGTTTTGGTCTTGAGGAGGTTTATGGAGGGGCAGCAGTGAGGACTCTGGAGGTCGGGCCAGGTGGCGGGATGTTTCCGAGACCTTGAACGCGTCTCTGGTAGATTTGTCGCTGAACGCTCGAGATGGTCTCGTTGTGTGAGGCGTCCCCGGCCGAGCGTCGTCACGGCGACCGAAGGCGAGGGATCCGGCGTGATGTGAGAAACAGCGGCTGTCGTCTGAATTATGAATATCTGAGGACTTTTGTCAGCCATTAAAAAATAAAGCGGTGAAAGTTTAATGCGGCGCCTCGTCGATTATTGATGGAGGAGCGCCAACACTGACAACTGTGGGAGTGTGATGTGTGTGTCAGCGCCGCGTGGGCCTGTGTGTGTGTGTGTGTGTGTGTGTGTGTGTGTGTGTGTGTGTGTGTGTGTTAATTATTTGACAATATTCACTTTAAACTTTAAATATTTGATTGTTTATGAGGAGGAAACATAAATAAAGCGTGTCGTCCTCAGCTGGTGGAGACGGTCCCCAGGTGGGCGGGGCCTGTAAATAGCCTCTGAGTGATTGACAGCTCGTTCTGTGTCACCTCCAGGGACCGAGAGGAGTCCAGCTGAGGGGCCACGGGCTGTACATCTGGGTCTGTGTGTGTGTGTGTGTGTGTGTGTGTGTGTCAGCCCGGCTCTCGCTGTGACAAACCCTCAGCAGTTCTGACAGAGTGTGACTGTGAGTGTGTGTGTGTGTGTGTGTGTGTGTGTGTGTGTTTGTGTGTGTGTGTGTGTGTGTGTGTGATGTTTGAGCTTTCAACTTGTGATGGGATTTCCTCACTGCGACTCTGATGTGTGTGTGTGTGTGTGTGTGTGTTGTGTGTGTGTGTGTTTGTGTAAATCTGTTATCGCTCACCATCATTTGGAGAGAGAATAATCAACAAAGGCAGCGAGCTGCGCTGTGCCGAGTTTAATATGAGTGTGTGAAAGTGTGTGTGTGCTCTGCTTAATCTACTGTGTGTGCTTTTTGGCTTTTGCATGTGTGTGTGTGTGTGTGTGTGTGTGTGTGTGTGTGTGTGTGTGCGTGCACTGGTCAGATCTCCGTGCACTGTCAGACTTTGTGTTTCCAGTCTCTGATGTGGCTGCAGCAGCGTCTCCTCTCCTCATTTCTGAGCCTGCTGCTGCAAAATGTTACAGATTTGATTCTGCAGCAGCAGTCGAGTGTTTTCACTTCTGCTAAATGTTTCCTTTCTCAAACGCTTTTCTAAAAAATCTGCACCTGGTATCGACAGTCAGGTCCAGACCAGATCAGAGTGTCTAAAGTAGTGAACGGTACTTAAAGTGAAACTCTCGCCAAAAACCAACCGAGGCTTTTATTGCGATTGAATATGAGTCAAACCTTCACGTAAAAGCATAATTAATAGAAAAGAGGCACTTTTAAGATTTACCGTATTTCCCGTAGTTCCGTATATCGTAAAAGTGGGAGTGCTACGGGCACTTTTACGATAGCATCAAAATCTCTATTTTTAAAACAGTAAGAAGGCTCGACACAACATGAAACTTTGCTCGTACTATCACCAGGGTCTCTACACATGAACACGAGCATTGAGAACATTGTTTGTGTACACAGAGTTACTAAAAAGAAGGTTTTTGAACAACTCACGTTAGCAGTAGCTTGTTCCGCTCGCCGCCGTCCTGCCAGTGGAGAAGTGTCGATCTCAGAATGTGACGTAACCTGGAGGACAGTTAAGGTGGAACGCTCCTAAAGCTCAGTTCCATAGAAATACACGGAAAATTTGCTGTTTTGTCGTTAAAAACAACATTGACTTTGAAGTTGAAAAAGGAGCCTCATATAAGAAACAATACTAAAATCAAAAGCCACGTGAGATCTAGCGTGGATAGTTGTTGCAGGAAGACAGAAGTTCCACCTTAACTGTCCTCCAGGTTACGTCACATTCTGAGAGCGACACTTCTCCACTGGCAGGACGGCGGCGAGCGGAACAAGCTGCTGCTAACGTGAGTGGTTCAAAAACCTTCTTGTTAGTGGGCACCTGACGAAAATATGTGACGATGCCTCCAAATGATTCTCACAGCTTATTGTGGAAGATCTCAACCGGTCTGCACAGCGGCCTGATCTGAACCAACACCTTCAGGATGAACTGGACCAGAACTGACCCCCAACATCACGGCTGGACCTCCTGATGCTCTCCAGATGTCATCAGAGAAGATCTTTAAACATCTGTTCCTCATAAAACACATGTTCTACAGCCAGCAGGGTGAAAACACACACACACACACACACACACACACATTTCTGTTGACCTGCTGTGTCAGGACACACACAGACAACAGGGTTTCCCGCCCAACGACACAGGGGCCCGTCAGTCACTGTTTCCACACATAAAACCAGAGAAAGCAGAGCTTAATAACACACACACACAGAGGGGTGCACAGTGTGTGTGTGTGTGTGTGTGTGTGTGTGTGTGTGTGTGTGTGTGTGTGTGTGTGTGTGTGTGTGTGTGTGTGTGTTCGTGCCCACACACAGACAGGCACATGCATGAATGCACACACACACAATAATACGGGCATTTTCAAGTGAATGGAATTTAACCACTTTCTTTCTGTGATAAACTTTAATACACTGGTGACACACACACACACACACACACACACACACACACACACACACACACACACACACACACACACACAGCTCTTCCCCTGCAGATCTGGCGACTCGGCCCGGTGATCAAAGGCTCAGATTTGCTCCATTGTGTGGATAAACACCCAGCTTTTCAGGCACCCAGGAACACACTCATCCGAGACAATAACACACACACACACACACACACACACACACACACACACGGCCAAATTTGGTCCAATCTTCCAAAGCCGCCACTTTGGCAAATTCGCACAGAGGAGGGCTGCTGAAAATCCGCGCGACCAAAGCACTTTGTTCCGGTGGCTGTGGCCTCCTGAGCGCTGCGCGGCCCTCAGATCATTATAAACCCATTGTAGGCGGCGGCGGGGTTCACCACTAACCTAATTGTAGCGCCGCAAAGCCGTCGTGGAAGCTTAAGAGTGTTGAAATCTGTTGAAATACAGGGCGCAAAGTGAGGCGGAGGAGCCCACGTAATTCATCTGAGGGCTGTTAAAATATCTTGCAGATGAAAACGGGAGGATCGGCCCTTGATGTGACGTCTGCACGCCAGCAGAGCGACGGCAGAATGGCGGGGCTGAAAGCCTCCGGAGGTGACGCCGCGGTTAAGTTCTCATCTTTACTCAAAAGTGTGTTTTATTCTGTGCGACCTCTCCGTCGACACCGCTGAAATTCTGCAGCTCCGTTTGCACCATCAGTCATTCTGTCAGACGTCGTTAACGCTCCGATGCTGACGCTCTGAGAAGTGCTGCTCTGCTTCATCATCTGTTCAGATGGTTTGTTACTGCCAGCTGCTCGTCTGGTCAGAACATGAAGCTGTTCGCTGGACCGGGACACAGACAAACACCGCATACTCTGATACTTTATTCAACAGATGGATTGTTGTTGTTTTGAGGTCACGTCAGGTGTTTCACAGCAGTCACAGACCACAAGAGATTCTTTAAAGGTGTAATTCAACCAAAATTCAAAGGAAGCTCAACCGGCCTCCCAGTGAAGACGAGTGGACACCAGACCAGGACTGAACTCAGCCTCAGAGAGAGACGGAGGTCAGTGTGAAGACAGAGGACAAACTACAGAGGCGATTTACAGCGACTCTGACCAGGACTATGACTCCGGGGACAAGAAGACACATCAGGTGGGGATACAAGAAGACAGACAGAGAGAGTCGGACATCATCAGCGTGTAGAGACAGAACTCACAAGTTGCTCTGTGGACTGAGGGTTTATTTGGACCGAACCAGAGGAGACTGTGGAGACAAACCAGAACTGTTCTGCTGACTCTGACTCAGTTTGAGTCCAGTCTGAATGAAGTGAGTCTGACGACGAGTTAACGAGCAGATTAAACTGGTCTGAGTTCAGACAGAGACAGAAACTTAAGTTCAGTTCAGAGCCAAAATATTTCCTTTCTTCACATTTATGAGTTTCTGTTGTTGATTATTAGACTCAGCAGTGAACTGAAGCTGCAGGCTGTCAGACCTCCATCACCTCTGAACTACAGGGTGCTGTTAGGAGGCTAGCTGGTTAGCATGCTAACTTCTCTCGTCTCTGGACTCCACATACAACCCTTCACCTGAGATCTGGCCTCTCATCTCACTCCTACGCTGCTGAAGTGTTCTTGGTGTGGATGAAGCGGCGCTCGGTGTTTGTCTCTCCCGGCCGTGTTCAGTCAGACGGAGCCGGGCGGGTTAATTGTGTTGAAGAGTGCTGGTTGATGAGGCTCACACAGCGGACGGCCTGTTTGACTAATGAGAGCATCTGTCGAGCAGCCTGCAGCGCGCACACACACACACACACACACACACACACACACACACACACACACACAGCGGTGTGTCCCAGGAGGAAGGGAACTCTGTTCTCTCTTCACTCTCATCACAGTCTCTGTCATCTTCAATCTGCCTCCCATCTCGTCTCCATGACGACGCATCATCTCCTCACTACGGCTGCTGCAGCGACCCACGCGGTGACATCATCGCCACCATCATCAGCACCGTCGTCTCCCTCTGAGACACTTGCCTGCCACGTTTCAGCAGAGGTCGGTGGTGGGCAGCCGGGAGGAGGCGCTCAGGGTTAACAAGGTTCTCAAAGCGTGGCTCACGGACCTGAAGGGGTCCTCAGGGGCCTCTGAGGGGTCCTCGACCTCCTGAGCCCCGACGGTCCCTTCAGCTCGGCCCAAACAGAAATGTTTGTACGAAACTTCACGAGACTTTTAACTTGTGGGTGAACTGTTCCTTTAAGGCTCCACTAAAGCGTCTTTCGAATCAAATCCAGCTGCAGAGAGTTCTCGGGCCACACTGAACCGTCTCGCTCTTAAACTGAAGTGAAAACCTTTGAAATTACCAAAGTAGGTTTTTTCTTCCACATGACAAACAGCGTTCTCATTATGTCTCACTTGATCTTCCTCTGTGTTCCTGCTGGACTCAACAGCAGAGTGAAGATGACTCACATCAAGGAGACGTTAACGCCTGACTCGTCCTCACATCACAGTGTGTGTGTGTGTGTGTGTGTGTGTGTGTGTGTGTGTGTGTGTGTGTGTGTGTGTGTGTGTGTGTGTGTGTGTGTGTGTGTGTGTGTGTGTGTAGGTGCACTCTCTTGGCTTGGCGCTCTCACATCTACTGACGCTCACTGAACTCAGGACAGAGTTCCAGTTCAGACGACCACAGACCTCCAGCACCGGACATTTGACGTTAGTATCCAACAGAAACAACATTTATCAAGCATCACACGTTCTGTTGGTTATTAATTACATCAAGACCACCTTAAATGAGACCAAGTCAAGACCAGGACCAGAGTCCAAGACTTGTTTTCTACAAACAAAAATCCCTGAGGAGCTGAAATGAACAGAACCACTCAGAGACCAACACAAGCACCACAACACTAAAACTAACCCTCATTTAACACAAACATATTTCTACTTTAATAATCAATGTAATGTTATAATATGTCTCTGGGGAAAGTGAGAGACACCAACAAGAGTTCTGACAACAAGCGGACTGAACTTCAGCATTTTCCTGATAATCAGAATCTGTGTTTTTGTATTGACATCAAATAAATGTAATTTCAAAATGCTCTACTTTGGCTCTGATGCAGCATGAAATCTGTGAGGTTATTCTAACTACAGTTATCAAGACACACCTCCAAAATGTAGTGAAGTAGAAGAATAAAGACACCTGAACAGTACAGTACCAGAGTAAATGTACTTAGTTACTTAGTCACTGACTCTGTGTAGTGACAACTGAAATAAAAGATGAAGGATTTTCAGGAAGGACGGAAAGAAGGAAGAAGGATGGAGAAAGGAAGACAGACTGGTCGCTCTGTGAAGCTCTTCGCTCTGAACTCAGTCTGTCATTTATATTCTGGTGGTTGAGTCGAGCCTCTTCTCTCCTCTGAGGATCCAGCTTGTGAATCCGGTGACTTAAGAAACCTGCGTCTGAACTCTCCTCGACCGCTGCGGCGTGACGTGACTCAGCGACAGCGCCGGAGGAGAGCGAGGACGAGAGACAGACAGACAGACAGACAGACAGACAGACAGACAGACAGAGAGAGAGAGAGCGTTCACCTGATCGCAGCTCTGGTTTCATCATCAGTGGCTGACGGCGGACGTGAAACCAGGAGCTGCTGCTGCGTTTTCAAACAAGAAAAACAGGAAGCAGAGCGGCCGGCAGGAAGCTGACGGAGGCTCGCTGAAGACGACGGAGAGGATCTTTGATAGCTACAGGAGGAGAGATTTATCAGCTCTGACCGACAGAGAGCTGACAGCAACTCAAAGAAAAGTGTTTTTAATTCTATCAAACATAAAACATCGTCCAGTCCGAACGAGCTCGACTGCATCAAGGTGAAAACAACATCTTTATAATCAGCGCTGGATCGTCAGACGTCAGATAAACTGTATGGAGCCATTTCACACTTTTAAAAAAAGGCGTTGAAGTTTGATGGATCCATAATGTTTCCACACGTTTACTTACATCTTACATTTACATTCAGGACATTTAGCAGACGCTTTTGTCCAAAGCGACTTACAATAAGTACGTTTGTCACGGAGAAACCACGACATCACCGTCGATGGAGTAAAGCGAAATATAGTAGCTGTGATTGCAGCGCAAACGATATGAACATCCAAGTGCATATACGTTTAAATTTTATTTTGTTTTTTTGGGAGGGAGTCATGCTATGTGGGTTGAAGTCTGAACAAATAAGTCTTGAGTCTTTTGCTGCAGACAGAGAGACTTTGCTGTCCTGACGTTGGTCGGGAGTTCGTTCCTCCACTGAGGCTCCAGAACAGAGAAGAGTTGCTAGTTGCGCTGAACAACCTTTGTTTGCTCTCAGCGATGGCAGTACCAGCTCATGCTGGGCCGTGTGGACTGACCAGTGTTTGGAGGCAGACGGGTGCAGATCTGTTGACGGCCTTGAAGGCGTTCTGGATACACCGCAGTGGTTCAGTCTCAGAGGCTGAGAGTCCAGCCAAGAGGGAGTTGCAGTAGTCCAGGCGGGAGATGACCAGCACTTGGACCGGGAGTTAAATTGCGTCTTTTGTGAGGAAAGACCGGATCCTGCAGATGTTCTATAGGGCAAATCTGCAGGATCGGGCCACAGAAGTTTACGTCCAGGTTCCTCACCGTCGACGAAGGTGATACCGTGACATCCTCTATTGTAATTTTCACAATCAAGTGGATTGAACCGTCGGTGAGGGCCGGAGGTCAGTAAACGATGGAGAGCAGACAGCTGATTTAAGAGAAGATGGAGAGCGAGGGAGAGACGGCGAGCGAACGCCTCCAGGGAGGAAGAACAAATGCAGAAAGAGAGGAGACGAGCAGAGGATCAGTCAGAGCGATAAAGATAACACCAGGATGTGACAGAGGAGACAGAGAAGCCCGGAGGAGGAGACGGAGACGCTCAGATGACAGACGGAGGATCGGCTAATGGAGCCGAGCTCAGCGGAGAGACGCCGCTCTCGTCCATAATGAAGCCTGAAGGTCCTGAAGAGAGTCTGAATCCCTCAGAGGAGAGTCGGACTGTCAGAGAGACGGCGAGGATCACACACATCCACCGACATCAGCCTCACATCGTTAATCACAGGCTAACGATGGAGAGACTAACACTGACTGAGGAGAGAGGAGGGGAGGGTAGAGAGGGAGCAGAGGTAGGAAGGACAGAAGGAAGGAAGGAGGAAAAGGAAATTATGAAGGCAAAGAAATGAAGATGAGACAACAGGATGAAACCAGAGGAAGAAGGAAGGAGAGAGGAAAGGATGAAAAGACAAAACAGATGAAGAGATGAAAGAAGGAGGGACTGAGGAGAGGACAGGGAGACGAGGAAGAAAAGGGAGAGATGAGGAGAGAGGAATGAAAGAGAAAGGGAGGAGAAGAGAGGAGCGGTGATGAGAAATGAGAAGACAGGAAGGGATGACAAGGAGACAAGGAAAGGATGCGAGAGGAGGACGAAGAGGAGACAAAACGAGATTAAACGATGAAAGAGGAGAAAGTAAACTTCAGTAGATGATGAGAGGAGAGAAAAGATGAAGGAGGTTCAAGACTGAAAAAAGGTGGAAGAGGATGAAGAGGAGCAGGAGGACAAGGAGAAGGAGGAGAAAAGGAGGAGTGGGAGGGAAGGATGTGAGAGGAGGAGGTGAAACGCTAAATGCTGTAAAACCTCGTCCGATCAGAGGAGAGAGGAGCGCCGGCAGGCAAACCACACACACACACACACACACACACACACACACACACACACACACACACACACACACACACACACACACAGGAAGAGGCTGCGGGCTGTGTGTGTGTGTGTGTGTGTGTGTGTGTGTGTGTGTGTGTGTGTGTGATGCAAGCCTGCCGGGCTCTGCTGTAATCGAGGCCGGATGGACATCGGGGCTAAAAGTTGCAGCAACCCTGCAGGCTGTGATGTATAAAACACACACACACACACACACACACACGCACACAAACACACACACACACACACACACACGCACACAAACACACACACACACACGCACACACGCACACAAACACACACACACACACACACACACACACACACACACACACACACACACACACACACACTCATGGGAGAGAGTGTGTGTTTCTCGTCTTTGTTCTGCTTCATTATATTCTGGATCTTGATGTTACTTTCTTTCTTCATCCTTTCACCATGTTGAGTTTGTTTCACTCCTCCTCTTATCTTTATCACCCTCCTCATTTCTTCATCTTCAGTTCTCCTCTTCCTCCTCTGTCATCTTCCCCTCGCTGCACCACGTTGTTTCCCTCATCTTCTTCCTCCTCTCTTCTTCCTCCCTTCTAATTTTCTTCTCCTTTTCCTCATCTCTTCTCCTTCCTCTCTTTCAACATGTTGACATCATCTCCTTCTTCACCATCCTCATCTCTCTCCACCTTTCACCTCCTCTTCCTGGACTTCCTCGTCTCTCCTCCCTCTCTTATTCATCTTTTTCCTCATTACTCGACATGTTTTTCTCCCGTTTCCGCTTTACGTTGACTTCACTTCCTCCTCCTTCCTCTTCTCTTGCGTCTCCTTCCTTGGCAGCACCTCATCGTCTTCTTTCTAACCTCTAATTGTTTAATGTCACTGATCTCTTCCTCTTCCTCTTCCTCCTCCTCCTCCTCTTCCTCCTCCTCCTCCTCCTCCTCTTCGTCGGCTCATTTAACACAAGGAAGGAAACTGAAGCTAAAGAGGATTTTTAAAAACAGTCACATCCAACATGTTTGAAACAGGAAGTGACGAGGCTGATGGGAAATGTTGTCTTCCCCCCTCCATCTGCCTTTCTTTTAATTTAATGTCCCAGTTAAAAAAAACTCCCAGCATGCTTTGTTTCTCATTAATTCGCTCTCTCCGTTTTTCTCTCTCCCTTCTGCTAATTACGCCACCGGAGCCTTTGATCTGTCCGTTAACCCTCCGTTAACGGAACAATTAGTCAGCAGCCATTCAGGTGAGGATTGATCCGAGCCGCCCGGCGCCGACAAGCCTTTTAATGGATTTAATTAAACTGCCAGGGAAACGTGTGTGTGTGTGTGTGTGTGTGTGTGTGTGTGTGTGTTTGTTATCACCCAAAGGGGGATCAGAACAAAGTGAACACAGGGTTGTCAGGGAAACGCAATTAAAATGAGAACATACATGTGGCGCTTTGTTAAATCAGAGACAGAAAGTGAGCGAGGCGACAAACACGAGCTGCAAATATTATTATTTTGTTTTGTTTTCATGTAAATTATGAAACTGAATCAGAAAACAGAAAGTCGCACGTTGAATCTGGGTTAAACTTCCCTCGGCGCTGCAGAAAAAGGTTTCTCACGTTCGCTCGGAGGCAGAAGCAGCTCTGGAGACGCACGTTCATGATGAAACGCACGTTATTGATCCCTGTGAGGGTGAAAGTATTTACTCTATGGATCCTCAGCTCACTTGTTTTTCATAAAACACTGTGGCAGGAAGCAGGTTAACATATATGTAGTCGTTATTAACAATGTTCTGCACTGCAGATGGCAGAAAACTCAACATATTCACAGGTCAACACGGGGATGCAGAGGGAGGTAAAGTCACCAGACTCCCTTATAAAAACACTCAATTTAGTGAGATGCCAAGTTAGAAACGTCTTCATTTACTGTATTTAACGCCGTCTCTGACAAATTCTTGCTTATTTGGTTTTTCTCGTCAATTCAGCAAACATTCTACAAAAAGTTTGTTCCTTCTTCCTGTAAAAAACAACATGGCGTCCGTCCAGAATCACAAGCCTTCGCTCAGGATGATAAACGACACGTGTGAACCGACGAGCTGAGAGTGCACGTTTTTAAATGTTAATGTTAGACGAAAGAATGTCTTGTGTCTCAGAATTAAAGTTGTCATGACAACCAGAGTGGATTTGAACTGCGAGCATCAACCTCAGCAGTCAGCAGGAGTAGGAGAGCTGCTCATCAGAACCACGGTTTGGGTCGTCGTGCCTTCATCAGGTCCGCTGACGTTCAGGTTTGAGGGACCGAACATGATGCTGATGAGAAGCTCTGCTGGTGAAGCGTCTGCATAAGTGAAGTCTAAAAGATGTTTAACATAATGTGTAAAAAGTTAAACATGGCTGATTCTGGCTCTCCACTGTCTCCTCGTCTTTTGGATTTGTCGATGCTCGGATGGTTTCCTGTGAGCTGGAATCACTCCATCATTAATTGATGGTTGATTATAATAAAGCCTGGCTGTCGGAGCGTTTCTCCTTCCTGCCTGCAGGCTCTGAGGCACGTGTACGAACCCTGGACGGATCTTTGAATCTTAACAGAAACACAGTGTGAACGCAGTTGAGTCGAGTTCAGCAGCTAACGTGCACGACGTGATTCATTTTTCATACGTTTTTTTGTTTTTTCCACATAAAAGTTTGAAGACAGCCGACATGAGCTGACGCTAAAACCTCCATCCAGCCTGAATTCTTAACAAAAGCTGCTTCAGTCTGAACCAAACTGACGGAAACACACAATTTACATTTTAATTTTTTAACTTCATTAAAACAGAAACGCTGCCAACAGTTAACAAGAGAAACAAACACGAGAAGAGAAGAAGAAGAAGAAGAAGAAGAAGAAGAAGAAGAAGAAGAAGAAGAAGAAGAGAAGAAGAGAAGAAGAAGAAGGTCTCTGAGCTTCTGACAGCTGCCAATCATCCAGCCTGACACACACTGAGCTCTGCTATAGGTCGGAGGGCAGCAGAAGCCCCGCCACCGTATGTGTCAATCAACCCCCTCAGGGCCAAAAGCCAAGAGGCATCACACACGGGGGAGCCTGAGGGTGAAGGTTCAATTCCCTCAAACCAATAATGAACGAAAAGGTAGAACTGTGAGACACTCGAGACTTTTCAGATTACATCCTGCACAAGAGTCAAATAAATCATCTTCAAATTAATTTATCTTATCTGCAAAAAACTTTTAAGAAAATCCAACAATCGGAAAATACAAAAAAGAGTTTATAAATACAAATTTCAGTTTTAATTTTTGTATTAAATTACATTTAATATCAGATACTTTAAGACTTTTACCCAAATACTTTTACCAAAGTAATATTTTAACATGATATCTTCATGAAGACAGAGAAATGCACCACAGCCTGATTTAAACACTGAAAATGTGTGTGTGTGTGTGTGTGTATGTGTGTGTGTGTGTGTGTGTGTGTGTGTGTGTGTGTGTGTGTGTGTGTGTTCATGTTTAAAATGGCGAGAGAGACACTGAGGCGTACTGAGGACATTAAGGGCGTGACAAACACAGTGTTTGTCATGTCAGTACACACACACACACACACACACACACACACACACACACACACACACACCACACACACACCTCCCGCCATCAGGACACACACCGCCTGCTGAGAGCCGTCACCCGCGGGGCCCCGGGCCCCTCCCACTCTGCCACCTCTGTGGCCCCGCCCCCTCCTCAGATGTTGATTGGCAGTCGGGGTTAAAGAGCAGCACTGTTGGCTGAAAACAAAGATGGAGGCAGAAAAGAGAGAGAGAGCGCCGACACACTCACTGAATCTTAATCTGTGTGTGTGTGTGTGTGTGTGTGTGTGTGTGTGTGTGTGTGTGTGTGTGTGTGTGTGTGATCCCTTCATAAAGATCTAGCTGAGCTACTCGGTTGAATACATATATCACTGCTGAGCGCACTGATACCTCGTCTCCACCATCACTGACGGGTCTGAACAGGTTTTTAAACGTGGGTTCACCTGAAGCGCCATGTTTTACTTCATGAGTGTGCCGGAAACCGTCGTAACACAAGAGAAAACAACGCTACAAATATTGTCAGCGTCACGGCTCCACTGTCATTAGTTCCAGGAACATTTGGAAAAAGAGCCGTATGACTACATTATTTTATCCTCCGTCCTCCTTCTATCCTAAACAGGAAGTTAGCCGGCTCGGTCCGGTGATCCAGCCGAGCAGCTTTCACAGGAACAAACGCTGTGTCCTGTAATCGAACCTCCTTGAATCCACCGCATCACAAACGTACGTGCCGTCATCAGATACTGATACCGTGTCTCCATCCGGGTCGTACGTTTGGATCAAAGCCGAGCCGAGGTGATACAAAAACTCGGTTCTACAGCAGACTCACCTGAGAGGAAAGTAACTGAGTTGATTTCCAAAAACATCCAACTAACTCTAACTGAGTGTATTTCAGGTCGCTCAGCTTCCTCGACAGCTTCACTCGTGTTCACACAGATCCACGAGATAATCTGACGCACAGCTGCTGCTCACGGTAACAACAGTCGAATCGGATCTAATCTGCACATATAATCCACTTTATTCCTGTTTATCTTCTGCGGTGAACTAACAACAGATTTAACACCAGCAGCCTGTCACTCTCAGCCACAGCGGACTCTGCTCGGGTCCATCTGTTCTGAGGCGGCTCCGGGACCTCGTGTCCAAAGTGACACCGGAGCTTCTCTCCTGGGGCCCCGCGGGGCTCCTCGCCGGGTCCGCTGGATTATCAGAACCGGCATCTGGTGGGATTTGAAGGGGGTGCAGAGGGTACGAGGCTCATCTGTTTATCAAACTATCAGATTAACGGTTTAATGAAGAGGATGATCAGTTTCATCTGCGTTATGAATGCAGGCAGTCGTCATGACAAAGACGACAATAATCAATCGTCTTTTTAGTGGTTTGAGCTGTAAATCCAGCAGATTTGAAGCTTTTATTTGTTTGACATGATCGTAAACTGAACATCTTTGAGTTTTAGATCGTTGTTGAGACAAATAAAGACGCCTGAAGATTCACTTTGGGATTGTAGGATATTTTAAACACACAATTCATTGAAGAATAATCTACGGTGACACTCAGCAGTTGGAACTAAACTTCTTCACTTTCCTGCAGCTTTAACACACCTCCCTGCACACACACACACACACACACACACACACACACACACACACACACACACACACACACACACACACACACACACACACACGTCTCTGCCTTCATGAACACAACCATCACACACACATCCACTCTGTTTGCCTCCAACCTCGACATAAACCCATCATGTGTGTGTGCAGTAAACACGACCCCCTCCACCTCTCTGCTGATTCAAACATGGTGGCGGTTAGCTGGGGGCTCCACCTCGACGCTGAAGGGGCCAATTAAGCCGACAACGAGGGCTAAAGAGCGCCACAATGGGTCCATTCAGCGGCTCTGACAGGCGCCTTCCACTCAGAGTGTCGCGGCTTTTGTCTCGCGGAGGGCCGAGGTGTCGCCCCGCCGCCCGATCCGGGGGCGTGCTCGGGTGTTCTTCTCGGAGGCGAGCGGGAGCGAAGCCTTTGTGTTGTGTTTGTGTGTGTGAAGGGTTTGATTGACAGCAATTATGGGAGGGTTCACAGGAGGCCACGAGCCTGAGACACACACACACACACACACACACAGATATAAAAATATCAACAAACAAACCAACCAAACACAGCAAACACACACAGGTACGTCAGGTGTGTGTGCTCTCAGTCTGCAGCACCTTTCTGTCAGAGTGTAACGATCCTCAGACGCTCCAGCGAGGTCTCACTCTGTTGTTTTTTTCCGTGCTGAGTCTCAGTGAGCGCTCTGTAATTAGAGCTTCATTTGCATATGAAATGATGCAGCGCCGTCCGTCTGACGTCTTTGTTTGACGGCGCCGCGTTCACACGAGCGTCTCCATCTGAGATCCACCCAGCAGCCGTCCGTCCAGGAGCTGCAGGTTGATGAAACGTCTTACTTTAATTTGATTATATCGACTATCTTCTCAGATTTTGATCCCGTCGTTGAGTCCCTGCTTTGCTTTCTGCTTCCTTTAGAAATGCAGAGTGTTTAAGAAGCCACAAAACCTCCTGCTCAGTCTGCAGGTAAACATGGACGACACGGGTCCCAAGAAGAAGTCCTTCGCTGCACGAACTCAAGAACACGAAGCAGAAACTCTTCATGTGTGAACACCAGTGTCAACATGTTGTTGTCACACAGACGAGGTGAGACCAGGAGGACGAGCTACAGAGCTGAAGATGGAGGACGAGTTTCTCTTCTGATGCAGCAGCACACGCTGGAAACAACTCGTCTCCTGCCGGTGACGCAGCGTGAACCCTCCGATGTAAAAGTAAAATAGTAATGTAACATTTAACGTGACGAATCACCAGCTGAGGGTTGGAAGACGGAGGGAGGAGAAGAAAGTGAGAGCAGGAGGAGAGAAGCAGGACTTGTGGCCTCTAATGAGCCGTGGAAACGTTATCAGCGACAGGACTAATTATTTCCTCCGCTTCGTTAAGACGCAGCGCTAATCCTGTTAGCATGGAGGGGAGAGGAGGGAGGAAGGGATGGATGGATGGATGGAGTGGAGGAATGGAAATACAGATGAGACTGAAATGAGAGACGGGAGGAGAAAAAGCTGAACTCCAGACTTTAGATGGAGGAAAGAAACTGAGGGATGGAGGGAGGTGGAGAAATGGGAAACAGGATAGATTGATGGAGGAAGAAAGAAGAAGGAAAACACAGATGAAGGTGGAGGAACAGCAGCAGCAGCGTCTCTGATGACTCCTTTTTCCAATTAGCGAAGCAGGAAGTTGTCCTTGTAGCCACGGCGACGCTTCCTGTCCTCCTGATTAGTGCCGAATCTGCATTTATTTATTTTATTTTTCTTCATGTTTTCTCGTTAAGTTCTCTGCTGCGTTTCCTCTGATCTTTGAGCTTCATGGAGACAAATTGGGTGTTAAGAGTGTCGCTGTGACACACACACACACACACACACACACACACACACACATTAGAGAGTGTGTTTTGCTAACTGGTGAGGTCGGAGAGGACGTGGCGTCGACTCGTTGGGGGTTTCTGTGATCACACGTTCACTTGGCCGATGTAACTACGCGTCGCAGAGATGTAAATTTCTCAGAGAAGCTCGCCGACTTCTCGCCAAACTGCCCGTTTAGATTCCAGCTTCTCTCGTGTGCAAGTGGAAATTGTGACCTCGGGGCCGAGAGGTGGAAAAGGTCACGGGGGCGTTCGACTCGAGAGGCTTTATCTTCACGGACGTACTCAATGGATTTCACGGCTGTTTGTTAATTAGATTATAAGATTTTTCTAGTGTAATAAAAAAAAAAGAACAGGACGACATTTTGTCCTCAGGGGAGCAGAGGAAAGGTCAGGGAGTATTTCCTGAAAACACAAAGGATTTATAAAAACATGCAGAGTGTTTCTTGTGTCCTCGACTGTGAGAGAAGACGAAGAAGACAAAGCAGAAGAAGAAGAAGAAGCAGAAGAAGAAGAAGAAGCAGATGAAGTGTTTGAGAGCATATCGTCTGTTTCAACTGGTCCAACTAGTGAAACAGTAATGACAGCATCACCAGTGCTGGATTTAGCAATTTGGGGGCCAAAGGTGAAGGTATGTATGGGGGCCCTAAACCCTGCATACACTTCTTTACTCCAAAATGAAGACAGAGAACGAAGAACACACAGAGTGTAATACACAAGCTAATAGTCACCCATGATGGAGAATAAGAAAACAACTGTCCTTTCGGCAGTTAATGACAATTTACAGCCTGCGAAGTTCGCGTTCGTCTGTGCCACATACTGACGGAAACGAATCATGACGTATGTGGAGCTCTATAATTAGGCTCTACTGAGCCTCATCTATTTATACCATTTATACCAGATTTTCTTAAAATGAAGTTAACACCTTTTAGAAAAATGTCACCTGAGGTAAAACTCCCCCTGCTACCCTGATTAGCATTTGTATAGCTCACAGCATTTTCATTAACATGTTAAAGCCTCCAATAGAATCAGGGGGAGGGGGGTCATGGGGGGCCAACTGCCAAGCGAGGCCCACGTCAATTTCCGACAATTTACGGCAGTTTTCGTCGTTGCCTGCAAATTGCCGTTAATTGTCGCAAACCTGAAATTCCACGACAATCTACAGTGCCGCATACTGACGAAAATCCCACTTTTTATGCAGTGCAGGGTTATAACTGGCAGAACTAGGTTGACTCACCGGAACCCCACCATCGTCATCATCGTTGTCAAAATGGCGTCACTGGACAACTCCTCCACCGTGTCTGTGTCAACATCAGACACTTCACAGCTAACGTTAGCTGCTGCTGCTGCTGCCGGCATATCCAACACTGTGGACGTTGTTGACTGTATCCCCAGTAACAGCGGTGGTAAAATAGTTTGGCAGCTTTGCTATATATTTCTCCGCGTCTTTTTTCTTTTTCCGTTTATTCGAACCGCTCGGGTAGTTCTTCTTCTTCTTCTTCTTCTTTGCGGTTTTATGACAGCCGGCATCCAACTCGCTCTGGTAGCTTCGTTTCATTTTAGCTTTTAATCCGTGTCTGTTTGTTTACTACTTCTTCTTCTTCTTCTTCTCCTTCTTCTTCTTCTTCTTCTTCTGTGTGGTTTATTGGCGGTTGGCAAACGGCGGATTACCGCCACCAACTGGACTGGAGTCGTTTGTGTTCAGCTTTTGCAGTCCTTCACGGACTAGTCCATTTCATTGAGAAAGTAGGGGGTGTATGTGAGACAGATACCCATGAATTTGACATTTTAACTAATACTTAAATGTTTTTCTAAAGAATGAACTACATATTAATAAAATTTACCACGTTTTTGAAGTGTTCATGGTGATAAATTTCTTATTTTCCTTTTTTTTTTTTTTGGAGGTTGGTGGCCCCCCCTACCACTGCTAGTGGAGGGGCCCCAAGCAACCGCCTACCTATGCCTCTATGTTAAGACCAGACTCCCTTAACAAATGTTGTGATTTTAAGAGTTGTTTCATCAGGAGAAGCTTCATAAACTTTGTGAAACACTTTCGATGACAAATTCTAAATCTTTGATGCCTTCTGGTAAATTCAGCATTAAATGTAATACACGAAGCCAACGAT
The DNA here is from genome assembly GCA_963678695.2 of Diplodus puntazzo. Taxonomy (NCBI): domain Eukaryota; kingdom Metazoa; phylum Chordata; class Actinopteri; order Spariformes; family Sparidae; genus Diplodus; species Diplodus puntazzo. The sequence continues at coordinate 1,698,021 of OZ023160.1, read as the reverse complement.
CACCGGACTCCCTTTACAAATCAGCTGATTTTAGGAGTTGTTGAGTAGCATAAAACTTTATAAACATTATGAAACTCTTTCTATGATGAAATCTAAATCATGGGTGCCTTCTGGTAAATTCAGCATTAAATCAAAACATGAATTGAACCAGTAACCACATCACCAGACTCCTTTAACAAATGTAGTGATTTTAAGAGTTGTTGAGTTAAAACAAACTTTATAACGTAGTGAAACTGTGTCTTTGACAGATTGTAACTCATTGTGTCCTTGTTGTAAATTCAGCATTAAATGAGAAGCTGCAGTTGTTTGTCTCCTTGTAAAAAGTGTCAGTTTGTGGCAGCATGTCTGTACCAGCCTGTCTGCTTCTGTGTCTAAAGTGCTAAAGTCTTACCTGCCAACATTGATCAGCTGTTTGAACACTGTTTACACTGATTTCACCATTTACACTCCATTTATGAAAGAAGAAACATGTTATTGATCTAAACATGTCACATGTTACAAAGACACTAAACAGGAACAATATAGGCTCCTTCTTTGTCCCCGTGGAGAAAGTCCCCAGACTCCCTTAACAAATGTGTCAGTTTAGTGAGTTGTTGAGTTGGAGACACTTTATAAACTCTGTGAAACTCTGTCTCTGACTCATTCTGCATTATTTGGACCTTCTTGTTCATTCAGCAAATGTTCTATATGAACTTCTTTCTCTCTCGTCTATAAAAAGAGTATTATCCCCGTGTATCTTCACTATATTTGTTTATTGCGTCTGATTTGTGTCTGAACAGCCTCGTGTACTGTTGTCAGGGTTAGGATACGAAAACACTCGATGAAGTGCTAACATGAATACTTAAAAAGTAACTTACTGTAACTATAGTTACTACTATTACTACACATTTCCTGGAAAATGTTTCTAATTAGTGACGTACAGCACTGTGCACTGTAACCAGATATGATCATAAGTAACGTATCGTTGTATGTATAAATAATGCAAACATGCTGTTCTTCATCATTATAAACACTGGATGTATTCTCAGCTTTTAAATCTAATCTAATAATCTGAATTAATCCGTCAGAACGACTCGCTGACTGTGTGCACGCTCGTGTTTTAATTGTTTGGATGATAATTATTTCACTGCTCATTTCATTCAGAGCAGCAAACAGTTGCTTCTTCTCCAGCCTGTTTACTGAACGGCTGACTGATCTGAGCTGATGTGTGAGAGTGTGTGTGTCAGAGAGATCAGCTGTGTGTGTGTGTGTGTGTGTGTGTACACTTGGAGCTGTCTTTGGCAGCATCTTCTGTTTGCTTGTGTGTGTGTGTGTGTGTGTGTGTGTGTCCGGTGCCTTATCTCTCCCAGTCGCAGGCTGTGGAGCCCCGCGGTACATTCCACCAGCTCTGAACACACCGCCAGCTGGCTGACACACACACACACACACACACACACACACACACACACACACACACACACACACACACACACACACACACACATACACACACAGTAGCCTCACACAACCCTGCTTTTGGCCCTCACGCATCTGAGGATACACCCGAAGCATCCAGCAGGAGAGAGAAAGGGAGAGAGAATGGGGGCAGAGAAGAAGAAGAAGAAGAAGTAGAAGAAGAAGAAGAAGAAGAAGAAGAAGGAAGATGACCGGAGATGCAGAAAAGAAAAACAGAGAAGAAGAAATGATGGCGACTGGTGTCAGAGTTACAGTTCCAGTCGCAGGTTTCCCTCCATGACTGATTGTGAATGTTAGCACTTCCTGTTTTCAGGAAACGATTTTGAAAATGTTGATGAAAACAGACAGAAGGAGAGAAAAACTGAAGAGGAAGAAAAGAAGAAAGAGTCTCAGATCAGCTCACGTGTGTTTGATCAAAGCCGCCTCACACTCCTTTGAATCGTGACCTCTGACCTCGACTACTGCGACCTCCAGACAGAGAGTGTGTGTGTGTGTGTGTGTGTGTGTGTGTGTGTGTGTGTGTGTGTGTGTGCAGCAGTGGGTGGTGGAATCTAAAGCAGACTGTGTTTGTTGTTGGGAGAAGAAGAAGAAGAAGAAAGGAGCGACGGGGGGAGGATGAAGAGGACGAGGGTGTGAGGATGATGAGAGGAAGAAGAAGAAGAACAGAGAGGGAGGAGGAGGTCTGAAGAGGAGGAAGTGCTCTGCAGGAGGTGAATGAGGTGATGGAGGTCTGGCTCCAGGCTGTATGTTCAGCTTTACTTGGTGAGGGTTGTTTTGGGCTCAATGAGACGCCGTGCTGAGTCAGGTGTGTGTGTGTGTGTGTGTGTGTGTGTGTGTGTGTGTGTGTGTAAAACAGACTCTGGTAAAAGTTCTGATCCAGCTTGTTTCCTCCAGTAAAGTAATAGATTACAGGCTCTGACATGTACTCAGAGTCTCAGAGTAAAAAGTCTCCCTCTGAAGGACATTTGTGCTCAAAGCTAACTGAAGCTCACGTCATATTAATAGAATTCAAAGACTATTAAAGTTAAAGGTAGAATCAGTAGGATTTGTCCCAGCTGTTCCTGAACGCACCACAAAGACAGCTGATTGTTGAGTCTCATTCCCAGGACGTCAAACAAACACATGTTGGGTTGGTAAAGCGTCCCGAGCAGCAACAAAGAGAGAAAAACAGAGGATCCAGGCAGACGGCTGCAGAGAAGGAATCATATTCATGTTTAACTTTTGCTGGATTATAAAGCAGCTCCAGATTATCAGGACCTGTTGTGGACAGAGTTTATTAAGCGTCTCTGAACGCAGCATCTCTTAAAATTGAGCATTCTTTTAAGGGAGTCTGGTGACCTCTTGTTGACTCGTAGTGTAAAAACGAGTATGTTTCATCATGGAGGTAAAAGAAGTTGGCCAAAACCTCAGAATGCGTCTCCTTCACTCCACAACCTGCTCAAGGCTTCAGATAACGTTATCAATCAATCAGATGATCAATAGATCTGTTCCTGCAGAGTCTGACGCTCCGTCTCTACAGAAACGTGTCTCTGCGAGTCCACACGGCTGCTGTCAGCACGCCGATCTGCTCCAATCCATCACCTCCCTCCATCCGTCACCACATCTTAAACTCCTGACACCTTCTGTGTCACCCAAGAAGTCACTCCACAGCAGTGTTTTCTGGGAAATGGAGTCTCTGGCGGGCGTGTTGACAGGACAGTGTCGGAGCGAGACGTCCACCGCAGCTGACACAGAGGAATTCACTGACCTGGTTTTATGGTTCTTTGAGGAACAATACCAGAGTCCATTAGAATAAGGACAGATTTATGACTGACACGACCGCCGCAAACCTCAAAACGTTTGAAGACGTGATGGTGTTTCAGCTGCAGGGCTCCAACATGGCGTCCGTCATCAGCACTGTTTGTGTTCCAATGTAAATGTAACAAGACACCCAACACACACACACACACACACACACACACACACACACACACACACACACACACACACACACACCTCGGCTTCTTCACGTCTCATTAAACAAAGTGAAGCGGGCTCAGAGTTTCCAGCGCCGGCGATGACGGAGCCGCCTGCTGTTTGTTTGAGTCTGAAGCTGGCGGACACACCTGCAGCCTCCACAGGACGGACCTCATTCAATCACTCAGTCAGAACCCGGATCGGCTGCAAACTGAGTTCAGTCGGACTCCAACACTCATCCAACACAGTCCAGACCGCCAACGTCAAGACATCAAGTCCAAACATGTCTGACAGAAGAAGGTTCTGAGGTCTGAAACACAGAGCTCCTGTTGTTGTTCTTTAACGCCACTGTTCTTTGAAATTTAACTTCCTGAGACACATTTGACATATTTCTTATTTTTCCTGGTAGATTAAAGACGTCTCAAAACAAACAACATTCTGCAATAAAACTGGAAACAACAAGAAAACAACAACAAACTGCCGACACACAGCAAAACACACCGAAGAGTAAAAACAGCCAAACGACAGATATCTTCACCACCGTGTGTGTGTGTGTGTGTGAGTGTGTGTGTGAGTGTGAGTGTGTGTGTGTGTGTAACCATCGCTGTCCTGAGGGCTAAAATCTGCCAACAAAGACGACAACAAAATGGCCGCCACATATCTTCAGTAAAACACTCTGCAGCCTGGAAGCTACTTTGAAATCTCCTCCTCCTCCTCGTCTTCCTCCTGCGACTCCCCGAACATCAGACAGAAAAACCAACAAGCTCCGGAGGGGAGAAGCGACAGAGAGACATCCTCCTCCTCCTCCTCCTCCTCCTCTTCCTCCTCCTCCTCCTCCTCTTCTTCTGTGTCTTTATTTTTTAAGTATTTCTTGTGTCTCTGCTGGATCACAACTGTGCATTTATATTTGAGAAGTGGCATCAATAAGTCAGCAGGCGTGTAGATAGAAATGTCCTCACACCTTCAGTACATCGCTGTTCAGCAGGGAGTGTGTGTGTGTGTGTGTGTGTGTGTGGACATAGTTTTCCATGTTTGTGTCATATTTTATTCATATCTTATAAAATATGTGTGTGTGACATGCGGGTAAACGGCTTAAACTTATATATTCTATCATTGTAACTTCATGACATTCTGTGTAACAGTACACAATAAATTGAGTACAAATATTTAATTACTGTACTCCAGTAGATGTTTCATGTCTCTGCACTCTGAGTGTCTGTGTGACTTCTTCCTCTCCACATCTGAACTTTCTCCTCCTCACAGCTTCAGAACAGCCTCGTTACTTTAGTTTGATGCCTCTGAGGTGAATTCTGGATTCTTGTTATTTCCCAGCATCAGCAGACTGATGTGGACCTATCAGAGCACATCACGCACGGCAGACGCAGCGAGACGAGACAAAGACGTAAAAGCCGTAAGAAGCCGTAAACAGACAGAGAGGGAGACTGGAATGTGGAGAAAAGGCGTGTTAGTGTCTCGTATCTGCAGAGAGTTTCTGATTTTCTCTCTTTGTTGCTGCTCGGGACGCTTTACCAACCCAACATGTGTCTGTTTGACGTCCTGGGAATGAGACTCAACAATCAGCTGTCTTTGTGGTGCGTTCAGGAACAGCTGGGACAAATCCTACTGATTCCACCTTTTACTTTAATAGTCTTTGAATTCTATTAATATGACGTGAGCTTCAGTTAGCTTTGACCACAAATGTCCTTCAGAGGGAGACTTTTTACTCTGATACTCTGAGTACATGTCAGAGCCTGTAATCTATTACTTTACTGGAGGAAACAAGCTGGATCAGAACTTCTACTTTTACCAGAGTCTGTTTCAACACAAGTACCTGAACGTCTCCTGGAGGTTTGGTTTTACAGGAGGTAAACACAAATAAGTTAAAAATATATATATACATTAACATATAAATATGACTGAAACATAGAAACACACACACACACACACACACACACACACTTGTAAACAAACACAAAAAAAAAACTAAACAGTGGCGGCGACACGGTCACTGAACACACAGAGGGTAAACACAGAAGACACACAAAGCTCTGATAGGTGTGAGCAAACTGTGGTGGCTGGACTGGTTGGTGCGGTAAAACACACACACACACACACACACACACACACACACACACACACACACACACTCAGACACACACGAGTAGGACCCCCAGGGTGTGAGGGAGCGAGCGGCGGTTGTCCTGTCAGAGTTGATTTGGGGCCACAGTGTCGCAAATACAAACCTGCTTCATATTGGATTACCAGCAAGAAGTGTGTGTGTTTGTGTGTGTGTGTGTGTGTGTGTGTGTGTGTGTGTGTGTGTGTGTGTGTGTGAGAGAGAGGACATCTACACCTTTGCTGTTTTCCCTGAAGCAGCGTGTGACTCCAACATAAAGTTTAGTCCTTAATGTTACTGTGCTCTGTGTGTGTGTCTGTGTGTGTGTGTGTGTGTGTGTGTGTGTGTGTGTCTGTGTGTGTGAGTGCTGCGCTCAGGTTCATTGTCATATTACATTTACTTCTGCATGTGTGTTTTCGTAAGGTGGGGATTCACTTGTCGGGTCAGTAGGTCATGTTTGTGTGTCTCTCAGTGTGTGTGTGTGTGTGTGTGTGTGTCAGTGTGTGTGTGTGTGTGTCCTCTATACTCCCTCATGATTGGCTGATTGTTGGTGAACTTGGTTAATATTGCCTCATCAGTCCGTGTGGTTCTGGACGGATGGACCTGGGTACTGTGTCGCTGACTGTCCGTGAAGACATTTTGAATTGGTTAAATTCTTAGCGGCCACCACAGTTTGGTTCTGGTTCAGGAAAAGATGGTATTTTGGGTCAGAACAACAACTCCAGTCTCCTGGGGGAACGGTCCAATGTTTGACCTGTCGGACTCTTTGTCCTGCGGCACCAGAGGCGACAACTGCAGATAATAACAGTCACAGAAACGGATCGAATCAGAACTTTAACCGACTGTTGATAATTTCAACAACAGCTGCATTAATTTTCCTTCAGTGTGTGTGTGTGTGTGTGTGTGTGTGTGTGTGTGTGTGTGTATGTGTGTGTGTATGTATAAATATGTGTCCATGTACTGAAGGAGGCATATGGGTCAGGTACCATGGGACCACTGTGTGACAGCTGGCAATGAGAGAGTGTGTGTGTGTGTGTGTGTGTGTGTGTGTGTGGCAGATGGTACTGGTCGGACCGGACTGCAGGACAGAACCTTCTGGTGTGTGACCACCATGATGCACAATTTTAAATTTTTTTTGTCCACCTGTTTTTTTCTATTTTCGTTTTTTCTCGCAGCTCATTTTTATATTTTCAGCGTCGATTTAAAACTATTTCACAGAAAATCTCAAATTAAAAACCAGCGTTCAGAAAAACAGAAAACAAGCTTTTTAATCTGCAGCATCCGTCGACAGCAGCGAACAGAGCGGAGATGTCGCCTCTGGATAAACCGCTCTAAGAATCCACTAAACAGTTTTATTACTTCTCAGACTGCTGCTTCAAACGACCGGCGACAAGGGAGAGCGGTGAGGAGTGAGATGTAAAGGACGGGGGGAGGAGGGGGAGGAAGAGGGTGAGGAGGAGGAGGAGGAGGAGGGTGAGTGAAAAGGGTGAGGAAGAGGAGGGTAGGGAAGAGGGTGAGGAAGAGGAGGATGAGGAAGAGGGTGAGGAAGAGGGTGAGGAAGAGGAGGGTGACAGGAAGTTCAGAGCGATAATTGCTTAGACTCACACAAAAAAAAAATCCCGGAGACGAAGCTGCCTCCTGAAAATGTTGAATGTCCACAATATCTTCTCCCCCGCGGCTTAGAGAGGTGATAAGCAGCAAGTAAGCAAGTTGTGTGTGTGTGTGTGTGTGTGTGTGTGTGTGTGTGTGTGTGTGTGTGTGTGTGTGTGTGGAGCCGGTATTAAAGCCCTCCTTCTTATTGGTCCACACTCATCAGCATCGTGCGGCTCTGCTGCAGCTTCTGTGGTATTTACTGCCTGATGCTAACATTAGCTTAGCTTTTTTTCAGTAGTTGGAGCAGATCGTGACGAGCTGTTTTACCTTTACTGGCTTCTGATGTTTGTGTAATTAAAATTTAAAAGAGTTACTGACGTTTGCAGTTTTAATGTGAAGAGGTTTTAATGATCGCCCCCTGGTGGTCGACTGCAGGGTGCTTCTGTCGCTTAACGTCGCTCTCATCGTGTTTAATGGTAATAACAAGGAGTTGAAGCATCATGATTGACAGCTGAGGCCTGCTCAAGTGTGTGGGCGGGACTTCAAAGCTGTGGCTCCGCCCTCTGATCATTACTACACAGTGTCTGGCTAAAAATGGCGTCACCTGATCGAGACTGCG
>OZ023160.1:1675282-1685282 GCA_963678695.2 Diplodus puntazzo | reverse complement strand
AACCGATAGATGCAGAAACTAAGGGGGACAAAAGGGGGGAGGGAGGGGGGAGGCTGGGCGAGGACAGATAGGAAAGGAAACCAGACCCACAGCTATCAGTCCTGCCGGCGCCCCCTGGAGGCCGCGAGCTGCAGTACAGACTCAACATGAAGGAGAGGAACAGAACAAACCACGAACTGGTGATTTAACACAAACTGTGATCCGATCGCAGGAAGCACACACGTTGTTTCTGATCACAGACTGACAGGAAGATTCACATTCAGTAAATCAACTCGTTCAGTTTCTTCACGAGAGTTTGTTTCAAACATAAACAACACAAATATCTAGAAGTGACAGTTTGTTGTTAGCCTGCACGCTGCAATTAGCCGGGTGCATAACTTCCCTTTTGCTGAAGCTAGGCTAGCAGTTACCATATGGATATTAGCTGTATGGCTAATAGCATCAGGCCCTACTTGCCCCACAGATAATGACAGCCAGTAGCTAGCGTACTTAGCAGTCTCACAAACATATTACAGGTTTTAGTAATCGATATGGTTCAAAATGACAAACAGTGGAATGGATATCTTCTTTTTTAAGTTTGTAGTGTTTATGCTAAGCTAGGCTAAACAAACCCTGGACCTATGAAACTCATATCCACCTTCTTAAGGACTAACCAGTGATTGATCTCACAGGGATATTACAGGTTTTAGTAACGCCTGGCTCAAAACATGAAACTTTGGAAGCGATATTTTTTGTTTGTTTAGACTTTTTTTTGGTTTACGTCCAGTGTTTGTGCTAAGCTAAGCTAAGCTAAGCTAAGCTAAGCTAAGATAAGCTAAGCTAGAATGGTTCATCAGCTCATGAGCTGTTTGGAAAACTGTTCAAACTTAATGAGCTGCAGTGTTTGTTTGTTTGTTTCAAAGCTGTTGATGCTAATTTTGATGAATATGGACCTTCATTTGTGTGTGTGTGTGTGTGTGCGTGTGTGTGTGTGTGTGTGTGTGGCTGCTTTGTTGCCTTCTAAAAAGGTCATTCTGGGGAGCTTCAGTGAGTGGTCACAATAATTTATCCTGCAGCTATACACACACACACACACACACACACACACACACACACACAGAGTGAAATACCAACAAATAAACATGCCTGCTGAGAGCGGTATGATCAATGTATGTGACACTGACAAACACACAATCACTGTGAAGCTCAGCAGCCTCGAGGACACACAGTCCCAAAGTGTTTGGTGTGTCTCTCTCTCTCACACACACACACACACACACACACACACACACACACACACACACACACACATCACGTGGTGCCATGGCAGGTTGCTTCAGGCCTCGGGCTAAATCCAGAAATAAAGACAATAGAATAAACAGGAGGAGAAAAAACTGTGTGTGTGTGTGTGTGTGTGTGTGTGTGTGTGTGTGTGTCACCTCGGGGCTGCCAGCCACACAAAATCAGTAGGAAGCCTGACGGGCCAGGGCCGTGTTTGTGTAATAATGTGTGTGAGTGTGCGTGTGTTGTGCACACACACACACACACACACACACACACTTTGACTGAAACAATTAGGAGCAGTTAGCGGCGGCGGCGGCTAACGAGCGAGCGGCCGTCGGTGTGCAGGCAGCTGCATTAATTGCAGCCAACAGGAACAATTTTCTCATTTAAATATGCAAATAAACACGTTGATTACGGTTAACGGGAACACAAAGAGCCGCGTGCTGCTCACAGTTTCTGTCACTTTTATAAAAACGTGTTCACGTCGTGTTCGTTTCACGCCAGCTTCCGTCAAAACCCAAACCCGACTCCCTGATCGGATCTGACCTGCGTTCATTTGTGAGTAATCACACAGCAGCTGAAGCTCAAATATCAGAACGCTCTGTGAAGGAAACACAACATCTTAATGAACGTCGACAGCTGAAGCTGCGAGTTGAAATGAGATGACGGCAGGAGAGAGACGATGACGACTGAACGCTTCTGACGCGTCGAGCTGTTAAAGTTGACGATCGTTAAATATTTACAGGATATGCATGAAAGTTTAACCGGGAGCTTCCCGCTCCTGAGAGCTGACGAGAGGCGACGGACTCGATCGTTTTCAGACTCGCTGTTGATCTCGTTGGATTAAAAAAACAGAGCGCTGCTTCTTCCTCCGGCAGACGAGGCTGACGGGCGTCTGCTGCATCAACGCATCGCGTCTCTGTACCTACAGACTGTTTATGTGGCGGACCCCGCCACCTCTCTATCTTCAAACAGTGTTCTGGACCTGGTTCTCCTCTGAGAGAAGCTCGTTGGTTCACAGTTTGTGTTTTTATCTCATTAATATTGTTTGAATTTCTTCTCTTAAACTGCAGACTGCTCCTTTAATCAAACTGGTCCTGGACCCAGAACCGGATGTCAGAACAGAACAACAGAACAACAACTAGTTCACATGGACAACATGTGTTTTTAACCAAACCCTGCAAACCCACTGAAGTTTTGTTTGGCTCGGTTCTGTTGATTCTGATTCTGTTTGTCTGGTAAACACAGCTGGTGCAGACAGCCGGCCAATCAGATTTGTCTGCTCAGATCAGAACTGAAAGGGGGCGTGTCCGAAGAGATCCGATTGGATTTGTGGGTTCAAACCATCGAATGGATCAGCAATAGATCGCTTTTCATGTGTTTTAGTTCTGTTTGTTTCATTGTTTTTTGCTGTCCAAACTTCCTCAAATGGTTCTGAACCCGTCAGAACACAGACGGCAGCCTGAACACGGTCCAACATGTTCTCCCGACAATTAATCCAGTTTTTTATGTATCGTACGAAAAATCCTCCCAGAATCCTGAACATCACGCTCATAAATCTATTTTCCACCTGAGCAAAGAAACAACAGAACAATCTGACACGCAGGTCTTTAAATTCCGTCTGTGGCTGCAGCTCAGAACCAGCACCGGAACCACCTCGGTCCAACTAGGGTGTAACAGAGAGCCTCTACCGACCAATCAGAGGCTGAGTGCGACTTCCACTGGACGTTCATTTCATTCCCACACATCAGAATCAGAACCTCCGCAGACGAAAGACAGATCACATAAATCAGCCGGCGAGTTTACAGCCCGCTCAGCGCCGTGTCGAGGAAACACACACACACACACACACACACACACACACACACACACACACACACACACACAGACACACACACACACACACGCTTCCTGTCGAAGGTTGTGGGCCCGGTGCTGCCCGTGTGTTTGGACCTGGGAGAGCTCCAGGTGAGCAAACACGACTAATTTCTACAAATAAACAGCCGAGATGCAGTTTGGAGCGACTGATTAGCCAGACCGGACCGGACCGGAACACCGAGACACCGCCGCCGTCCAGATGTGAGGAGGTTAGGCTCTTAGTTAAACATTTACTTTGGGGGAGGAGGGGGAGGGGGGAGTCAATCAGGACCACATCTGGACCTGGTTTCATCCTGTCAAACAACGCTGAGCTGCAGTGACACCGAGCTGCTTCAATACGGTCTCAGGTTCTTCTACAGGCTGCAGTGGACCTGAAGCTCCGGTCGAGCCGGGGCTCCTGCACAGAACTGCGTGTGTTAGTACAGTCGAGCGTTTAACGGGCGGATCCACTCAACTTTAGACCCAAACACCGTCTGGTCCGTCTGGTTAGAGAGTTTTGGTTTCGCCGTCTCTCAGATTTAAACCTGAGGAGACACGTTGAGTCTGAAGCAGCTTTAACACTTTGTTTGAGATTAACTCCATCTCACACATTTACTCATTTCATCATTCACTTATTGTTTCATGGTTCATTTAACTGGATGGATACGAGCTCCACGCAGGAGATCATTCGGCCACACTCCTCCAGAGAGCCGCTTGTTTTCAGAAATAAGAAATGAATACGTGATGAAAATATGAAATAAAGTCCAAGTTTAAAATCACGACAGTGTTCAGTTCTTTATGAACTGATCCTTTAATCACTCCGGCCACAGATCTGATGTGTGAGCATGTTCCTTCACACACTTACAGTGACATCAGAACATCTTACGTCTGAATAAATCAGAACCGGTCCTGACTGTGTTCAGACGGACTGGACCTGATTACTGCAGCCGAGTGACACAGAACAACACCGGTTTATATTCAGCTTCAATCAAGGTCACACACAAGAGAAGTGTGTGTGTGTGTGTGTGTGTGTGTGTGTGTGTGTGTGTGTGTGTTTTAACGGTATTCTGAAAGTTAAATGTGTGTGTGAACAGACTCTCTGCTCACACACACACTAAACACCGTCAATTCTGTTTGTCCTTTAAACGATCTGCTGGCAACACACACACACACACACACACACACACACACACACACACACACACACACACACCTCTAGCTCTAAGTGTGTGTGTGTCTGTCTCGCTCTTACACACACACACTTGGCCACGGTGTGAGGAATGAATGAAAGAGTGGAAAGTAGCCGGTGACGGTTGAGGTCGATTCAAACTCTGCTGGAAACGAGCCAACATACACACACACACACACACACACACACACACACACACACACACACACACACACACACACACACACACACACCTCAGTGAATAAACAGCTCTCAGTTCTTCACTGCTGTAGAAAACTACAGAAATATTACAGATAACATAATTAAAGGACACACTGCTGCTGACCTTTGACCCGGAACATCACACACTATAACAAACATCAGGTCCAAAGAAAGAAGTGGAATAAAAATCAGAACCGAACATTTGGGCCTGATGGAGATTTGAACATCACAGCAGGAAAGTTGCGAATTTGAGAAGCAACAAAACTTCAAACTGCATTTTCATGGTGACGTTTCACAAACAACCAACACACGAATCAGGTCCAGTCACACAAACACAGCTGACGTCACCAGAACCACCTGAACTTCACAGCGGGACCAGAAACAAACTGTTTCATGTTTCATCATTAAATCCACCGACACGTGGTGACTCGGCACCAGAACTCTGCAGGCCTCTGTGCGCTTTTACGCACCAGATGAAGAACTGGTTCTTACCTCGGAGGTTCTGGATCTTCACGGCCACCTCAGCGGGCTCCTGCAGGCTGCGCGCCAGGTACAGCCGCCCCGAGTCCCGCTCGATCTGAACCGGCGCGTCGGCCTCGGATATCACCTCGAACCAGCGCTGCTCGAACCTCTGGTCCGGCACCGTGAACACCAGGTCCCCGACTCTGACGTGCTCCGGGACCGTCACGGTGTAGGTCAGCTCCTCGGACAGAGCCCTCGGCCTCCGCCGCGCGCTGCGGGAGCGGCGGACGTTGACGCGCAGGAACACCGGTCCACCGATCAGCGCCACGGCTCCGCCATCAGTCACGAACAGGCGCAGAGTCACCTGGCTGACACCCAGCAGGGACCCGACCAGCCTCACCTGTCCGGTCTGCGGAACCACGTGGAGCAGGTGAGACTGCGGTGACGCGTAAAAGGTGACGCGTCCGTTCCTCTCCGCGTCCCCGTCCTTCGCGTCAAAGCGGGCCAGCTCGGTACCGAGGGCCGTCAGCTCGTCCACTTCAACCGTCTGGTTCCCGCCGGTGAACCGGGGCATGTTGTCGTTCCTGTCCGACACTTCGACCTGCACGGCGGCCGGTGTCCTCAGACACCGCGGCGGCAGCTCAACCGTCAGCTCGTACATCGCTATAAACTCCCGGTCCAGAACTCTGGCGGAGACCAGACCCAGATGCCCACGGTGGTCCCGGTGCGCGCGGTAGTGAACGAGCCTAAAATCCGACGCGTAATCCCCTTTCAGGCTGACATTCAGGTCCGCTCCGGGGCAGCCGCCGGCTCCGAGCGGCAGCACCACCCCGTCCACCGGCGACCCGGCCGGGGAGTTCTCGGCTATTTGTCCGAAGTAGCGCACCGGGTGCCCGGGCAGCGCGGACAGACGCGCCGGGGAGGCATGAAGCAGCAGCAGCAGCAGCGGGAGCAGGTGGGAGGCGAGGCTGGGCAGGAGAACCGCTCCGGGCGCAGCTTTGGTCATGTTTCCATCAAACCCAGAACAGAACGTGTCCGCGGTTCCGTCTCTATGATCCGAGCTCAAAGAATCACAGGTGAGAATAAATCAGAGTCACCTGAAGCAGCGCTGTGAAGTTAATCTGCAGTAATTAACTCCTGAATCCTTCTGCGCAGTGAAGAGTCCATCAGTGAAGCAGCTTCATTAACAATCCAACAGACTTTTACGCACAAGTGAGAGAAGAAGTGTCTCCTCCTCTTCCTCCTCTTCTTCTTCTTCTTCGCTGCTCCTGCTGGTTCCGAAGCTTCATCAGAGCAGCTCGCTCCTCTCTTCTCCTCTCAGATGGTGCTGATGACGCGCGGGCTGCTCCGGACTGTTCGGAGCGTCTCCAGCGGAGGATGGATCAGACTGACGGTCACAGAGACACCCAGCACAGTCCATGTGGTTCCGTAGGCCCCGCCCAGCCAGGAGGAGAGGCACCAATCACGTAGCAGGATGAGGTCTGACTGACAGGCGGCAGGACCCGCCCACTGACATGCTGAGTCAGGTGATGGAGAGAGAGAGAGGTGACACAGAAAGGGTTTGTGGGTAATGGTTCTGACCCAGAGCTGTGGTGGCCGTCATGAAACACTCAGACACTCATACGAACACCAACAGTTCTGATCCAGAACCAGAAACACACAAATATTTTAGAATTCTTATATTCATCTCTGTTTTTATTCTACTGCGACAGGAACCAATCAGAGGCTCCAGAACCAATCAGAGGCTCCAGAACCAATCAGAGGCTCCAGAACCAATCAGAGGCTCCAGAACCAATCAGAGGCTCCAGAACACGTCTTTAAGGTTCAAGCAGTCGAAGTAACAAAGTACAAATACTTACTTACTGAGTAATCTATTTTATGTGATTGGATACAGTTTTATTACTTAAAATCTGCAGAGTAACTGAAGTTGTCAGATGAATGTAATGGAGTAAAAACATTTGACTCTGACTTTGGGTTTTAGTGGCGAACATGTATAAAGTAGCAGAAAGTGGAAATACTCGAGTAAATAAATACTTTAACTTGTACTGAAGAGCACCTGAGTAAATGTACTCAGTTACTTTCCATCACTCTGTGTGTTTTCACTATAAATAGTTTCTAGTGAACAACAGCGGCGGAAGTTACTTTACTTTACTCAAGTAAAAGTATTAATACCATGCTGTGAATGTACTCAACTACATGTATAAATACTGACACTGAGAGAAAACACTTCAACAGTAACTCCACCGTCAGCTCGAGCAACAAAGAACAAATACTCAGTTACTGTACTCGAGTATCTCTGTGACTCCTCACAGCTTCACAACAGGCTCGTTACTTCAGTAAAGAAGTAAAAGTACTCGTTAAACTAAACTCAAGTTCAAGTACTCGAGTAGATGTACTCAGTTACATTCCTCCACTGCAGAGACAGAAGCTTACGATCTCTCAGTCGCTTGTTTCCTCAGTTTATTACTTCTCTCGTGGCTTCAGTGGGAGTTGAACCTCTCACCCTGCCTCCTGTTAATGCCTTGCTTTAAAGCCTCAGTCAGGAGGTCATTTCCTGTTTCCTGTCTGTGGTGATGATGGCGGCCTGCAGCTGCGTCATCTGTCAGTGAGGATCTGTCCAATGAAAGAAGAGTTCGCAGAGATCGATATGTTTCCTCTCGTCCTGCGCTCAGGAAATCCGTCTGACGTCTGGAAGAGAAACGATCAAATGTTTTAAACGTCTCTGAGCAGAGAGATCATCTGCTCGTGTTTTGTTTCTGAGCACTTTGTAAAAACAAAATGAAAACCGCGTCCGGCGGTTTGATCGCAGACTGCAGGAGGAGACGTTCAGATTCTTCTTCTGGTCGAAACAAAAGGATTGTGACAACAAACTGAAGACAAAACTGTTCTGACGTCACGTCAAAGATTTATTTATCTACAGAAGCCTGAAAAAAACTCTTTTCTCTCAGCGATCCAAAGCTAATGTGCTCCCAAACCAACACTCCCCTGGTGCTCCAGCTAGCTGCTAGGCTAACTGAGCTAACATGCTAACAGTAGCTACAGCCATGGGTGTACAAAAAGAGCGCAGCTAGCAGCAGTTAGCGGTTATCCTGCTGATGTTTCACCTTTAAACTGACGTGAAGAAACATCACAGACTTCCACAGATTTTTCTTCGGTTCGACTTTTATTTTATTTAAGCTCAAAACTCAACTGATTGAAGAACAACGTGAAGAAAAGTTCCAGACTCAGAATCCAGAAGATGATCAAGTGGAAATAATAATAAAAATACAGCGAAACTGTAAAAATAAAACAGAACGTCCTGAAAATCTTGTTCAAACTCACAAAAACTACAAAATACAAAAAACAATCCTAGAAGGAAACAGGTGAGAAGAGTCAGTCTAATATTCACTGTCGCTCTCGATGACAGCAAATTATTTGTTATTCGACTCATCGATTGAATAATTTGTAGAACTCAAATATTAAATTAATCAGAAGCTTAAACTCTGATAACGACGACCTGCTGTCAGCGTCTGACGTCCTGCAGCCGTGAATACAACTGTGAGTCACCAGAGAAGAAGACATCGGGTTTACAAACTGATTGATTAAGGATTATATTAGAGCAGTTATATCGTCACTGGAACGATCAAACAGTCATCAGAACCACGTGGATCCACGTTTACGCTCAGTTATCTAACAGAACCAGCTGTTGGACTCGTCACAGTGAAATCTGTCAGAACTCAAAGATTTAAGTTTCTGTTTTTGGTGAAAATGTTAAACATGATATTTTTGTTTCTGTTTTGATCCGTGAGAACTCGACTTGTCGTTGTGTTGTTTACTTACTCAGTGCGACAGA
Source organism: Diplodus puntazzo (assembly GCA_963678695.2). Lineage (NCBI taxonomy): Eukaryota > Metazoa > Chordata > Actinopteri > Spariformes > Sparidae > Diplodus > Diplodus puntazzo. The sequence continues at coordinate 1,676,478 of OZ023160.1, read as the reverse complement.
TCTGACCCATAATGCACTGCAGTCATTTGAATCTCTGGACCCTCTCGGACTGACAGGAAGCGGCTCCATTTCACCAGCAGGTTTTCTCCGGGAGGCCACTCGGGCGGCTCGCGTTTTGAACTTCCTCCTCGCTCTGCTGCGGCCCGTTTGGCTGCGAGCGGCTGCTTCAGGCCTCGGCTTGTTCTCTGCACGCCGGCGACATGTTGGCTGCAATCAGTCGGTCGGTCACGCCGCTCAGACTCGTCATCAGGAAACGTTCAGCAGGAAGTCGTCACAACCTCGCCGAGAAACTGAGAATATGAGAAACACAAATCACAGCGAGTTCATCAGCGAGTCGTCACGCTGTGGGACAAAACCGACGAGTCTGAGGAGGCAAATCTGTGTTCACTTCAGTCCCGGGTCATTGGATCAGAGCCGCTCCAGAGAGCCGCTCCTGGGCTGGCTGGTTCCCTGTGGAGCTTCACCTGGACGGCTGATCATCAGCCTCACCTGGAGAGGACACAGAACTTCTCTCACCAGGAAGTAAACGTCTGTGAATGATCCTTTAATCACCTTACAGGATCAACACAACACGTCGTCCCTCCGGCACCAGCAGGTTTGTGGTTCTCGGACCTGGACGAGTCACAGACACAGAAAACTAAACCTGGATCAGGACTCGAGGTGCTGGCGGACCAGCAGAGACCCTCAAACCAGACCACATCCACAAGAAGGTCAGAATAATGAAGTTTCACAAAGTGTATTAAGCTTCTTGTTTATCAGCAGCTCACAGAACTGAACCAGAACCAGAACTGCAGTTGTGAACAGGAGCAGATTGATTGTGATTCTGACCCAGTCGGCTCCATGTTGGTTCTGGTGCTGTGTTGATGAGACGATGAGGTTCACTGAGCTTTAACACAAAACTACATGAGGTTTTTATTCATTGACTTGGAAAGTGATCTTTTAAACGGACAAATAAAACCCGTGTGGGTCGGACGAAGCGATCTGTGCTCACCTGGTTCTGGTGTCGCTAACGACTAAAACAAAATGGCGGCGCGGCGTGCGGCTCTCGGCCCGAGGTCGGTGATACTCAGGTGGTGTTGATGAGCCGACACTTTACTCAGCGGTCCAAACTCATCACATCGCTGTTGTGTTTTTCACAGAGAACCACTCCGACGTCCCTGGAAGCTGTACAGTATTTACCCATAATGCTCCACTCC
>OZ023160.1:1632782-1672782 GCA_963678695.2 Diplodus puntazzo | reverse complement strand
GATGTCTGATCATCTCACAACTCTTCTGTTGTTTTTATGTCTGTTTAATCGTTTCACCCTCAACAATAAGCAGATCTGAACTCGGTGTGAAGACAAGAGACGAGCTTCAGTGAAGAGGAGAGGAAGCGGCCTGCACTGGGACCTGTTACACCACACTCTTCTTCCTTCTTCCTTCCTCGTTCCTCCTTTTCTATTTCTCCTCCTCTGGAAACGAGGCTAACTTTGCAGAAACAGCTGAAGATTTCAGAGCCGATTTGATCGATCAGGAGAAATCTAATGATGAAGTTACAACTTTAAACAGATAATAACTGAATGAAGCTCATGACAGACTCTGTAAATAAATCGGGTGCTCATATAAGTGAAATCAGCAGCTGTGCTGAAGGGAAACCTTCAAACCTGCAGACTGACAGAGAACCAGCATGAAGTTTTAGATAACGAAACCTGTTTGTGTGGCGAGACTGATGGAAGGTGAACAGAGCGTCACATCGAGGTTCAAACACTGATGGTAAAGTCTCTCTCTTCTTCTCAGCTCCTCACATCAGCTCTGTTTGTCAGATTTCTCTCAGGAACCAGAGTTTGACCCACAGATCCAGCTGTCAGCGTGGATCATGTGGAGCTGCAGGCCTCGCAGGAAGCTTAATGACCGCGGCCTCTCTCCTCCCGCCGGCCGCCGTGACTGACGGCTCTGATGAATGACACTCTCCGCCTCGACAGACTGAAACCAACGAGGAGGAGGGAGGAGGGAGGAGGGAGGCGATTCAGCTGCTAAACATCAGCCCTCCGTCCTCTGAGGCCCCGCCGCTGTAATGAGCCCGCCGCTGGGTTCAGTGCAGGGCCACGGGGGCCGAGGCCGAGCGATGAAGGCCGAGCGTGACAACGTGATGGAGCGTGAGCTGCCGAGGAAACGAGCATGTCAGCGCTGTCACCAGCGCTTTGACCAGAGAAACCAGCGCTGCTCCATCTGTATACTCCTGCTTTGGATTCACACACCACCTCTGCTGGACCGACACCACGCTGCTGCACCAACACCACGCTGCTGCACCGACACCACCTCTGCTGCATCGACACCACGCTGCTGCACCAACACCACCACCTCTGCTGCACCACCACCACCTCTGCTGGACCGACACCACGCTGCTGCACCAACACCACCTCTGCACCGACACCACCTCTGCTGCACCGACACCACCTCTGCTGCACCGACACCACCTCTGCTGCATCGACACCACGCTGCTGCACCGACACCACGCCGCTGCTGCACCGACACCATCACCTCTGCTGCACCAACACCACCACCTCTGCTGCACCGACACCACGCTGCTGCACCAACACCACCACCGCTGCTGCACCGACACCATCACCTCTGCTGCACCAACACCACCACCTCTGCTGCACCGACACCACGCTGCTGCACCAACACCACCACCGCTGCTGCACCAACACCATCACCTCTGCTGCACTGACACCACCTCTGCACCAACACCACGCTGCTGCACCGACACCACCTCTGCCGCACCAACACCACGCTGCTGCACCAACACCACCACCGCTGCTGCACCGACACCATCACCTCTGCTGCACCGACACCACCACCGCACCGACACCACGCTGCTGCACCGACACCACCTCTGCCGCACCAACACCACGCTGCTGCACCAACACCACCACCGCTGCTGCACCGACACCATCACCTCTGCTGCACCGACACCACCACCGCACCAACACCACGCTGCTGCACCGACACCACCTCTGCACCGACACCACCTCTGCACCAACACCACCTCTGCACCAACACCACGCGGTCTGATTGTTTCTCAGCGAGTGTCCAGGATCACAAGCTGCTTCCATTCCATCATTTAAAATATTGTTTAACAATTTTGGAGAAACAGTTATTGACTGTTTTTTTTCTGACAGTGATATGAGAGGACAGACATAGACATGGTTAGCCTAGCTTAGCATAAAAAGTGGAAATAGTTAGGAGGAGCTAGCTTCTCTCCTTTAAAGGTGCAGTGTGTAAGATTAAACCTACCTGATGTGTCAGATAGTTATTTGTTGCAGAGGAGCTGCAATAAACAGATTGGAAATTTAAAACAATACTTGCAGGTGATTGGACGAACCATCTGTTTGTTCAGGTGTAATGGTACCAAACCTGGCAATCGCACTGTAACAGCGGGTCTCCAGGAAGCTGCACATGATGAGAGCAACAACTGGTTTGTAAAGAAAATCCAAACACAAACCAAATCACTGATGTTACGATTAACTGAAGCCTGAGTCGTTAGTGAGTTCAGTGTCTGTTTGTCCCTTCACAGCTTCATATAGTTTCACCGTATATTTAAAAGTATTCTTGTAAGTCTTTCCCTCATGCAGAGCTCCACCGTACTCGCATGAAATATTCTCATCCTTGAGCGCTGCCAAGCTGTAAAACATCTCTGTCGTCGGCGTACAGAGCCACCGCTCAGACGTCCGAGCATCAATTCTTCACCGTCCGTCCTTGATCGGTTCAGACGTCACAACTCTGTGACCTCTGAGGAAGAAGCCCGTCTGTGAGCTCTCCAAACAATGTGGAGTCAAGTCGCCGCTCTGCCAACAAACAATGAACGTGACTGAAAAAATGACGTGAATTGATGAGGTAACGGACGGTCGTGTCCTGTAACATGTCAGCTGTTTAACATGTTCTCTGCTGGAGGGCGTCGTAGAAGTCAACAGTGTCTAACGAGGTAAAAGGAAACATTCACATTTCAACAAGTGTTTGGAGGCTGTTCCTCTGGGTTTAGGATCCTCCACCTGCTTTATCACTATCAAATGAACATCATATCATATTTAATGTTATCGACTCTGTGCTTCTTTCATTCCCCACTCGTGATTTATGCTATTTAGTTTCACAGAGAGCAGCTTTTGCACAGCTGGAGGTCGACAGGTGCGCAGGAGAAAACCGAAGGCCGACAACATCAGGAGAAAGTTTACGTTTATTGACAAGAACCTTTCAGTACTTCATCAGATTATCTAGAAACGTTGTTGTCAATAAACTTGCAGGAGTCTTTTTCCTGCTTTTTAGTTTCCAAATATTTTTGACAGAAGTTGGTGATTGTGCTGCTAAAAGATTCGATTAAACACGAGAGAGAAGGAATGAGACTTTATTACAGATATTTCAGTAGATTTGAAGATGATGATGTTTAATTGAAATAAAAAACAAAACAATGCGACAGTGTTGATACATCAGATCCACATATACAGAGATATATTGAGTTGATCACTGCAACAACAACATCATTGAATCTCCTGTTAATGTGAAACATATTGATTATTGGAGCAGGAACCACTGAATGTTCAGATCCGTCTCTCGGGCCCTGTGTTCTGGCCCAGGAGCGGCTCGGTCCGTGGTGCTGTGCTGTTTGTGTTGGCCGTCTTCAGCTCACAGCTCCTCCGACTCCTCATTGACTGGTGACAGAAACACCGACGCCCACTGGCTCAGGTCTGGGTCGAGTTAGCGTTACCGCGCTGTCCGCTCGTGGTTTGTCTGAGAACACCTAATCACCGGTCGAACAGTAAAATCCCTTGTGTCCCTGCTGAACTACAAACACGGAGGTTTTATCAGCTTCTTCTGCCGTCGTTAAACTCTCAACAGGTTAAACGGCCACGTCAACATGGAACTGCAGGATGAAAAAGACGTACAGCAGCTTTACTCCTGCACTCGATCCGTCTCTGCAGCCGCGGTGGGTTTTTATTGTCCCGTGTTCTGGAAACGATGGCCCGACACATCCAGAATATCCGCACACATTCACATTCAACGCCTGAACAATCAAACACGAGCACTTGATCATCAATAACTCCCAACAAAGCAGCGAAGGATTAATGCTCCTGTTTTATTCCCGCTGTGTTGGAGTGGTTCACAGACGGGTGGGCGGGCATTAAGAGGCTTTATTTGAAAAGCACCTCGTTTGCCTGCGGACAAGAGGGATCGCACAATTATGTTTTTGAGTTTAGTGGAAATTGGTTGTTGTGAGTTTTCCTGTAAATGTGTTTGATGTCCTCGATCCACGGCTGTTAAAACAGGAACTTCAATTACACGTCGTAACTGGATTAAACCGCTCGCCTCACTCAGCGATAACACAGAACATGAAGATGTGATTTTTTTGGTTTGTGTACTCGACACTGTAAATACAGTCAGTGTGACTGAGACTCAACAATACTGGAACCAACACGACAACATACGAGGACTTTAAGAGAAAGTGTCACTTTTCATCAGTTTTCTGAAATCATCATTCTGTTGATTCAGTCATGACGCACCTGTTTGTCTCCTGAGGTCATATTTGTGTCATTAGGTGAGTAAACAAAGTTCCTCCTCAGAATCACTCACATGACAGTAATCGATCTCAGACTTCGTCTTTAAAAATCATTTTTCTTTCTTCCTCTCTCATCTCATCCCTCTGTTCTTCATCCTCTCCTGATTCTCTTCTCCGTTTTTCGACCTCCTGCTCTTGAGTCTCTGCTCCTTCATACATCCTCCATCTCTCTTTCCTCTATCACTCCCTTCATTCTTCCTTCCCTCAACGTTTCCTTCCTTCAGTTTCACTTCTTGCTTCCTTTCCTCTCACCTTTGTTATCCTCCCCCACATTCTTCCCTTGTCTCCTCTTTCCTGCTCTCTCTGTTACTCCCACTCCCTCCTCCTCTCCTTCTCCCTACCTTCCCTCTTTTTTGGAGAGGCACCCATCTGCAGTCAAGGGCACCGCCATATATCCAATCCATACCGGAAGTCCCAACCGGAAGTTGGTTAATCACCAAAATAAAATCAAAATAAAAGCCGCCAGTTATCTTTTCCATACCAGAAGTCTCAAGTGGAAGTTAGTTAATCACCAAAATAAAAGCTTAAAAACCATGTACGTTTACACCATAGACTGTACGGTTTACACATAACATAATTCTATGCATTTTGTGCATTTACATGTTTATGGTAACAGGAAAATTGATTAGTTAATTGTCTCACCACGACTTTACTCAGAAGTTAGTTAGAAGCCTATAAAAATCACTCAACAAATCAGTTACAAAACAAAAAAATAAAACCTCACCTGAGGCAAGTTTACTGATGTACAGTAGCACCATTCAGACACGAGGTCATTCTAACTGCTTTATATAAATATACATCACAAATAATAAAATGTTTGTTTTAAAATGTAAAATTTCTTAATTCAGTTTGTGAATCCAGCTATTTATTTGTCTTCTCGAATTTAAAAAATGAATATTTTAAACCTTTTTAATTTGAACAATTTATCGATGGATTAACATTTTCTTTTATTTTTCCTAATTTTATTACACATTAAAACATGAAATAATGACACATTTATGATCATATTGAAAACGTTGTAATTAAGTCTATTTTAGACAAATAGTTTTATTTTATTAATGCCTATATTTATTGCACAATTAGTTAAATGCTTTATTACTATTTTCCGTGACACTTGTGGTCTGTCTGTGACAGAGAGATGAAACCCTCAGTCATACTCATTAACTACAAAACACTTATTAAGAACAAAGATGGGAACATTAATATTTGAGGAGTTTCTGCCTTCATGAATGAAAGAATGTTTGTGAGTTTGCTTAATAAAAGAAAATACCTCCTGCTCCTGATTGCGAGCAGCACAACATTTCCTACTGATCTGACAGAAAACATTAGAAAACACCAGGCTTGTAGAGTAAGTTTGACTCATTTAATGCTTCATCACAGACGGACAGAAACCAAAGCAGTCTATGTTGTTGAGGATGTTCAGGAGTCTCACACTCTGAGGACAGAAGCTACGTCAGCGGTTCCTTCTGGTTCTGTTAGTCTGTTCAGTATTCTCTGAGCTCTGAGCAGACGCCTCACCTCTCCTCTGTCACTGATGCTCTGTGGATGGATGGATCACCCGCTGCAGAGCCTTCCTGTCCTGGGCCGAGCACCAACCAGACAACATGTCAGTCCACAAAACTTGATGACAGGAAATCAGGATTCAGTTCAGGAAACCGTCGTCCAGCTCGTCCTCAGCAGCCGGTTCCTCTGCCCACACTTTCAGCTCCTGGCTGCTCTGGTTCTGGAGAAACCAACAGTGACCATCAGCACTCTGCAGATATATCAGCCATGTTTGATCCCCCTCGTAAAGTCCAGGTGAAAGATACTCACACTTTCCCTTCAGGCTCCTGTGGCGGCTCGTCTCCATTGTTTGGCTCGTCTTGTTCGTCTTGGTGATTCGTCCTTTCAACCGTCCGTCACCTGCAAGATGAGAAAGAAGAGCAGTGGTAGTTTCACGCCTCTTTGTGCAGGTTTTTGTGTCTATTTGTGGAAGTTTTTTGTGAATTTGTGGAGGTTGTAGAGATTAAGTGTGTCATTATGGAGTTTTTGCGTGTATTTGTGGAGGGTTTTTGTGTCATTGTGGGGTTTTTGTGTCATTGTGGAGGTTTTGTGTATTTGTGGAGGTTTTTGTGTTATTGTGGAGGTTTTGTGTGTTATTGTGGAGGTTTTGTGTGTTATTGTGGAGGGTTTTTGTGTCATTGTGGAGGGTTTTTGTGTCATTGTGGAGGTTTTGTGTATTTGTGGAGGTTTTGTGTGTATTGTGGAGGTTTTGTGTGTTATTGTGGAGGGTTTTTGTGTCATTGTGGAGGTTTTGTGTGTTATTGTGGAGGGTTATTGTGGAGGTTTTTGTGTTATTGTGGAGGTTTTGTGTTATGTGGAGGTTTTGTGTATTGTGGAGTTTGTGTATTGTGAGGTTTTGTGTGTCATTGTGAAGATTTTTAGTCTTTTTTGGGAGGTTTTGAGTGTATCTGTAAAAAGCATTTAACATGTGTATACACTGAGAGCGTCAACATTAGAACCAGTGACAGGTGAAATAAATAACATGGATCATTGTGTTCCAATGCCATGTTCGGCTGTGAAACCATGAGTCCTAGCATTCATGTGGACGTCTCTTTGACAAACAGCAGTCACCCAAACACAGCTGCAGACCGAGTACACCCCCTCATGGCAGCAGCACTCCTTGATGGCAGTGCCCCCCCAGCAGGACAACGCGCCTGCAACGCTGCAAAAACTGCTCAGGAACGACCCGAGGAACGTGGGAAAGAGCTCAAGGTGTCAACCTGGCCTCCAGATTCCCCAGATCTCAATCCAGCTGAGCTTCCACTGGATGCAGTCTGAGCCAAGAACGATCCATGGGGGCCCCACATGGATGGGAGTTGGTTCTGACTCATCCAACAGATGCTCAACTGGATTGGGATCTGGAGAATGAGGAGGCCAGTTTGACACCTTGGGTTCTTTGCCATGAGGGGGTGTAGTTGGTCTGAACGGTGTTTGGGTGGGTGGTGTTTGTCAAAGAGGCTCCACAGAAATGACAGAACTCAAAGTTTCACAGCAGAACATTTGATTGAAACAAGATAATCAATGCTCATTTCACTAGTCAGTTGTTTTAATGTGTCATGTGAACAGTGAAGATAAACATGTTAAATACTTGATACTTAATACCTAATAAATTGAGTTTTTAACTGTATTATTCATACTTTCACTGCACTTTGTCTAACATCTTTAGTTATTAGTTACTTTGCAGATTCATATAATCAATATCAAATATTCGCTAATAAAACATGATGTATCATTATAGATTAAGCTACCCAGCATTAAAAGCAGAAAGTGGAGACCTAAGACGGGAAATGTGAGGACAATTATTTATTAAATGGATTAACTGCGTAATGTCGGTATACTCATAAAGCAATTCTGTAGAAAGACATCTGATTTTTGAGTCTCATTCTAAGGTTGTCAAATAACGCACTCTGTGGGCTATTAACAGGACTCATAGAGAGTCGAGTTGTTAACAGTGAGAAGACTTGTATTTTCACATACACTTTATTTCAAGATATATGTTTTTGTGTTTATCCAGTAGCTGTAAAAACACTCTTTGAATCCTGGGGGTTTTGAGGTGGAGCCTAATTCTGCTCTGGTTGGTCAGTTCACATAAACCTGATAACCAGGTTTGCCTGGCAGACTAACACTAACAACTGGATCACTGTTACTGAACTTTTGTGCCTAGAACTCTACGGTGGTGAACTGGTTGTCATAGCTTACTGCGCTCAACGTTGTTTAGCTAACACTGTTAGCCTGAAAAGCTTTATACCTCGATGTTTCTCCAGCAAAACAACAACTTCCAAGGCTTCATAAAGTTTATCAAGCACTCTATGAATGCACAGTTGCGCGCTCGGGTGGAGTTGTACCTGAACTGAAAACAACCCGTCAATACACTCAGAAGGATGCAGACAAACTAACAACCGCTCAAGCTGTTTGTAGCTATCATTTCATTGCACTTATACCATGAACATGACCTCAACAACTGCTTCCAAACGAAAAATGTCACCACAGCACAATCGGATCCTCATTAGTGGCCTGCTGGGCAGTGAGGCTGAGGGCCCTGTAACAGCTTTGTAATGATCTCTGCATGGTGTTATTATGCAGGATACTGTTGCACTGAGTTGCAAAGAAAATGAATTCCTGCAATTGTTTTCATTTTGTTTTATCACAGAGGTTCAACATTATCTTCAAGCAAAGGCATCGCATTACCATGCTCACTGAGGTCGCATGTGAATCTCGTCATGGACATGAGGGCAGAGAACAGAGCTGCATATGGCGTCAGGCTAGCTTCTACCGTGGCCCTGAGCATGTCCCTAGCCAGGCCGAGGCCCAAGCTAAACACGACCACTATGTGCTCGCTTCTACCAACCATAGGTTTGTATCATCAGACAGGGACCTGCTATAGGTATGTCACCACGTACAGGGACCTTTAAGTTAGCGGGATGGCACAAGGGCTCGTAGGATACGCTATTACCAATACCTGCAGTTGATCAATGGCCTGACTGGCTGCCATTCTTGGAAACCACAGCTATCAGCTCTGATGGACAGCACTCAGGCATTTGCCATTGAAGATAGCTGAAGTCTGGTCAAGTTAACCTGTAACTTACAATGATAACACCAGGTTTGCTCGGCAGACCACTAACGAGTGGATTACCCTTACTGAACTATTGTCCCGAGAAAGCTCTTTACCACGAGGCCTTCAAAACAACACATCTCTGCTCAGTTCTGCTTGTGTTGCAGCTCTCAATTCATTGCACTTCTACCATGAATAAGAACGGCAATGTTAACACCAGGCTCTGCTCATCATAGTTTATACACTCAAAAGGACATAGACAAACTAATAACCACTCAAGAGAAACCTTACAAGGCCACCAAATAAAGCTGTCCACTGAAAATGTATAAGTCCCAGCTCAAAACCCACAGGGTTCAAAGGAAGTAGAGGTATTCGAAACAGGTTTTGTTTTACTGAGAGGAAATCTAAACAATTATGGCTACAGTGCCTAAATGCATATTAGATCGGATTCATAAACTATTTAACATGTGTATACACTGAGAGTCAGAACATTAGAACCAGTGACAGGTGAAATAAATAACATGGATCATTGTGTTCCAATGCCATGTTCGGCTGTGAAACCATGAGTCCTGGCATTCATGTGGACGTCTCTTTGACAAACACCAGTCACCCAAACACAGCTGCAGACCGAGTACACCCCCTCATGGCAGCAGCACTCCTTGATGGCAGTGCCCCCCCCAGCAGGACAACGCACCTGCAACACCGCAAAAACTGTTCGGGAACGACCCGAGGAAAGTGGGAAAGAGCTCAAGGTGTCAACCTGGCCTCCAGATTCCCCAGATCTCAATCCAACTGAGCTTCCACTGGATGCAGTCTGAGCCAAGAACGATCCATGGGGGCCCCACATGGATGGGAGTTGGTTCTGACGCATCCCATAGATGCTCAACTGGATTGGGATCTGGAGAATGTGGTGGCCAGTTTAACACCTTGAGTTCTTTGCCATTCGGGGGTGTAGTTGGTCTGAACAGTGTTTGGGTGGGTGGTGTTTGTCAAAGAGGCTCCACAGAAATGACAGAACTCAAAGTTTCCCAGCAGAACATTTGATTGAAACAAGATGGTCAATGCTCATTTCACTAGTCAGTTGTTTTAATGTTGTGGCTAAACAGTGAAGATAAACAAATGACAAATCTCACACTTTCTGCCTTTAATTTTTGCACCTGTTTTAGCACTGACCTTGTTGGACCAGGTGGCTCTCCTCTCTGGGTCTGACCACTTAACAGGTCAGAGCTGTTCCACCTGAAGCTGAAGACAAGGTCCACTGTTCACCTGGAGAAAAGAGGTACTTTAATATAACATGAAAACTACAGGCATATGTGTGTCTCTGTGTGTGTGAATATACATATACATATATATATATATATATATATATATATATATATACATGTATATATATATATGTATATATATATAAATGTAACCGGGTGGTAAATAAGATTTCCCACTCACTATAAAATCTCACTATGCTTGTACTTTGTCGTGAGAGAAACGCACTGTTTTACATTTTAAAGGATGTTACACACAAAATGAAAGAACAAAAACACATATACTGACATCCTTGAACCCTGAGAACTACGTTTGACCTGAGTGGGAAATCTTATTTACCACCCGGTTACATAAATCTGGAAAAAGAAGATGTAATTAGATTACAGACACATCAAGTAAAAAGAGGATTTCTTACACGATTATAATTTTATAATAAAGAATGATATAGCAGTCTGTAACCATGTGCATGACATCACTCCAGAAAACTCACATCACTCTGCACTGTAAAATCTACTATAATCTGATTCAAAAAATATGTTTCTTAAACGTTAACCAAATGTATTAAGTCCTGAGAACATTTAGTGCTTTACACATGAGTAATATGATTTTAAAGTCTGACTTTTGACACACACGGAGTCAGTGCAGTGATTTAAATAACATCTTAAACCAGAACTGAGACAAACACACTGAATACATTCTGTGCAGCTACACTGAGGCTGCATATTGTGTGTTAAACTACTTTAGCTGCTCAGAATGACCTTCTAGATGCTGACATACTAACATACTGAGACATTACTAACACAACATGGAGCCTGTTAGCTAACTGTGCTGTACTCAGATATTCAGCTGTAAAGATGCTAGTATTAACAAGCTAACATTACACAGCACGTGGCGTCATGCTAACACTCTCCCACAGACACACGTTAGCTAACATGCAAACCTGTCTGTAAAAACACGATGATTAAATGACCCAGTCGTCTTTATAAGCTCGTTATACTGTCAGTACCCAGTTAATAAAGGCAGCTGAGCCACTGCTAACGTGTTTCCCAAACCGTGCAGTGCATCTGCAACAACTTTAAAGTCAGCTAGCTAACATAGCATAACACAACCACTCACTGAAACTGACCTGCAAACGTTAGCTAACCAGCTTTCTAAAGAATACATACATTTCAAAAAAGTTTTCATGCCGACTTTACCCAGACTCACAACTTGTTTTGAGAGAGTGACCACTGTTTAATTAGCTGGTGCATTATTCATGTAATAAACAGGCAGAGATAAAACGACCAAAATCACAATGGAGTTTGGTGCACGAGCAAAACATAACATCTGTCGCGGATTTAATTGGATGTAATTAAAGGATTATGTTCCAGCCGAATTTACCTCAACACTTAACAATTAAATGAGACCTCTTCAGCTTCTGTTCAGAGTTATTTCAGAAACATTTGAGGCAAACATGAATCTCACCGACATGAGAGGGAGGCTGCTCCATTTTAACCCGCAGAGAACATGAAGGAAGTTACTATGTGGAGCTCTGATATATGAAGGAACATCACCTGGGCTGATTACCTGAGATCCTTACATAATAACTGATCTGTACAGCTCCCACACAGACATGAATAATTCTGTACTGAGCAGGTAACTGGACACATAAAGCAGAATCATACAGCAGTTTACTCACTGTGTTCGTGTCCTCAGAGAAGAGTCCCAAAGACCAGAGTGACGCTCTGTCAGCCTTTTTATACACATCATTAGTTTTGGAGCGAAATGCATTAACTTCGCGCGGGAAACCGCCCCTTTTGGTGAGCACCACCTGGATTCGCCAGAAAATCTGTGGGCGGGACTTATTTGACCTGGTTGATGCAGATAAATCCACAGAGACCAACAGCTCAGTTGGTACAGCAGGTATCCTTAATATAGAGGTTTTGCCTCAGAACTGTTCAACTCCTGGCTCTGGGTGTTTTACTGCAGCCTGTTTCCTGTGATTTCTCAAGCTGTTTTGTCGAAAGAGGATAAACTCAAAATAAAACAAATATTATTAGAACCAACACAGACAAACAATTGTTAAAAATGGTCATTTTTTATTGATATTTCATTTCTCTGGTCTTTATTTGTTATTATTCCAATAGTAACAGAATGTAATCAAGTTACTTTACTTTGATATTGTAATTGGGTGAATTCAGGTAATTAGGACTCCTCAGCACAAGCGTCGTCAATTTTTGACTGTAATATGTCAACAAATGAAATGAAGATTTTGAACCCGGAATTATTCAAAGTTCAGATTTAATTATATTATTTTTGCAAAATAATACACAAATAAATAACATAAAGAAGTATGTGTGCGTGTGTGTATGTGTGTGTGTGCGTGTGTGTGTATGTGTGTGTGTGTGTGTGTGTGCCCCTATCACCTCCACACAAACATAATATTTCGATTTTTATTCATAACATTGATATTGAAGCTCAATCCATTAAATGTTAACATTATAACTTAGTGATTATTATAGGCTTCTAACTAACTTCTGAGTAAAGTTGTGGCGAGACAATTAACTAATCAATTATACCATTACCATAAACATGCAAATGCACAAAATGCATAGAATTATGTTGTGTGTAAACCACACAGTCTATTGTGTAAACGTAGGTGTTTGTTAAACTTTTATTTTGGTGATTAACTAACTTCCGCTTGAGACTTCCGGTATGGATTGGATAAATGGCGGCTTTTATTTTGGTTTTATTTTGGTGATTAACCAATTTCCGGTTATGACTTCCGGTATGGATTGGACATATGGCGGCGCCCTTGTCGGCCATTTTTTCTCCCTCCTTCCCCGCTTATTTTTTCTTACATCCTTTCCCTTCTCTCCTCCTCCATCCTTCTTTTATCTCTTCTTGTCTCCTCTTTCCTTCTCATTCCTCCCCTCTCTTCTCCTCTTGTCACACCTCCTCCCTTTATTTCCCTCCTTGTCTCCTCCCTTCCTTGCTGCTTCTCCATCCTCTTCCAACTCTTCTTGTTGTCTTTGCTTCTTTCCTATTTTCTCGTTTCCTCTTTTTTCTCATTCATCCTCACTTTCTTCCCTCATCTCCACCTCTCTCCTCCTCGTGATGATCCCGTCTGATCAACTCTCTCCAAACAGACAGGAAGTGTTTAATCCAGGCGTCGAGACGCTTCTTCTTCAGTAACTTACACACATTCCTGTATAAATATGAGATCCTGGTGTAGCTTACAGCGGCTTACGCCAGCGAACGCCACATGTCCTAATGTGCTGTAATACGTAGAACCAGATGCGGCCTTGTTGAACGCAGCTTTGAAGATGATGCAACACGATGGACGAACGAGACGCCTCGCAAACGGCTGAATTCAATGATTTAGTGGGAAAAAAGAAGAAAACGCTCGCCAGCAGAAACTCAGCAGAGAGTTTCAGACGAGAGAAGATTTATCACAGGAACTTTATCTCGTCTGCTGAAGTCTCGAGCCTCCAGATCCCAAAACCGAACTGAGAGGAAGTTATTTTTACGATCGCCGACTTCACACCGTGAACATTTATTTCAACTGTATTGAAGAAAAATTGTAGCACCATATTCAGTCTGCAGGATACATAATGTTAGCAAACAGTCCTGCTACACACAGAGATATCTGAGGTCCAGCAGTGTTTCTGGCGATCAACACCGGCTGCTTTTTAAGAGTAAATCGGGCCGTCTCCATCCGTGATCGTGGCGACCAAACCGTGATGTTGTCTGACAATGACCAAGTGGTTTCTGGGCCTGAACAGAACCGGAGCGTCTGCACAGCGTCCAAGTAACGACCAAGGTGGACATTTGTACATCACACTCACATTACACACTTCTTAACTAACATGTATCCTGTTGACTGGGTCGGATATTTAGCTTTGACTCCAGTCAGCTCACTGGATCATCAGTGTGTCTGAATCCCCGTCACTCTTCTATAGGTTCTGGTTCTGTTTTAACATAATGAAATCCAGCCGGCCTCCAGCTATCCTCGACTGCTGCTGCTCCGCTCCATCAGCTAGATTCTTCTCAGTATTCACGCTTGATTCACCTTAAAATCCTTGTTTCCATCCAGCCGTCCTCATAAATCTAAAAGCTTGTCCTTGCTACATTAAGCGCTGCACTTTACTTTGTTTTGTCTGCTGGTTTCTTTCCTCTTTTTCAGGAAATCCTCAGACCTTTTTTGACGCGGATTATAGCGACTTTACTGCTTCACCGCCATCATACAACCATAATCGCATTAAAAATCACCCCTCTGTGGTGTTGTTGCCATAATGTGAGTTCAGATGTGCCCTATTGTTCGGAGGCAGCCAGGTGGAAGAGCAGAGGCGGTTTTTCTTCCACATTATGAAGACGCTGTAGGTGTCGGCCACCGGCCCGGCTGACGTGATGGGAGAGACAGGCGGGACACCAGCTCTGGGCCTCGTTACTCGAGCTCCATTAAGCTTCACGCTTAAATTATACCCCAATACCTGTTGTCACGGTGACGCACCGGACTGCTAACGTTTATCCAGGCCACCAGGGCTAAAACACCGCCCACGCACCGCCGCCGGCACCGAGAACACACACGGACCGAGCTTTCTGCAAACCGACACGCATCAGCATTACACCCCACAGGTCACCACACACACACACACACACACACACCACAGGCTGCTCTGGATACATACACAAACATAAATACATACATACATTAACTCATGATCTGCATGCACACAGATGTAGCTCGGCCTCCGTCTGCGCCTGACTTTTCATCCGAGCTGATTTTAAAAAGGTTTTTCAAGAAGCATCGGCTGTCAGCGTCTCGAGGAGAATTAGCTGCGAGTGCCTGATGACTGATACACAGTGAAACACCCGGATTAGACCAGACGAGCCGCGTCGTCCTCGAGAGGCAGATATACAACTAGCTGCTTTTACAGGAGGAACAGCCGTGAGATCAGCTCAGTAACAGGAAGTTAAATATCATGAATATAAATATGAAAGTGTGCCGACAAAACTGTCTTTGATTTGCTGCTGATGGTTGAGGATCAGAGTTTATCAGTCTGTGAGTCTCATGACGAGGATGTTTCTAGGTTTTTGGTTTCCTGCGTTACATTTACACTTAATATTTGCAGTATTGTTAAAAAGTACTCAAAGCCAGACTTGAATAAAAGTGTTGAAATATTACATTACGGGTAAAATTATTTATTGAATTAATGTACAATGACAATCGGTCGCCACGTTCATGAGCCGTCTCCTAATACAGTTTATAAATACACGTAAATATATGTATAATATACTTTTGACGGTATATTTAATATCAGTTTTTCCTCGAGTACTATTCATATGGACGACTTTAACTTCTACTGTAGTAACATCTTAATGATATCTTTACTTTTACTTTAGTTCGACCTTTTGGTTGTTTTTACAACAAGTTAAAACACTGACATCGTCATACACACTCCGCCTGCGACCCGATGGTTCTGTGTGGTGCTGGAGCAGTACCGGGTTCAGTAACTGTAACTATGATACCAGAAGATTTAAGGTTAAAGACTTGTGTTAGAATCAGAACCAGCTTACAGGGTGAGGGAGAGTTTTACATCAGTGAGGCTCCTGACAGATGTAGAAGTACGAGTGAGTGTGTGTGTGTGTGTGTGTGTGTGTGTGTGTGTGTGTGTGTGTGTGCCGACGCTCAGCCAGTCTGTTTTATCGGCCCTCGGTCTTTCATCTCTGCAGCAGGCCTGAACGCAGCCGACAAGACCGGGTGACGCCGACACCCAGGAGTCCCTGAACACATCAGCACCCGTCCTCCACACTTCAGCCCAAAAACCCTGAAATCCCCCCGATACCACCGTGCCTGTCACACACACACACACACACACTCTCGTACAGTACAGTCGCAGCCCTGACAGACGACACGTCCTCCCTCATCAGCAGATCATCTCCTCCCAAAACTGTTTCAGTTCCTTTTGTCTTTTTTGTCTCTCATGAGAAACTTACTCTTCAAGAATAAGAACATGTATTTATTCATATTTTCCTGGATTATAATGCAAAAATATACGATACAGTTGTCAGTACTTATCCCTCCTCCACGTCTTCTGATTTGACTCATCAGCTCAACGTTAACAGACAATTAACGAGCTCAGCTGCAGGAAAAGTTTCCTGATTAACTGCAGCAGCTGAAACTCAAAACTCTTCATCACACCACTGTGGGGTCGGACAGTTGATGAATCAAAACTTAAAAACAAATCCCTCTCCTCTCTTGCTCACAAACACATCGTTGATGCCGGAGACTATTGAACTAGACGGGCTCTTCAAGAAGTGACCTGGAGCTGAACACAGCGCCGAACATCAGACGTGGTGCCGCTGAGCAGGCGGCTGTAGTTCATGTGTTGGCGGTGAGATCGGGTCGTCGGTTCAGAGAGAAATCTGTCGTCGTCAAAGCAGCAACGACACTGATGTTAAAATAAAAAGCTGGAGCTGGTTGTTTCTCTGATCACTCGGCTCTGCAGACTGTCTGAACCTCGTTTATCACGTTTTTAATCTCTCTGAACAACAGCTGGATTGAGTTTCACATTAGGTGTTGTTATGTTGGCGAGTTACCTCCAGAATGTAAAGTATTACACATTAGTTACTATCATGTGAGGGTGATACACTTCTTTACAGATGTTTCCTTTACTGTCTACAGAGACCGACGGGCGCAAATCAAAAGAGAAAGTCAGAAAATACAACAGGAAGTCAGAAAACACAACAGGAATTCAGGAAATACAACAGGAAGTGGGAAAACACATCAGGAAGTCAGAAAACACAACAGGAAGTAAGAAAACACAACAAGAAGTCAGAAAACACAGCAAGAAGTCAGAAAACACAACAGGAAGTTAGAAAACACAACGACAAGTCAGAAAGCACAACAGGATGTTAGAAAACACAACAGGAAGTAAGAAAACACAACAGGAAGTAAGAAAACACAACAGGAAGCTAGAAAGCACAACAGGAAGTCAGAAAACACAACAAGAATTCAGGAAGTACAACAGGAAGTCAGAAAACACAACAGGAAGTCATAAAATACAACAGGAAGTCAGAAAACACATGGGGAGGCAGAAGATACAACAGGAAGTTGGAAAAAACATCAGGAAGTAAGAAAACACAACAGGAAGTAAGAAACACAACAAGAAGTCAGAAAACACAACAGGAAGTTAGAAAACACAACGACAAGTCAGAAAACACAACAGGAAGTTAGAAAATACAACAGGAAGTTTGAAAACACAAGAGGAAGTCAGAGAATAAAGGAGCTGCCAGCGACCCGATAGTTCTGTGTGGTGTTGACGGGTTTAGTAACTGTAACTAAATTACCTGGAAATCCTTCTTTAAACACGTTATGTGACTCAGTTTCTGTTGAAAGTGGAACATGGCCGTACGTTTCCCCCACACAGCAGCTTCGCTCTCAGAGGTCGGGGTTGTGACAATAATCAATAATCTGGTTCCTTTGGGACTGAACGAGATCGTGTCACAGGCGGTTCTGATGATGAACTCCCAGTTTAGACACTTCCTCCCTGAAATGCACCAGAAAAGCTCTTTGGAGGATAATTTGGGGGCTCGGTCTGACAGTCCGGCACATGAAGCCACCTGACTGCTCTGCGGTCGGCTCGGCATCGGTCTGACGGGGGGAAGCAGGAGCCTCCATAAACTGGGTCGCAGAGGGTAAAACCGCCTGAGGGCAGCTTGGCTGACACCCCACATCTAAATCAGCACGTTAAGCACCGGTACACGACAAAGAACTACGAGGAAAAAATTGCGAGAGAGGGAAAACTGCATGCATTATGTGTTTTAATATTCAGGGTTTGGAGAGTGGATGAGATCAGCGCGGTGGAGCCGAGCCATTTGGCTTCCCTTCAAAGGAACGGACGCATGAAGGGTGTCGACCCGCTCGGGTTCATTCAGAGCCGCTCTTCAGTTTGCAAATGAATCCTCACCTGAAGGTCGTCGTTCAGTCACACACACACACACACACACACACACTCACACTCACACTCACACTCACACACTCACACTCACACTCACACACACACACACACACAGCTGAGGTTAAACTAACTTATTACAGGCTCATTAACAGACCAGAGGGATTTCCCAGAAACACTGAATGAATCTTCTTTTCTTCAGGCTGTAGCTTCTCAACACACATCAAGTCTCACTGATTGTTTCATCAGTCAAAGGAACAACAAGGCGTCTAAACACGTTCCTCCATTATAAACAGCTGCTTCACAGTGAGTTCATAAAGGTAATAAATACATCAGGAAACTTTGGTTTATACAAAAAAAGGACCCAAACACAAAAAGGAAGGTAGGTTGAAACAAAAATCAGCTTTAATGATAAGCTGAAAAAAACACAATAATAATGACAATCATTTGAGGGTGATACACTTCTTTACAGATGTTTCCTTTACTGTCTATGCTATAGAGACTGACGGGTGCAAATCACAACACCAAGTCAGAAAACACAACAGGAAGACGGAAAACACAACAGGAAGTCAGAAAATTCAACAGAAAGCCAAAAAATACAACAGGAAGTCAAAAAATACAACAGGAAGTCAAAGAATACAACAGGAAGTCAGAAAATACAACAGGAAGTCAGAAAACACAACAGAACCGTTCGGACCGCTGAGAGGAACACGAAGGACACGAGACTGAATGAGACTGAGACAAGCGAAGAGAGAGAGGAAGAAGTTCAGCCAAAACAGACAGAGGGAGGAAATTAAAAGCAAAACATGACACATGAGGACAGAACTTCAAAATAAAACAGGAAATAGCAAAACTGAAAAGTCAAACCGTGACAGAAACTGAATTGAAGTTGTGATCTTAAGTGATGGAGGAAGTAGCTGCTGAAGACGTAAGTGACTTTTTAGTAGCAACTGATTTAGTGTCATTAGCTCGCTAAACACTGACCTGCACTTATTACATTTATTAGAACGGAGTGAAATGTCGCTCTCTTCACTGTGGACATCGAGCTAACAGGTTCATGTCAGCCATTCACAGACGACACTCACCCTTCCTCGAGAAAAACTGGGTGACATGCTGTCGTCCTTTCTTTTCTCTCTCCTGTCTTTTGCTTTTGTGAAAACTGGATTTCCTTTTAGCGAGTTCAGGGGAAAACAGACAAAGGGAGGAAATTAAAAGCAAAACATGACACATGAGGACAGAACTTCAAAATAAAACAGGAAATAACATGCAGCCCGCCGTTTGATTTTCTGCGCGACAACATCACGATGATGAAGCAGATCGTTGTTACACGTGGAGACTGCGATGCGCTCTGTGACATCACAAGAAGCTTCGTGGAACTCCTGCTGGGATTACATGAGTCAGCAGCTTTTACGCTGACTCGTGGAGTCCATGATGGCCGGAGTGCACGGCGACATTAGAGCAGAAGAAGGAGGCGGACCGAACAGTCAGACACTCTGAATGAGGTTTATTTTATTATCTTCTGTTTTTACCTCCTTGACAAGCTTTTCTCTGATGCAGGTTGCAAACCTGTGTGTGTGTGTGTGTGTGTGTGTGTGTGTGTGTGTGTGTGTGTGTGTGTGTGTGTGTGTGTGTGCGTGTGTACGTGTGTGTGTGTGATGAAAATGAGGTCAGCAGTGTTTCCAACACACTCCTCTCTGTGTCTCTCTAACCTTTAGAGAATCCTGCCGACACTCAGATTAACTCTCAGTGAGGGTAAATCCTGGACGACAGCTCACACACACACACACACACACACACACACACAGACAAACACACTCTCGATTTCTTTCTCAATCTCTTGCAGACACACACACACATACACACAGAAACACACACACACACACACTCTTGAGACTGCATAAAGTAATACCTCAACACACACACAAGCTCTCAATCTGTCTTTAACTCTCATGTGTACTCTCTCTCTGTCTCTCTGTCTCTCTGTCTCTCTCTCTCTCACACACACACACACACACACACACACACACACACACACATAGACAGACACACACACACACACACACACACATCCGTCCTGAACTTTTGGGATCTGTGGGTAAAAAGCTGACTTGATGTGACGGGAGGTGTGCAGACTCGGCAGAAGTGCGTTTCTGCAGACGGTTGATGTGAACCTGCAGCAGCTGTCAGATCTCTGTCAGAAACCGTCGCCGCGCTTTTTATTCTACAAGCTCTGCCTCATCCACCCTCCCCCCACCCCCACCGAGCACCTCCACCCTCCATCCCACCTCGCCCCACTGTTTGTCAAACCTCCACGAGTGACTCCGACTCCACAGCAGCTGTTTTCTGGCGGCACCAAGTGGAGGCAGGTTTGAAGTTCAGAGGACTCTCTGTTGTTAAGATCCGATCAGCTTCTCAAAAGCTTTTTCTTTAAGACCTCAATGAACTGAATTATCTTAACAAAGCGATCTGACGTTTGAGCAGCGAGTCCAAACAGAGACGATCCAGGTCAGAGGGGAAACACGACCCAACCTCCAGAATAAACGTTAGCTCACCTTTCTGCAAAACCACAGATAAGATCAAAACTGGACTTTTCTATGTGCAGCTTTAGTTGTGTTGTGTTTACAGTACTGTGCGTGAGCTCCGGTCAGGGTTAGACACAAAAACCACTTGGGAAGATATGAAACAGTATCACATTGGGGCCCATCACCGCAGGCCACGTGAACCCAGCGCAACTGCTAGATGGTCTTAGACCGGATATCAGTAGGGGACCATAGTCCTGTTGTTATACATGACTCACCCACTGAGCAGGTCAGCTCATACAAGTATCTCGGAGTTCACTTAGATGACACTTTTAGTTGGTATGTGCATGTTGAAAGTTTGTGCTCTCGTTTACAGCAGAGACTGTATTTTCTGCGCAGACTGAGAGCGTATGGGGTGGAAAAAAGCATCATGTTTTTATTTTACCAGGCAGTACTAGAGAGCTTAGTCAGATATGGGATGTCATCCTGGTATGGCAACATCACTGCAAAACTGAAAACTAAACTCGCTCGTCTGGTGCACACGGCCATGAAGGTGATAGGAAAAAGTGACTATCAGACCTTGCAGTTTACTTATGAACAAACTGTTCTTAGGCAAGCCCAGAGGATAGTGACTGACCCATCCCATATTCTTCATTTAGAATATAACCTCCTACCCTCGGGCAGACGAGTCCCTCGCTGTAAACTCAACCGTTTTAAGAATTCATTTGTTCCAACCTCCATCAAATTCCTAAATAATGCTGCTTGAGGCCGATGTTTGTGCAATAATTTTTAGAGTGTTTTGATTATTAATTATGGTGATCTTTTAGCATGTATTACTTATGTATAGTGTATGTATGTGCTATGTTATAGGATATGTGCAATACTGTTAAGTATTTGTCAGTGATGGTATGGCTGATGATGTGTTGTTTGTTGTCATTGTGGCTGTCAAGGCATTTATGGCGCAGCTGTTGAGTCCAAGACAAATTTCCCTGAACGGGACAATAAAGCATATCGTATCGTATCGTATCGTATCGTATCGTATCGTATCGTAACTGCTGTAAACAACTCCAGAACCCGGTCGACCCATTCAAACCTTTACAGAAATATTTGATGCAAGCCTAAAATAATAAACGTGCCTTTAAAGCGTCCTACTCGAAGGTATTATTTCAGTATCGGCTGTAACTGAGTCACTCAATCACTTCAAGCTGTCCCGCATCCACCTGCAGGCTGTTTCTGTTTCATATAATTATCATTAAATGGAAAATAATTACATTATTTGATTGAAAAAGATTTGGTTTTCTTGATTTTAGGAGTAAAGAAGAGAGAGGGATAAATTCCCACTGACCTCCCACAATGATGCTAACTGACAACAGTGTTGCTCACCTGGCGAGACGGTCCACTGGGTTGGGGGCGGGGTCATGTTGTTGAGGTACAGGAAGGGGCGGGGACAACTGATTTAGCGTCATTAGCTCGCTGAACGCCGATCTGCACCGATTAAATTCATTAGAAAGGATTGAAATGAAATTATTTCCTTTTAGCTTTGAGCTCGACCGCGGTGCTGCTACCTGCACTCAGACAGGACCGTACCATTTCATGCGGATACGGTGGGGGTTGTTTACTTTTTCACAAACAGGTAAGAGACTGTATTTATATTTTGAATACAATATTATATTAATAATGATGGTAATCATTTAATATTGTTTTTTTTTAAGGACTACTCAGTTAATCGACGCCCTCCAGCCAATCAGAATCGAGTATTTACTCAGACAATGGTATGAGACGTTTGTAAAAAACATGAACAGCTCTTCTGCCAGCGACCATCAAACCAACATTATGTGACAAATAATGTCATAAAGCACAACTGGAGACTGAAGCTGCAGTGACAGATACAAGAAAATACTAAATAAATGTTGTCAGAGGAAAACTTTTTATTCATTTCAAATCCTTCAGTTTGAAACCGTCTGAATCATTTCAGTACACGACTTCAGACTTCAGCTCCGATCTGACCTTTGATCAGTCTGATGGGTCTTCAAACCGTTCTGTCCACAGACGTGAACAATAAAGGTGTAGAAGGCCTCAGCTGATTGGTCCTCACCTGCAGAGAAACACGTACAACATAAATACAACATGACACTAAAACACATCTGTGTGTGTGTGTGTGTGTGTGTGTGTGTGTGTGTGTGTGTGTGTGTGTTTGTGTGTGTGTGTTTGTGTACGTACAGTCTATCAGACGCAGGTGTACTTCAGCTCCAGGTACAGATACTTCACATCTATATCCTTGTTTTTACAAGAGAACATGTTGACGAGGGCCTGAGTGATGGTGAACCAACAGGACTTCTCATTGTTGCAGCTGGAACAGACAGAGAGGAGATGTGATCAGAACCAGAGTCGGACCGCACAGCTGACTCCCTGCTGTCATTCTGGTTTGTCCCACGTGGACAAAATAATTTAAAAGCACAAAGATGAAGGGAGCTTGAGAAGAGAGGAGTAGTTTTTCTTACTGGTCCTGCACGGCCTTCTGATAACTGGGTTTGACGCAGGGGAGTCGGTAGTTGCTCGGGACGGTTCTTCCCTTCAAACACTTCCCCCCGATCCCAAACCCGACCTGCTGCATGCTGATCTTCTTGCCACCAGCTGGAGGAGAGAGGAGTGTGAAGAGTCACGGGATGGATTTGTTCTTTGTTTCATTTGAGGTCAAACAGGTCAGAGCAAACGAGCAGTCGAGCCGCCGGCGCCGCTAACAAAGTAAACACATGTCGCCGGGCTGAAGCTACAGCTGTTCTACGTGAGGCGGCTCGCTCACTGTTCGTCTGCAGGCTAAAGTCACCATGAAGTCAAACAGACCGAACGAGTTGGCGAGTCTGTTACACGAGGACAGAAAGACGAGTGTGTGTCGTCTTACCGCAGGTGATCTTCACGACGTGGTCGAGGCAGGCTGTGATTCGCTTTCCCTCTGAAAACACACACAGGTCAGCCTGCAGGCGGTGACACTGAACCTCATGTAGATACATTCATCAGAACAGAACGTGAATCAAACTAAAGACAACGGCAGCGGTGGAATTAAACACAGTTAATTATAATAACAGTAAACAACAAACTCACCAGCTGCTCCGCTGGAACACCAAACTGCAGCCAGCACTGAAACACAGCAGCAGCTCGTCTCAGTCACGTCAACCTCCACCAGCTTCTGCTACTTCAAACTTCCTCTCCACTACGTTTTAATCTGAATGAATTAATATTATCAGTTTGGCATTAAAGGAGCAGTCTGTAGTTTTGTTGAAGAAAAGTTAATGAGCAGAGAAAGATCCTCATTGGCTGAAACACACTGAACAGACAAACTGACCTCAAAGGACGAAAAACACAGTTTGAACTGTTTTACTGTGTTTACATGTGGCGGACCCTGCCACCTCTCTAGCTTCACACAGTGTTCTGGGACCTTCGTCTCCTCTGAGAACAGTTTGTTTATTCACTGATGGAGACAGAGTTTGTATTATTACATCATTAATATTGTAAATATTAAAATTCAGAGTTTTAATTTCTTCTTTAAAACTACATAATGCTCCTTTAAAACAAAACAACGCTGACTCTCTGATCTGATGATCAGTCGACTCAGTGCACACATGTGAATATATTAATAATTTACTTTTACTTGTGTTTTTGTTACTAAAAACATTTTTACTAAAAAAGAATGACTTTTGAAACTGAAGTAAATTCCACATATGTTAAGACTTTTACTCGAGTACCATCAGTAAACAGCTGTTACTTTTACCAAAGTGATATTTTGACTCTTCTGGGTCAGAAACATCCTCGTCATGAGTCTCAGAGACTTCTGATGAACCTCTGAAACTCTGAACATCTGACTGATTGTGAGGATAGCAGCGAACATCGTCAGCATATCAAACACAGTTTTGTCTCTAGATTTGTTGTCACGTCTTTTCGTTTACCGCCGTTCGTCCACAATTCCTGTTCGAGTGTTGGATAAAAACATCTACGCTGAGACATTAACGAGCGACCGGACTCCTTTTAACACGAGACAAACAGAAGTTGGACTGAAGCAGAGAGGATACTCACAGCCGAGCACGACGACTCTCAGTTGGACCATGTTTGCTTCTTTCTTCTTCTTCTTCTTCTTCTTCTTCTTCTTCTTCTTCTGTCTGGTACTGAGAGCATCTCTGCGTCCAGGTATTTATGCATCGCCTGACCGGGTGACGCGATGAACATGCAAATCCTCTTTAGAGCTGCAGGGGAGAAGCTGTTAGCTGAGGGAGGATCTGACCCACAACATGTGTTTGTTCTGCAGGTGTGCTCACCTGGGGGGGAGTCACCTGCACACCGACAATCTTAACGGCTGTGTGTTATTTTATTACATGTTTTTATTTGAGTTCATTTACACAAACTCGACAACTTTTCCAACTCAGAATGCTCTACAGACTGGTTACAGTTGGTTACAATCACATAAAGTGGTTGATGAATGTGACAACTGCTCAGCAGTCTTTGTTCTGTTGACCCTGTCCAGCTCATCTTTATGCACACAGCAACAGTGTTGAGGCGGGTTTGGGTCGCGGCGCTGTGCAGCCGTGTTTTCAGCCTCTGGAGGCCGCTGAAACTGCTTTCTGACTCTGCTGATGACACGGGCACAACTCAGAGGAGTCGGGCAGCTGTTTCCACTCATGGTCGAAGAGACCGCAGACCTCTAGAGTCAGCAACAGTGTCAGCACTAAACTGGAAGCTGGACTTCATTCTGCACAATGCAGGCTGAACATTGAGGTACTGTTGGACAACAACATGTTACCTCTCGCCAAAATGCAACCAAGGCTTTTTTGTGAATGTATCCGAGTCAAACCTTCATGTAAAAGCATAATTATGATGAAAGAGGCACTTTTAAGATTTACCGTATTTTTGTTTTTCGGCTCAAACTCATTTTCAATGGGAGTGCTACGGGCACTTTAGCGATAGCATCAAAATCTCTGTGTTTAAAACAGTAAGAAGGCTCGACACAACATGAAACTTTGCTCGTAGTATCACCAGGGTCTCTACTCATGAACACGAGCATTGAGAACATCGTTTGTGGACACAGAGTTACTAAAAAGAAGGTTTTTGAACAACTCACGTTAGCAGTAGCTTGTTCCGCTCGCTGCCGTCCTGCCAGTGGAGAAGTGTCGATCTCAGAATGTGACGTAACCTGGAGGACAGTTAAGGTGGAACTACTGTCTTCCAGCATGTCTCAGAGTTAAACGCTTTGGAGCAGTAAAAGCACAACACACCCTGCAGCACCAGGACTCACATGGAGCCACGGGAATTTCTGGTACCACTGAGTTTGAAAGCTCAGTATATTTTGGCGAGAACTGTTTAGCAATGAGTGTCAGATCCGGTTGATTGGACTGACTGAGCTGATGGTGATTAACAGCCACGAGTTCTCTGCTCCTCTCTCGACCATTTCATCCTCATCCTCACATACGCCCTCATCAAAACGTTTGAAATGAGGTTTCTTCATAGAAGTTAATGTTGGTTTAAATCCACTGAAACATTTCTGGTGACAGATTACAGGACTGAAACAAACACGGCGCTGTGATCAGGACGAACATCCTGTTACGCTGCGTGTCGTGTTTTACCTGGTTCAACATGTATTTACAGGAACTGTTGGCGTACGTTAAGAATTTGAATGTTTCCAGGAGACAAAGCTTCAGTCAACAGGCCGACTGCTGGAAGCTGTTTGACCTGAACACTCAACATTTTATCTCCTGGTATTTGTCCAGTAGGTGCTGATGGCTCGTCTGTAACGGGTTTTACTAACTGTAGAAAAAGACGAGTCGGCCTGAGAGTAAATATTCTGTCAGAAGAGTTTATTCTCATTTTAATCATTTACCTTCGACACCTCGTTCATACAGGGAGCGTTTGTTTCTCCTGCGTTTCTTTTTATTTCAAGTTGACTTCTTCGTCGTTGATTTGTGACGTTGGACTGTACGAAGAGCTGCAGGTGTTTAACAGACTTCAGAAGGAATGAACAGAAATATAAATGTATGTTATATACAATCATATCAGATACGAGACACTAACACGCCTTTTCTCCACATTCCAGTCTCCCTCTCTGTCTGTTTACGGCTTCTTACGGCTTTTACGTCTTTGTCTCGTCTCGCTGCGTCTGCCGTGCGTGATGTGCTCTGATAGGTCCACATCAGTCTGCTGATGCTGGGAAATAACAAGAATCCAGAATTCACCTCAGAGGCATCAAACTAAAGTAACGAGGCTGTTCTGAAGCTGTGAGGAGGAGAAAGTTCAGATGTAGAGAGGAAGAAGTCACACAGATACTCCAGTAAAGTAGAGATGTACTGAAGGAGAGTAACTAAGTATTTGTACTCTGTTACTTCCTCCTCTGACTCCTTCCACCATGAAGACGATCTCGTTTCAAGAAGAATTGTTGAATTCAACAAACAAATACGACAGAAAAACATATAAACAACAATTTATGATAAAGCATGTGTACTTCTGGGTTTAGATATGACAAGTCCTCCAACATTCAGTTCACCCTCTTCCTCCTCCTCTTCCTCTTCCTCTTCCTCTTCTTCTTCCTCCTGATCTGATTATTCCGGTCCGCGGTGTGTCTGCAGCCTCGCGTCATTATAAACCTGGATTTCTGTCGGAGCATCAGGATTTTCCAGCTCAGATTCCCGACGAGGAAAAAGAACGTGTTTACTAACCACACACACACACACACACACACACACACACACACACACACCATACAAAGTGCCTTCATCACACACTCACACACACGAAAATGTAAATGGGACCTATTCACACACAGTCGAGGGTTAATGTGATATGAGGGAATTTTATCCTTAAAAATGTGCCTGTAGAGCAGGAGGCCTTCTTATTAACACACACACACACACACACACACACACACACACACACACACACACACTCACACTCACACACACACTCACACACTCAACACACACAAAAAGGGATTATTATTATCACACACACATATGCAGGAAGCTTAAAGCTGTTTTTTTAACTCACACAGTAAAGTACACATATCATGACACACATAAACACACACTGACACACACCAGGGCTTATAAGCGACTTCCTAGCACACACACACACACACACGCACACACACACACACGTATCCCCTGTGTAGTCTAATCTCAGGGAGAGGGGAGCAGGCTGAGATGCTAAAGCAGCAGCAGACGAGGATTTACAGCATCGTCTTCCTCACTTCACACACAGACACACACACACACACACACACACAAAGCTTGTTCAGCACATGCATGAAATTCTGTCCCTCTGCAGTAGAAAAGTCTCAGGCGACAGATGTTCTGGTACCGATCGCTTTAAACTCACGCGGACTTGAAGGAGGAGATCAGCCTCGTCTGTGTGTTATTATGTTAGCTTAGCTTAGCACCCAAAACTGCAAACTCTCAGGCAAACTGTTAGCTTAGCTTAGCACCCAAAACTGCAAACTCTCAGGTAAACTGTTAGCTTAGCTTAGCACCCAAAACTGCAAACTCTCAGGTAAACTGTTAGCGCAGCTCCATCACATGAGGAAGAAATAAGCCAGAACTCAAACCTGGCAACCTCACGATGAGGAGACTGTGACTGGATGATTCTCACCCACGTGTTTTTACGTCCGTGTGCTTCAGAGTGAACGTCTCGAGGTGGATCACCGCGGAGGTTTGCTTGCGTTAAAGCAACATTATGTAGAAACGGGTCGTCTCATGACAGCTCACACAACATCCAGAACTTTTCCCAGTTCATGTTGTGGACTTTCTTCTACTTCTAGTTCATAAGATAGAAAACATTGAAGTCAACACTGCAAATATCAGGTAAAGGAGGCGAGCGGCAGAGAGATGATGTCGTGGATGCATTTGTGATTTTATTTGTGATTCTGCGATCGGACTCGAGCTCAGCCGTTAATAAAACAGCCGTCTGTGCGCTGATGGTCTCGTTTGCTGTCACAAGTCGTTTATTATCATCAGAGGAACCAGAGACGGATTCATAAACACTTAAAGTTCCTCATCGTCACAAATATTAAAACAGTGCATTATATAATAATCGCAGTGTGACCTCACCTGAGCGACTCGTGCTCTCATTTTGTAAATAATCCGAAAATATTAATTAATTCATTAACTTTTACCTGAAGACAAAGTCAGATCCTGAGAATCAGAAACAAACATTGTTCAGTAACACAGACGTTAAAATGGAAGCTGAGCGATAAAAGTGACGAGGGAACATTTCGCACAGAGCTGCTAAAAATCTTCATTTTCCCGTTTATTGTATTTTTATCTGAATCCTCTGCTGCTGCCACGATGACTCAAGATTAGATGAAACTTTAATGATCCCTGCGGGGAAATTGTGTCCCTGCGTCTGCGCTGCAGTTATATAATACAAAGAGCTTTTACTAGAATAACAAGGAGCCTCAGACTCGGAGTGTCAGTAGAAACACAAAGTTTCTTTATTTTATCTTAATTTAGTTCAATTATAAACCTCTTTAAACTCATCAGCAGGTTTTCATATGTCACGGTGTGATGTCACCGTTAAACCACAGTGACTGATGAAGTGTGGCGCTGGTCCAACAGAACCATCAGTCAGAAGAACCCTCAGCTCAACGACCAATAATTAACTCACCGGTAACGTTACATGTGCTCTGTCTGTTTGGAACTGTTGCAGACTCTTATTTTGTTTTTTCTATCTGCACTTTCAGCCACGCTGAGTCAAACCGAGCCGGCGACAATTTGTTTTTCCTGCACCGACTTGCCATGCTGGGCCCGGCCCAGCTCCAGCAGACCCGATACAAACACTGTCTCCCCCTAAAATCCTGAACTCTCGTCCTGTTTGTTCTTTAAACATCTGCTGTGTTTCACTGCCTCATGTGTTCACCGTCATGTTTACTTCCTGCTGCTGAAAACACGTTTCCTGTGATGCTGCTTCATAATAAAAGCTTTTACATGACTAGATAATGGGGGGCTTTTTTTGTGAAGGCGTTATAGGAAATGAAACGTGTTTGTAGCCGGATCAGCGGAGCCATTTCTGTCAGCAGTTTAAGACCAACCTTCAGGAAGGTAGACCAGCCGTGATGGGAAGAAAATCCTGAGCAGAACCGGGCCGACAGACGTGATGGAAAAACGCTGCGAGATCGGAGAACAAACACCGACGACTTTCTGAAAAGTTTTGGTGATTCACAAGAATTTATGAACATACAGGTAATCAATCATGATAGATATTCTCAATCAATAGCCAACATCTTCAAAATATCTCCAGAAGAAATGTGACATTTTTTTTCTGAGTTATGACATCATGAACAGCTGTTTCATGTTCGTTCTGTCTTTAATAAACATCTCATCAGAGGAATGTGTGTGTGTGTCGCAGCTGTACAGACACACAGCTGACCTCTGATCAGTCTGTACACACACCTGCCTGTCACACACACACACACACACACACACACACACACACACACACACACACACACACACACACACACACACTGACCTCTAGCTGCTGTAATCACAAACAGACGGCTGGTGTCAGGATGCAGGTGTCGAGTGCTACAGCGCCCTCTGCAGACACACACACAGAACTGAAGACTGGTCCGTCTGTCAGCATCATTCTCACTGTCTCACCTGCAGGACATCTATCCAGGTGTGTCCAGTGTCACCTCCTGACACAGAAAAGACATCCTGCTCAGTGTTTCAGTGGGAATAAACGGTCGAGTCGTCGAATTTTTCAAAGATTTAAGATATTCTGAGCTTCATCAGACTGTCGTTACTCTCCCTCAAATCACAGCTTCAGTTATTTCAGACATAATAAACAAAGAAACTGGATTATCTCAGGATGACACACTGCCACACACACACACAGACAGACACACACACACAGACAGACACACACACACACACACACACACAGACAGACAGACAGACAGACACACACAGACAGACAGACACACACAGATGTTATAACAGACAGAAATGATTCTGAGAGCAGAAACATCGAATCTGTGCGACGAGAAGAGACAGACGGGCAGCGAGCGACTCACACAGACACACACACACACACTGGTAAGTGATCATGCGTGTAGCTCAGAGGCCTGATGTGACGTGTGTGTGTGTGTGTGTGTGTGTGTGTGTGTGTGTGTGTGTGTGTGTGTGTGTGTGTGTGTGTGTGTCTCATGTTAGAC
Source organism: Diplodus puntazzo (assembly GCA_963678695.2). Taxonomy (NCBI): domain Eukaryota; kingdom Metazoa; phylum Chordata; class Actinopteri; order Spariformes; family Sparidae; genus Diplodus; species Diplodus puntazzo. The sequence goes on along the minus strand of OZ023160.1, from coordinate 1,641,931 downwards.
AAACTCTGAAGTGACGCATTCAAACAGACGAAGCCAAATCAGAGAGAAATTTGTCAAATCAGCTGCGAGTCTGATCTGCGTGTGTGTGTGTGTGACAGTACCACAGTGCTCAACATGTTTTATATTTGGTCATAAATATATAATATATAATATATATATATATATATATTTACTTATGATCTTGAAGAATAAAAGTTTGGAATCATAAAATAAACGTTTACAATAAAAAAGGATCTTTAAACCTTTTTTCAGCGCAGATATTTTTCAGCGTCTCTGGTTTCTTTGTCATCATGACGATCAAACTGACAGGAAGGATTCTGATCGGTCCAGTTAGAGAACATTTCTCCCAGCAGAACTTCTGCCCTCTGTTATGATTCAGTACAGTGGGTTCAGTTCTGGTTCTGGGTCCAGACATGGACGGCGGTCCAGCTGTGAGTCCCTCCAGGAGTCTGTGATCGCTGCACTCCTGCTCACGTCCCTGTTCCTGGTGTTGAGACACAGACGTCTCACATTCACCTACAGAACTTTGTTAGAGAAGCTGCTGCAAAATCAGACATTTCAGGCAACAATCACAAAAAAGAGTCTGTGACGTCCTGCAAGGGCTGAAGAGGAGCAGAAATAAAGAAGGTGTTTCGGTTTGAGTGTTAAATATTCAGATCCGCACGTTCTTTAATATCATATAGATATATAGAACAGCCAGCCTCACAAACAGGCCTGTGATCTGAACTCTTCATCACCCTCATCTCTGTTTGTACAGTGTCGTTACTGCACAACATCCAGAGCGTCCCCGAGCTTCCATTCATTTGATTTATTCATTAAAAGATTCTCTAAATGAACTCAGGTCAGTCTGCGTGCAGGTCGAGTTTCATTTTTTACTTTCTCTCCATTTTCTCTGCTCTCTTGTCACTTGTTGTCTCCGGCAGCAGAGCGGCGTGTTGACTGCGAGCGGTGCTGAGCAGCGAACACGCCGTGCACATGAAAATCACTCTAAATTTTTTACATTTTGGCTTTTTTTGGTGAGAGCTGCTGTAAAAATGGAAAACAAGGAACCTCCATCGCTCGTCCTTGTGTGCATATTGTATTCTACATTGTGTGTATGTAAATGATGCTGCTGCAGAGTGTTTTCACTTGAAGGGAGATCAGAGGATGCATAAAGGTGTTTGTGTTTATTGTGTGTGTGTGTCTGTGTGTGTGTGTGTGTGTGCCTCTGCTGTCACACCACGCCCCATGATTCACCTCCTCATTACCCATCAGCCCTATCACACGGCCGACCCGGCGATGGTTACACAGCCGAGTGAGCGAGCGCCTCGGCCTTGTCGAAACGCAGCGTTTGAAGATGATGCAACACGAAGGACGAGCCCGGCCGCTGCTTTAAAAGAAGTGAATCCAATGTTTTTTTTAAAAAGCGCTCACTGCTCAGAGAGAAGAAAGTACAGACAGGAGGAGGAGGAGGAGGAGGAGGAGATGAAGGAGGATTTGAGATGTAGAACATGAAGAAGACAGGACGTACATCACTTTGTGTTAGCGGCTGAACACTGACAAACTCGTCCCGGCTGCATGGACGGAGGGAGGAGGTGGACTGAGGAGGCTGCAGCACCCCGAAAACAGCATGACGAAAACCATCAATTAATAATCCAAAGACTGTGCAGAGAGAATGTGGAGCGAAGTGTCCACAAGATGTACAAACTTGATCATGAAGTCTAAAGTTGCTCAGCGCTGACTGAACTCTGACACCTGAGTGACCACGTCTCCGCTGTGTGCAGAAACAAACCGTCCATCACAAACCGAGCAGGAGGCGAGAGGACGAACTGCAGCCACTTCCTGTTCTAGATCAGCTGCTTTATATCATCAGGAGGAGAGGAGGACTTTACATCATCAGAAGGAGGAGAGGAGGACTTTATATCATCAGTAGGAGGAGAGGAGGACTTTATATCATCAGGAGGAGAGGAGGACTTTATATCATCAGGAGGAGGAGAGGAGGACTTTATATCATCAGGAGGAGGAGAGGAGGACTTTATATCATCAGGAGGAGGAGAGGAGGACTTTATATCATCAGGAGGAGGAGAGGAGGACTTTATATCATCAGGAGGAGGAGAGGAGGACTTTATATCATCAGGAGGAGCAGAGGAGGACTTTAGATCATCAGGAGGAGGAGAGGAGGACTTTATATCATCAGGAGGAGGAGAGGAGGACTTTAGATCATCAGGAGGAGGAGAGGAGGACTTTAGATCATCAGGAGGAGGAGAGGAGGACTTTATATCATCAGGAGGAGGAGAGGAGGACTTTATATCATCAGGAGGAGAGGAGGACTTTATATCATCAGGAGGAGGAGAGGAGGACTTTATATCATCAGGAGGAGGAGAGGAGGACTTTATATCATCAGGAGGAGAGGAGGACTTTATATCATCAGGAGGAGGAGAGGAGGACTTTATATCATCAGGAGGAGGAGAGGAGGACTTTAGATCATCAGGAGGAGGAGAGGAGGACTTTATATCATCAGGAGGAGGAGAGGAGGACTTTATATCATCAGGAGGAGGAGAGGAGGACTTTATATCATCAGGAGGAGGAGAGGAGGACTTTAGATCATCAGGAGGAGGAGAGGAGGACTTTATATCATCAGGAGGAGAGGAGGACTTTATATCATCAGGAGGAGGAGTGGAGGACTTTATATCATCAGGAGGAGGAGAGGAGGACTTTATATCATCAGGAGGAGGAGAGGAGGACTTTATATCATCAGGAGGAGGAGAGGAGGACTTTATATCATCAGGAGGAGGAGAGGAGGACTTTATATCATCAGGAGGAGGAGAGGAGGACTTTATATCATCAGGAGGAGGAGAGGAGGACTTTATATCATCAGGAGGAGGAGAGGAGGACTTTATATCATCAGGAGGAGGAGAGGAGGACTTTATATCATCAGGAGGAGGAGAGGAGGACTTTATATCATCAGGAGGAGGAGAGGAGGACTTTATATCATCAGGAGGAGGAGAGGAGGACTTTATATCATCAGGAGGAGGAGAGGAGGACTTTATATCATCAGGAGGAGGAGAGGAGGACTTTATATCATCAGGAGGAGGAGAGGAGGACTTTATATCATCAGGAGGAGGAGAGGAGGACTTTATATCATCAGGAGGAGGAGAGGAGGACTTTATATCATCAGGAGGAGGAGAGGAGGACTTTATATCATCAGGAGGAGGAGAGGAGGACTTTATATCATCAGGAGGAGGAGAGGAGGACTTTATATCATCAGGAGGAGGAGAGGAGGACTTTATATCATCAGGAGGAGGAGAGGAGGACTTTATATCATCAGGAGGAGAGGAGGACTTTATATCATCAGGAGGAGGAGAGGAGGACTTTATATCATCAGGAGGAGAGGAGGACTTTATATCATCAGGAGGAGGAGAGGAGGACTTTATATCATCAGGAGGAGGAGAGGAGGACTTTATATCATCAGGAGGAGGAGAGGAGGACTTTATATCATCAGGAGGAGGAGAGGAGGACTTTATATCATCAGGAGGAGGAGAGGAGGACTTTATATCATCAGGAGGAGGAGAGGAGGACTTTATATCATCAGGAGGAGGAGAGGAGGACTTTATATCATCAGGAGGAGGAGAGGAGGACTTTATATCATCAGGAGGAGGAGAGGAGGACTTTATATCATCAGGAGGAGGAGAGGAGGACTTTATATCATCAGGAGGAGGAGAGGAGGACTTTATATCATCAGGAGGAGGAGAGGAGGACTTTATATCATCAGGAGGAGGAGAGGAGGACTTTATATCATCAGGAGGAGGAGAGGAGGACTTTATATCATCAGGAGGAGGAGAGGAGGACTTTATATCATCAGGAGGAGGAGAGGAGGACTTTATATCATCAGGAGGAGGAGAGGAGGACTTTATATCATCAGGAGGAGGAGAGGAGGACTTTATATCATCAGGAGGAGGAGAGGAGGACTTTATATCATCAGGAGGAGGAGAGGAGGACTTTATATCATCAGGAGGAGGAGAGGAGGACTTTATATCATCAGGAGGAGGAGAGGAGGACTTTATATCATCAGGAGGAGGAGGAGGACTTTATATCATCAGGAGGAGGAGAGGAGGACTTTATATCATCAGGAGGAGAGGAGGACTTTATATCATCAGGAGGAGGAGAGGAGGACTTTATATCATCAGGAGGAGGAGAGGAGGACTTTATATCATCAGGAGGAGAGGAGGACTTTATATCATCAGGAGGAGGAGAGGAGGACTTTATATCATCAGGAGGAGGAGAGGAGGACTTTATATCATCAGGAGGAGGAGAGGAGGACTTTATATCATCAGGAGGAGGAGAGGAGGACTTTATATCATCAGGAGGAGGAGAGGAGGACTTTATATCATCAGGAGGAGGAGAGGAGGACTTTATATCATCAGGAGGAGGAGAGGAGGACTTTATATCATCAGGAGGAGGAGAGGAGGACTTTATATCATCAGGAGGAGGAGAGGAGGACTTTATATCATCAGGAGGAGGAGAGGAGGACTTTATATCATCAGGAGGAGGAGAGGAGGACTTTATATCATCAGGAGGAGGAGAGGAGGACTTCATATCATCAGGAGGAGAGGAGGACTTTATATCATCAGGAGGAGGAGAGGAGGACTTTATATCACCAGGAGGAGGAGAGGAGGACTTTATATCATCAGGAGGAGGAGAGGAGGACTTTATATCATCAGGAGGAGAGGAGGACTTTATATCCTCAGGAGGAGGAGAGGAGGACTTTATATCATCAGGAGGAGGAGAGGAGGACTTTATATCATCAGGAGGAGGAGAGGAGGACTTTATAGATGGTTATTAAACGTATGAAGAAGAAACATTCAGATCCTCTGATGGAGGAGAGATGTACCGACCTCGCCGCCTGCTGAGGAACGTGAATCAAAGAGAACTGAAGGTGAAATAAACGGCAGCTCAGGAGATTTGAAAGACCCTGAGAAAGGTTCAAAGACTGAGATGTTGTTCATCGTCCTCATTTCTCCCTCAGATCTTCAGTTTTCTACGGTTAAACATCACGAGACTCAGAATCGGACATCAGCAGGACAGAAGCACTCCGAGTATCTTTGACTCAACTTCAAATAAAAAATCTGAAGTGCTTGAATCATTTGATCCATCTCAGTATGACCGAATAGAAAATATGAACATTTAATAAACCACTGATAAAAAAATAAATTAGTTTAGGCTCTGGTGCAGAATGTAATCTGTAAAGTAACTTGTAACTAAAGTTATTAGATAAATGAAGTGGAGTGGAAGAATAAAGTGACAGAACATGGAAATACTCAAGTAAAAGTACAAGTAACTCACAATTGTGCTTTAGTAAATAAAGTACTTAGTTACATTCTTTACCGCCAGTTCGTTACATAACAGAGTGTGTAGCTGACACACACACACACACACACACACACACACACACAGTAGCAGCAGATTTGCAGTTTTTGTTTCATGCAGCAATGCTGCCCTCATGTGGCGGCAGGCGGTACTGATGAGTCACTCCACATCCTTCTCTGCTGACACACACACACACACACACACACACACACACACACACACACACACTGGCCACTTCTCAAAAGGCAAACACATTAAAATTGATCGACACCGTTAGAAAGATGTTAACAAAATAAGAGGTGTTTCTGGTATTTTGTCCACCCTAGAAGAATATTAGAAACACCTTCCAACAACAACAACAACACAATAATCAGTAAAAACAACAACACAACAATCAATAAAACAACAACACAATAATCAATAAAACAACAACACAGTAATCAATAACTTGTTGTCATGTGACAGCAACATAAACTTTATGGATTTGTTGTAAAAACCTGTAAAAACATTGTGTGTATATATAGTGCGGACCATGTAGGGAGGTGTGTGTGTGTGTGTGTGTGTGTGTGTGTGTGTGGCCGAGGCACATGCAGAGCACACACATTTTCACTACTACAGCTCCTCCACCGGCCAATGGGGTCGCAGGAAGGTATGAGGAGGCAGCCAATCACGGCTCAGACTGGATATGAACTGTGTTTGTTTGAGCCCAGAAAACGTGTTAATGTTTACAACACACACACACACACACACACACGCACACACACATACTCCTCCAGGCAGGCGTGTGTGTGTGTGTGTGTGTGTGTGTGTGTGTGTGTGTGTGTGTCTTGACTTTGTGCAGTCAGGACATTTTGTCCTTTCGTCTTCGGGCAGCTGAGAAATACTCGGCTTCCTTTTATTGTTTTACTGTTGGATAGTTTGTATGGCTGGGTGGCTGTTTATTGGTTTATTGTGTTATTGTTTTATTGATTTATTGATTGATAATCATTATTGCTTTATGGGACTGATGTTTAATCTTGTACACAACGATAACTGGATTTAACTTGTGTTTTAATCGTGCTGTGATCTTTCTCTTTTAGTATCTTGTGTTATTTGTCAGTTAACTGAAAGCATCACAGCACACACACACACACACACACACACACACACACAGTGTTGATAAGGGTGTGTACAGGTACAGCTGACAGGTGAACTGGATGCACTCAGTGTTTCCATGAAGCATTTTAAACAGTATCGTATTAGAAGTTTTCTGAAAATGGCAAAATAAACGTTTAAAAAAACATCCTTGAATACACAAGAAAACGTTTGAACGCTTGCTTGAAGTGTTTTTGTCTTTTGTGCATCAGAGTTCATGTTTAATAGAAACAGATTCTGATGTAACGAACAGATTCACATTTTTATTTATTTATTTATTCATTTATTTATTTACTAAGCCAACTTAATTTTAAACTTTCGTGGCTCCTGTCAGCTTCGACCAGCAGCCACTCGCAGGAGAAATGTCAGATAAAATAAACCAGATCAAACAAACTGTGTGAAGCTGTTAATAGAATAATAAGTAAATGAGGTGAGTGCAAGCGTGCAACACCTCAAGCTAGTGTACACACTTTTTGGCGTATTCTAGGACGTTTTATTTATTTTCATTTTGACGTTCCATAAAATGTCTAATGTGATCTTCTTTAAAATGCTTCACGGAAACACAACGGCTAACGGCTGCTCTATGTGCCTCGTGCATGGTTTGACTTGTTGTACTTGAACCTGCAGTGTGTTCAACACCGGCAGCGACCACAAGCTAATTTCCACGTGAGCACTGCTGTTCTCGGACTTCATGAGGAAGCAGTTTGTCTGATGACGCCCAACAATGCTGTTCAGGGTCTGCATCCTTCAGAGGAGCATTTAAAGGCCAAGTACGTCAAAATTTGGAGGATGCACCGCTACGATCCTTCGGGGCCTCACATATCCCAAGATTCTTTGTGCGCCCGAAAAGAAGAAAAGAAAATGGCGACATCGCGTGGCGTAGATCGTCACTTTCGCGGGCCTGGGTGGCAGAAATAGTGTCGTAAGGGTAAAACATCTGGTGATCAACCAGGAAATGCTCCAAAGGCGAGACCGTCCCATTTAACAACGGCTGACGAGGTTAACAAGGTCTCTCTGAAGGACTCGCCTTCAAAGACCACAAAGGCCGAGTCCTTCAGAGGACGCAGACCCTGAACTGAGACACAGCACATGGCAGCAGCCGTGGGGGAGGGGCGAGGACGCATCGACAGCATGTTTTCAAAGTATTAAAGTGTCTTTAGTCAAATATAAACTGCCGTCTGTTACCTCGTGTTGTTTCGTTTAGGAGGCGTCATTTTGTTTCAGTCAGCGAACGTTTTTTCTTCACTTTGAGCACCTGGAAGACATTAAAGTCTGAAGCTGGAAGCTGCTGACCTCTGATCTGTTGTCTGGAGCGCAGGAGGATAATCTGACACAGGTGAGACAAATCAGGACGATCACAAAGACAAGGTGGGACTGACAGGAAGAGGGTGAACTTTCAACATAAAACAAGGAAGTTAATAAAACCAGGATGCAGGAAGAATGAAACAGCAGCTGCATGACGCTGTGGCAGGTTCACGTGTTGTAATAAATGATGATTCAGTTCAAAACAAAAGTACACATTTTATGATCTCTTCTAAACACTTTAACAGTGAGTTCAGCTCATCTGACGGGCTGCGAGGTCGTTCATATCAGCAGCACCAAGATTAGACCAAGAAAATAAAAGCATGCGTTACGTACATACTGTGACAGCCTGCAGCTACAGATCTGTACAGAACAGTCTGTATGTGTGTGTGTGTGTGTGTGTGTGTGTGTGTTGCCTCACTGTGATGGCAGCAGGTCATCTGGTTCACTGACATACCAAACATACTGAACATGTCTGCTGCAGCTATAGGCCGACAGCAGCTTCGCTCCCACACAGAACGCAGCGTAACGCAACGTAACGCTCTGCGGCTCAGCTGCACACCAGACTCCATTCACATTCTTATACATTTAAACGTCACCTCTGATCAAAGCGTACAATCAGATAAATCACCATGTTGGTTCTGTTGACGTTGATACTGTGACTGTAATACATGTATTAGACGGTGCATGATAATGAAGTTGAACAGATTACAGTTTCCCTCGTTATTTGATCAAATCTTTGTCTGGTCGCGACTGAAGAGAGACAGAAAAAGTATTAATCCTGTTTGAGTTTTGTTCGTGAATCACACATATGATGCTCGTCATCAAACTAATGAACCATCAGATTGTGAAAATAAATAAATAAAGACGTCACAGCCGACAATGTGGAGTGAGAAGGTGTAGTTCAGTGAGCGCTTTCACACAAAACTACATAAGATTTACTTTAATTACACATGAACTTAGATGACTTTATTGACTTGAAAATTATATTTTAAAATCTAACTGAACTTGTCTTAATTAAAAGTTTAGCATCAAAATAATTATAAAATAATTCTTTAGCTGAGTGAACTGGAGAACAGACGTACGTACGTGAAGTTTTACACAACACACGAATGTTTCGGGGCGAATCAACACAAAATCAGCTTTGAACTCCAATGAGCTGCAGCTAACCAGCTATCAACTTTTAACATTGATAGCAGTCCAAGAGTCATAACTGGTGATAATATGTTCACTGTTGGTTCTCAGCAAACCTTGTTTCGTATACGTGTCGTTGCTAACTGGACCGCGGAGCTTCACATCCACAGCTGAGCGGACAGACAGCCGGAGCGCCGCAGCTTGAAGCTGACTCAGCGGCTGTATTTCAGAAC
>OZ023160.1:1590282-1627782 GCA_963678695.2 Diplodus puntazzo | reverse complement strand
CAAAACACATCAGTTTACAATATCACAGTCACATAACACAAACTTAGATAATCAAAATATTAGTATCAGTTCTGAGACAGAACACGCTCCACAACATGTAACGCTGCAGAACGTCCTCAGCTCGCCGTCGTTCCCCTCACCAAGTCCTTCTTGTGCCCAAAGAGAACTTTTACTGGAGTAGTACACGTTCACCTGCGATGTAATGAAGTCAGAACCTGAACGACCGACAGTTCTTGACAGTTTAGCCGCTGTAGCTGCTCCAGCTGAAACCAGCTACAACCACGTCCACACTGATGTGTAGAGCAGCCATCTTGGATTTCGAGGTCTGGTGAGGTGTGTCAGGAGGTTGTTCCAGTGGAATTTGTCAGTCCAGCTGTAACTCCTGACCCGGTTCTAATGAAGCGCACCATGACTGTTGCTATCGGGTCATTATGGACCCCACAGCTCTTCACACTAACCAAGAGCTGAAGGGACGACATGACTCTGTGCACCTGATGGCTTCAAACATCAAATCATGCTAAAAGAGCGATGCTGAGGCTAGCCGGTCATAGTAGGATGCTTCTGGTATGAGCTCGGTGGTTCTACGGGCCTACGGGTCTGTGGATGAAATGTGGACACAACCTCCTCACGAGTCCGACAGCCGTCACAGAGAGAAACAGAAGGACGTCTGTTCTGTTTTTCAGGAAATCGCTGCAATTTACTGTGTGAGAGCTCGACCTCCTGCAGAGAGGAGAGACACACACACACACACACACACACACTATGGGCTTTGTGTGTGTGTGTGTGTGTGTGTGCAGGATTATCTCCATGGTTTCTTGGCAGATTTCAGCTCAATGTTTTGACAACAGCAACTCTCAGAGAAACAGAGATGAAATATCCTGATCGTAAAACAACAAAAAACACCATGTTTGTGTGTGTGTGTGTGTGTGTGTGTGTGTGTGTGTGTGTGTTAGCAAGCTTCCATCCTTCATCTCAGAAGAGCGTGTTCCAACATGGCCGACTGACTGCAGATAACAACAGAAACCAAAAGAAAACACACTGTACCCGCTCCAATCATGTGTGTGTGTGCGTGTGTGTGTGCGTGTGCGTGTGCGTGTGTGTGTGTGTGCATTCATAGTGCAGCACATTATCATATGACTGCACATACTGCCATAAATTTTCAGAGTGTAATAAAGTTCCAATAATACTGAATCGTTTCAGCAATAAAGTCATTACCTGCACATTGTGTGGCCACAGAGGAGTGTGTGTGTGTGTGTGTGTGTGTGTGTGTGTGTGTGTGTGTGTGTGTGTGTGTGTGTGTGTGTGTGTTATATAACAGTAGACCCGGCTGCTGTTGTGAGCCGCCCAGCTCAGCAGAACATGACACAACAGCTGTGTGTTTTATCAGTTCTGTCTGAAGCAGCAGAGTTCACTGAAATATTAACTTTCCCTCGAGTTCGTCAAACTCTGCCAGAGTGCAAATGTTCTGCTGATCTCAAATATTAGCTTCCATAAAGAAGAATGTGATGACAGAGCCACATCGTGTCAGCGTCCTGCGCTCACCCACAGCTGGATCGCCTCACTTTCACTGAAGTCTTGTATTTCTATGTATTATTAAAGACCTGATGGACGTTAAAGTTTTGTTTTCTTTAAGAGTTTTACTCCAGGAACAAATCACTGCTGATGGTCTGATTCTCAAACATTTTCAAAACATTCCTGTACATGTTTTATTACTTTGCTGCAGCAGTGAATCAACGTTTACTCGAGCTGTAATGTTGATGTTACAGTCAAACTGAATCCTGGTGCTGATTAAACACACCTCAAAGCGCCGAGAGTAAAATATTAACTTATAATTTTCACTGTGGTTGTAGTCGACTCTCACAGCAGGATGAGATTACAGCTGCAGCTGGTTATTTTAATCAATGATTAATCTGCTTATTGCTCATGTGATTAATCTGTTAATCTTTTAGCTTATAAAATTTTTCTCATCAGATCCACTCAGTCTTCACACACCTGGAGAAAAAGAGCAGGATGCTGATTGTTGACTTCAGCTCAACATTCAACACGATCTCACCCATGAAGCTGGAAATCTGAACACTCTGGACTGTGACTTCCTCACGAGCAGACCGCGGAGAGTTCGGATTGGCAGTCGTGCTTCTTCTACGTCAGTGCTCAACCCCGGAGCCCCGCAGGGCCGAGTGCTCGGCCCCCTCCTGTTCACACCGCACACCCACGACTGCACTCTTACACATCAAGATATTCAAACAATGATGAGGGTTTATATCAGGAGGAAATCAACAATCCTGCAGATAAATGAACGGCAACAATCTACAGCTCAACACCAGAAAACCCGAGGAGGCAACAGCACCCCGTCTACACCAGTGGAGCTGATGTAAAAAGCTCTAGATGTTAAAAGGCCCTCAAAGGTGCTTTTTATAAGAAAGGTAGATTTTTTAAACGCTGATACAACCACTCAAATCACCTATTGACCCAATTCCCACTTCCCGCAGGTGCAAGGCAGCCGGATGTTTATCTGAGGCGTCACGTTTCACGTCACGATGCACCAGAAGCAGTTGTAACACAACAGAAAACAACAACAGAACCGCTGTGAAAGACACATCTGTGAAAACATATTCTGAGCATCACAACACCCCGCGACACGACTCGTTTCACTGTCAGAGTCTGAGTAACATTTGGAAAGTTTAGAAGAGCTGATTGAATTATTTTATCCCCCTTCAAGTTAGCCGAGCGCTAAACAGCTGAGCAGCTCCAACACTGTCCAGTGATGAAACGTCCTTTATAGAGGAAAAAACTGTGTCTACTGCAGAGACGACTGACCCGGGTGTGAATGCACACTAAAGCCCGACCTCAGTGGGGTTTGAACCAGTGGAAAAGTAATACTGACTGTTTGGGGTTCAGCTGCCTTCACACAGCTTCATCTTTGTTGACTTCGGAGTAGAACTAACCAGAACTGGACTGTGAAGTGATCGTGGAGTCATGTGACGTTCACTGTCCCCAAACTGCCATCTTTAAAACACTGAGTGAAATGTTAAAGAGGAAGTCCAGAGAACGTTTCCTGTGTTGTTTGAAAGGGCACCATGTTTATAACTGTGTCTCTGCAGAAAGCTACGTTATTCTGTTTTACTGCCTTTTTCCTCTGACAGGTTCTTCCTGCAGGAACCGGTTCTGGAGGCCTGTTCTGCAGACAACAACAGTTTGATGAGTGAGGGAGCATCAGGTGTCACGTCCACGATGTGAGTCAGTCATTACCGACGTCCTCAGAGGAGGAGGGAGTTCGCCTGGTCGTGTCGCCACTACGCGGTGCAACAATCAAACGTGTCCCTGGAGGGACGCCGGTGCTAGGAACTAATGCCTCCTGTGGGAAGCAGCCGGGGCTGATGGGGCTGTTTGTGTCGGTCGCAGCTGAAACAACCTGCGACTGATGAATCAGCAGCACAGATGGTTATGCAAATTTATGTTTTTCACTTTAATAAAGTGATGCTAATTTTAGACCACTTAACATAATGAATGTTTTTTTGGAGCATTTGTTGTTTTGATGAGAGGATTGTGAGATGTGAAGAATCTGTTTGACAGTCTGTCGTTCACACCATTTATATATTCTTAGTGTTTTATCGTTTGGTTGCAGTGGAAGTATGTAAATATATATATGAATATATGTGAAATGAGTCTGTTAGAAGCACGAGGCGTCATGAAGCAGCTCTCAGGCCAAAACAAAGGAGGGAGAAGCTCGCTGGTGTATTAATTAACAAACCTCTCAACTAAATACATGAACTGCAGATATGAAGCAGTCGGTCAGCAGGTCGGAGGTGTGAATGAGCGGATGAGTCGACCAAACCAAACAGAAGAACCCGTGTGTGTGTGAGGAGGAGCGAGACGGACGGACCACCTGCCGCCAGTCGCACTAATTGAAACTCTGCCTACCAGAACCTGAAGGATGAAACAAAGCACAAACAGAACCTCACGGGATGTGAGGCCACAGGTCCGTCACAATGAGCTCATAACACAGACTGGATCCGTTCACAGTGTTGTATTAAAGGTGCCGTGTGAAATCGGCTGTTTTGGATTAAAAGCAGCCGACTTTAAGACCATCTGACAAACACCTGACAAACCGGACCGCCCGGTTACTTTGTGTGCTGCTGGATTATTGGCTGTCAAATGAAGTGATTTAAAATGTACAAAGATTTTCTCTAAATGTCGTGAAGGAAAAGTATAAAATACAATTCGTCAGAGAACGTAAATACTAAAATAAAAATCAACTCGAGGCGATCGCACCGCCGCAGACAGATGGTTGGAAACCGCGCCTGCTCTCTGCAGCGCTGACGATAACAACGAAGTGTGTCAGAGCTCGTGAGATAAGAGCGGCCGTGTCAGAGAGTTTAACACGGAGCTGACACCGTGAAACTAAAACTCCATCTGGAGTCCAGACACTTGATAAATGACTCGCATTAAAAAGCTGGTGGATGTGTGCGGCTGCCTCCGAACACAAACATCTACAGTCAGCTGAAAGTTAAACACACACACACACATGTGTGTACCGTACAATGTTACGTAACTCTGTACATTCAGAGAATCAGTAACTTGAGGGGAAGCGATCTGGTCTCTGCGCCCCAGCAGGAGTTTTACAAACCGTCGTCACGTAATCTCTGTTTTCTCACCCACATGCCACAGGGGTGGAGGAGGGCTGTGAAGGAGGAGGGGGGTTCAGAGAAACTGCTTTACACTCCTCACATACATCTGCAGCTCGTGTTCACACACACACACACACACACACACACACACAGCGAGCACATGGTGTCTCTGTGAGTTAAGATTATGTAACTTTTCTTTGGACGCCGGTCGAGCTGCTGCTGTATGAAGCAGGTCACATGTTCTCCACTTCCACTTTGTTTATGTGAGTTATTCCTCGTAATAAACTCTGAGCATGTTGAGGAGAGCGAAGCTGTCGTCATCACTGCGAGATCATCTGTGCGACAAGTTAGAGCCGAGCGAGATAAAGAGAAAGTCACATTATAAGAAACATGTGATGTTGACTTACAGGGAGGTTCTGGTAGATCTCAGCTGTAACGGTCCTTTGGGGCAACTGCAACCGTCAAGTTCACGTCCACTAAAAGTTCTTGTGTTAGTCTCTGACTCTGAGGTCGAGTCTGACAGCGTCACAGAAACAGTATAGTAAGATACTTCTTCTAACAAGAAACACAAGTCTTGCTCTGGAACCTTGTGATGTGAGTCGTTACAGGACGTATTCGTACCAATAGTTGACTTTTGAATCTCATTCCCTGCTCGTCAGATAACGGCGCTGTTGGCTAGTAGGACGGGCCAGCCGCCATCCCGAAGATTCAGTTTTTGATGAATTTGTAGTATCAAAACTATTTTTTTCACAAATAGGACATTTAAATATTCAGTCATGACCTTGCAGATAAATTATTTCTGGCAGCTGTGACTCACGTGTCCTCCATCGTCCTCCTGCAGCGTCTCACCTCAAACCAGACTCGTTTATATCATGTTGTCAGAATAACAACTTCAGTCTGTCAGTGACAAGACAAAGACTTTGAGACGCGACTTCGACAGTTGGAGTTTTCCTGAAGAATTACGTTTCAGTCGCGTAGTTGCTGCTAGCGGAGGAGATCTGCTGGACATGTTTTAAATCATTTACACACAAAAACACAGGTTTGAAAATACAGAAATTTCCCTTTAAAACTGTTTTAGAAGAATGAGTCACTGTAAACTACAACATTTGACTTCATTCTGGAGCATTTTTCTCACCAAGTCGAAGATGTAATATGTCAAAATAATATATTTTTGACCAGTTGTGTTCTTATATCATCCCAAATTTGACAACGTTCAGTTTGGTCGCCTGTCGCTTTAATCAGGAGAGTCAGAGAGGAGAAACATAAGGAGAATAAAAGTTTAACACTTCACCTCGTCTGTGAGCGTTTGTGCCTGAGTCACGGCAGAGAGACTTTCATAAAACTGAAAGTGTTCACACTCGAAATGTTGTAATAATCCCTCCGTACACAGAACAAGTGAGTGCACACGACACCAGGACAGCTGTGCTCTCTGCCAGAGAAGTTTGATGAAACCTGGAGGTTTGTTTCAGGCTCATGTGTGAGAATAAAACTCAAGTTTAAAGGAAAAAAAAGAACAAATAAAGTCTCCTTTAAGTGACCTTTCAGTGCAGCATGTAGCATGTAGCATGTAGCATGTAGCCGAGGCCACGTCACTGCTTCCCTCCACACAGACGAGACATGTCGTCAGCTGATTGACCCTGAGAACATTTGAACAACACAACAATAACTTTTCTATTCAATGTGCTGTTAATAACGGAGGCTGTGATGATGTTTCTCTGCATGTTTACAGCACCGGCCCGCGGGCCTGCAGGCTCGCTCCACAGCAACAAATAAACCCTTTGATATCACTTCCTGCCATGTGCCACCTCCTCACATTCCTCCTGCAGAGAGAGAGGTGTGTCTGAGAGAGAGGCCCTATAAAAATGGCCTCTCTGGCTCTCGCTCTCTTTGAATGGAGGAAACAAACTCGGTGAACTCGAGCCGCTGGCAGCCGACCAACTGCTGTCAAAGTTGATCCTCCGGCTGAAAGGCCTGTTTTCTTTCCTGCTCGCTCTCCATTCAGCTCAGCCGGCTTCAGTGGCACCACATGAGTCCTGCTGGAGTGAAGTGTGGACGCTCAAACAGAATCATTACAGACGGAAAGTTTACAGGATTTGTAGCGACAAAATATAAAAGATAACAAAGCTTCACAGGAATAAACTTTAGAGAGTGGCTGCAGTTTTACAAGAATCAGCTTTTAAAGGACCAGGCTGTAGATATTCAGTAAATCTAATGTGCAGAGCAAAAATAATGTCTTAGTCGGCCTCTCACAATCGTCTGACGTCCTGGTTGTGGTTCCTGTTGGAGATATCAATCTTAAAAAACACCTCACAGATATATAGTTTCATTTTGAAGAAGGGTTAGTAGTTTTTGTTCACACAAGCAGTTTGTTGGGGACTATTTTCAGTGGCGGATTAATCCACATTGGGTGCTCTGGTGAGTATTTGGGGCAGCAGGTTGGTGTGTCACCGCCCGATCCGTGTCGCCCAGGCGGCTCGCAGAACCGGCTTTTCCAACAGTACATTGTTAGGACTAGTTAGCAAATGTTGCTAACAGGCTAAACTAAAATGCTTCAGGGTAATTCATTTGTCATTACACAACATGGTGTCTGTCGCGGTCTGTACTGCACCTCGTGTCACTTTGGACACACGTGTCTGCCAGGTGAATAAATGTAGATGTGTGAGTGTTAAACATCACATGAGCTTCATCAACATGTTGACTCATGAGCTCAGTGATGTTAGCCGTTAGCTCTGAGCTGCTAACATGACTGTTTGGACTCCAACAATAAGCCTGATAAGCCTTCAGACTGTCAACTTCCTGGTTTGTATTTCAACACCAACTGGAAGAACATTGTTGGTCCACAGTTTACCTCTTTATTTGTACCCTGGTTCAGTCCACACCAGAACCAGAACCTGACCCACACTGTGACCCCCTCAGGGTCCCTACAGAGCTGGACGCTGTTTTCCATGTGTATTGTTATTTAGAAGGCTTCTTAATCTCCTCTTGAGTTCAACCGACGTCCATGTTTATCTCTCACACTGAAGGATTACAGTAGGTTGGCGAACAAAGAGAGAGGATGAGGTCACACAAACAGCGTTCCTGTGGCGGCGGCGGTGCTTCAGGGAACTTGTGTGAGCAGCAGCTGCTGCTGCAGACAAACAGGAATTGTATCTGCGGTGCTGTTTACAACCGCCGCTGACTCACATACAGGAAAACATGAAAGACGGAGGAAGTGTGTGACCCAGTTCTCTGCCAGCTCACGTCCTCGCGTTGTGGACCGACTGCTCGGTGTGAAGACAAAGACTCCGGCGCTGGAAGCTGGACCGCAGGAGGACTCGCCTGACTCACACACACTCGTAGATATACCTGTTGTTTACAGTCACAGTCTCCACATGCAGTGACGAAACACAAGCAGACACACTGTTCAGGCCGTGGACACAATAACAGGAACACCTAAACACACAACAGTCCCTGAAGCAGCCTGTGAGATTGTGTTTCCTGTCCTTTAGTCACGGTTGCGTCCATGACTTCTCCTTATTTTTCACCTCTGAGTCATCATTTCTTCCTCCTCATCCAAAACACGTGATTATATTAGTGAGAGTGGAATCAGCGATGGTCTGGTTTCTTTATCAGGTGACGAACACAGACTCCAGCTGCTCGGTGGTACAGAGAGTTATTTCTTCAGCGTACGAGCTAAATGACCGTCGGCTCTTTGTGTGAACACTGTGTGCAACATGAGGCGTCGCACCAGTCGGCCTTCGTCACTGCCTGACGTCAGTTTGGTGTTTCAGGGCCCTAACGGTGCAGTTTCTGGCTTGCTGTGGTGGCGTGTTAATTACATCGTGTCTACTCACTGACGATAGAGAAGAAGAACCTCGAAGGTCTCTGTCGTATTTACTTTAAGCTTTAATGGCCACATATTTAAAAATCACACATCCTCTGAACTTCATCGAGTAAGTTCAGGTTAAAAGTTCATTCTTGACTGCGGTGCCATGAATCAACACACCTCATCACAAGGCCGGGCAGCAGCTGTTCCGGAGCTTTCCATTCTATCACATGATCTTCCTCAACAGACGCAGTTTGCTCGGTTATTATACGAATGATAAATGTTTGACTGTTTCTATTGAACATCTTAACATTTAATCCGTCAGCTGTGTCGCACTTTAAACTGCGCTAACGTGCGAAAGGTTTGAGTTAGATTTGATTTATTACGTTTTTATTTTGCACCTTTACAACCTGACAAATACAGATAACAGCAGCTCAGCAAACAACAGACACACCCAGACATTAATCTAATCTCAACTGCACAAACCCATAAAGGTTCCATTAATATAAATAGAGTCATGTTATTGTTAGTAGTATAAAGACCTCCAGGAGATTTTATTTATGAGCAGGCTATAAACTGCTTGTTTTGACCGCGCGGAGGATTGAAGTCATTGTATTTATTTCAGGAAGCGATGACAGTTTATCTTGGTTTCACATTCTGGTGTCGCTCCAAACGGCCACAACCTCACTGGATTCCAGTATGACTGGACTCACTGCTGCTGCCATTGACACACACAGGAAGCATCAGCCGGGCCGTCTGATTGGCTGTCGTACCACGTGGTGGCAGTAATAGTAGCTCCTTATATGGCCATGAGGACTCTCTTTGACTGGAGCATCAGGTTTAGCCCGGGTGCCGTTTCTCAGAAACAGAAATGTACACTGTGTTCTCACACACACACACACACACACACACACACCCTTATTGTCAGTGTATACACGCTGGATGCCTGAAGCAGATCCACACGTTCACACATCACACACACAACTATTCTAACTGCATCCATGGATTCAGATGTATTATTTATCAGAGTATGTAGAAATGTGTCTGATTGTTTCAGAGAGATTCTTCATGCTGATCCACGTGTTACATCATGTTCTTTCAGTCTGAGCTGCTCTGCCCAGGTTTCATCATCCTGAATCACTAAATGCTGCTTTTTAATAGATGAGCTATTGATTTACTGAGGTTATACTTAAAGATCAGTTCTACATCTTTTGCGTCACATCTCTTTTATTTATGTGTTGCTTTCAAAACGTGTGAATCCATCTTCATGCATCATTTGTTGTGTCGGCTGCTCTCAAAATAAAATATGAGAAGGCTGTAAAACTGGAATTCCTTATTGGGAAATACACAAAATTTGGTGCAACACTGAGTTACACAACATATTCTGTGTTGTATTCATGTGTGTTCTAATTTCAGCATGTGCTCGGATTAACATAGATAGTAATAATAATGATGATGATGATCATGATGATGATAATGGGTGAAGGTGAGAGCCTGTCTGATTCAACATGACTTCACCATTTTGTTTTGAGGAGAAAACGCGCTTTTGTTTGTTTTGCCCGGACAGACAGCAGCAGACAGTTGGGACTTATGTAATGTCCATTTGAAGGGAGCGGCCCACAGCCGCGGCGCGTTCAGGGGGAGACGGAAACCACATCACCGGCACAGATACATAAACACGCGCTTGTGAATCAGCTATTGCTTTTTAAAGTTGTGTATGATTTTAAGACATTATAAAATGTGTTCTTAATGATCAGTTGAGGGATTCACGTGTCATTGTGCCGGTTATTTTGGTTGAAAGAACCCCCCTCCCTCTCGCGGGGAAGATGGTACAGTCCACGACGCGTCACCCATTGTTTACAAATCAACTGAGCTTGTTGGTCAGTGCCGAGCGGCGTGCAGAGAGCGAGCAGCGGCCCGGCGGCTCTCAGTCACACCGACAACAACACCGAGACAAACACCCTCCAGAACCGACACACAACAACCCGCCACGATGCCGTGCCGGAAGGAGAACTACATCTTTCTGGAGCAGTCCGTCACCGTCGACTCCAAAGAGGTGGACGCGCTGGTGACGAGGATCGGCGAGGCGCTGCAGCTCCACAACAACAACGGCGGCCACCAGAAGACTGTGTCCGTGTCCATGTCGTGTCTGCACGGGCTCACCGGCGGCACCACCGGCGGCGTCAAACCGGCGGCCATCATCGGCGGCAGCGCGACGGCTCCGGCGCAGAGACGCAACGGCTGCTGCATGCGGCTCCGGAACCGGGGACACCGGGGGAGCAGCAGGGCAAGCCCGTATAACATCCCCGGGTCTAACGGCGAGCAGGACTGGGACCAAATCAAACCGTGGAACAGAAAGCGGATCACCGTGGAGGAGGACGACCCGCACCGGCTGCTCCAAGAGTTAATATTATCGGGGAACCTGATTAAAGAGGCCGTGAGGAGGCTGCAGTTCTCCGCCGCAGACTGTGGAGATTTCCCCAAGGCGGCGGACAATGTGCCGTGCTGATACCGTGACGGCCGGACCGGGGACCGGGTCTCCCTCCCGGGTGGACTCAAACACGGAGACTGTCTACACACACACACACACGAGACTGTTTAGAGCTAAAATTTTCACAGGACTGGTAGCTACGTTTTCTAATTTCATCCATTATCCTGTAACGGTTGTTACGCTACGCTAGCTAGCAGTTAGCCTAGCTAGCTAGCTAGCTGGCTCGCTAGCCGCCCGGCTAATGAGCCGTGTTGTTTATGTTTGAATGTCGCCGTGTGGGTCAGACGGTCCGGTCCGGGTGCAGTGGAGCTGTGACGCCACCAGGAGCTCACCTGACCGCCATTTTCACGAGACAGAACGGAGGAGAAGCGTTGACCTGATTCAAAGACTGGGTGTTGTTGTGAGACGTGTTTCAGTGAAAGTCTCGAACAAAAGGTTTTTCTCTCTCCTGCCTGATGGAGGGTGAGTCACGGTGAGAGGTGGCAGGAAGTCCCGGCTCATTCATTTCTTATTTACCACTGCACCCGGGACTGTTCACGTGTAGGGGGGAGGGGAGGGGGAGGGGGCTGGATGTCCATTTTGTTTACAATCTAAGCTGGTGTTAATAGCTGCTGCACAGGGAGGAGGAGGAGAGAGGAGGTGCTCCTCCATGTTGTTCACTGTGTTGTCCTTTAACTCATTTCACAGATTGGTGGAATGAGCCTTTAGCTGCTGGTTTGAGCTCATGAAGCTGATTATTTCCCCTCAGAGGTTCATGTTTGACTCCCGGGGTGTTAAAGGACGACACACTGCACCTCCTGTCAGCAGCAGCAGCTCCACATTTCTCCTCTTTTTATATAGTTTTTTGTTTTTGATGAAGGGGATGATGGACGTCCAGCACGTGGAGGCGAGTCGTGGGAGCGCAGAGTGAACCCGCCCTGTTCCCACAGCGCTCTGCTGGGGTGTAGCTGTTCTGTTTGTAACGTTTGGGGGGAAAAGGTCGGCCGTCACATGACAACACTTCTGTGGTGCTTTCACTTGTTTGGGAATTCCGACCAGGAGTTCAGTTTATTTTCTATTTGTTTCTTCTCTGTGTAAAAGAAAAATCGCCACGACTGCTTCGTAACGAAGCATCTGATAATGTTCCTGAGTTTTCAGGGCCTTTTTTTGTTGTCTTAATAAACTCATTTTTGTTTTTCCAAACCCTCTGTGGAGTTTTATTGCCGGTCTCTCACTTGTTCTGTCCTGAGTTTGACTTGTTCTGCATGTGTTTCCTCCGGGCCTGAGTGTGGACAACGTGGTCTTGAAGGACACATGCTCATTATCAGCCTATAAATACCCCCTCCCCCCCCTCTGCTGGATCACAGCAGGCCGGCCAGCTCCAGTGGTGAAAAACATGTTTTGCTCCGGTGGACTCGCGGCTCACTCGGCCGGCTGTGTGTCAGTCGAGGTCCTACACACTGATCACACTCCCTCTGCTGTCGCTGCGCCGCTACTGAGAGTGTGTGTGTGTCGTCATCCGTCACAGGAGCTGACAACATGTTTCAGGTCTCCGGGTGGAGGTTCAGCACACACACACACACACACACACACACAGATCCTCCATTCACAGTGAGGTCACACACACACACACACACTGCTGCCTTTTGCAGGAGTTCCCTCCAATAATCACCTGCTCAAAAGAAAAAAGGCAGTTTTTGTGTCCCGCTGCAGATTAAAAGCAGCAGTACGTGAGGTTTTATTTCTATTTAGTATTCAGGTCAACTAGGAGTGAATGACGACCAAGTTAATTCATGTAGCACATTAGAGTAACGGGTCAAAAAGATGCTTTAACTTGAGGAAGATGAGCAGGTAGAAAACCCTCAATCTAAAGGCACTAAAACCCCAAAATGTAAATGTACTCCTCTCCTCCTGCTGATGATTTAAAATCAGGAGAAGTCTCGTAGTCCACGTGTGCCTGAAGTAGCTGGAGACTTGATTTAAAATGTAAAAACAACCAAACAATTAATACAAATACTCCAAAATTCAATTAAAACTCTGCAGAATCAGCTGTTAGCACTTCCTGTTAGCAGTGAACTTGTGGATGTCCAGACAACTATCACTGGATCACTGTGATACTGAAGAAAACTTAAAAACATGATGTTTCTAAGGCAAGTTTTGCACATGTGAGGAAGCGTCTTTTTGCAGGATTTCTAAGCAGATTTATGGAGTCGTCATCCCTCCTGATGACATGAAGTCAGGTGAAGTCTCGTTGCCAAAGTCTCCAGAAGCCCAGAGACCCCAAACTGATGTGAAAATATATTATTTACACCCTTTTTTAAAGCTGAAATCTTCGCTGCAGCTGCTGAACACACAGATCTCAGGGCTTCTTGAGACCTAACCTGCATACCAATAAGCACACTACAATATTATGTAATAGGCAAGAAAACAACTGAGTATGTCCCAATACATTCGTGATGTGAATGTACCAAAAAAAATGTTGATTTTGATTGTTTAAAATCGCCCAATGGAGATCTTCCTCTGCTCATTAACATTTATTCAATAAATCTAAACACTGCTCCTTTAATGGTGCATTAATCAGCATCTGTAACTTGTGATTTCTCTTTAACTATCAATAATTATTTGTATCAGAACAGTGTGAAACAGAAACCCTCAGCAACATGTCAGCGTGTCCGAGCTGAGCAGAGAGATGTTTCTGTTTCATAGTATAACTCAGCTGATGTAAAGCTGCTCTGTGTTCGTCTCCTCGGTGGACAGAGTGTTCTGGATGTGATGCTGAGACTCTGAGTGTGAATGAGCTCGGCTCTGTGGGCGGCAGCTTTGTTCTGCGGGTCGGCCTCCCACACGGCACCGCTGACGCAAACCGGCACAAACGGAGGATAAAAATAGAAAATCTGCGGTCGTATTTGTGAGCTCTCATTTATAGAAAACTGTGATAAGAGCCACATCAGATTACATAATCTTTACTTCTGGCCAGCTGGATTCAGGAAGGAGAAACATTCACTGTGCAGCAGAACAGAGCTGAACAACGGGCCGGGCCGGGCCGGGCTGGGCCGGGCCCTGTGGGGTCGTATCACAGTTTACTGATGTCTCATATAATCCTCAATATTTAGAGCATTTCATTAATAAATGGACTTGTAGTAGAAATCAAATGTCACAGTACTTTTAACCAAAGAGGTCCTACTTTAATATCAGTACTGCAACCAGGCTGTATTGATCACTATTGGTACTTTCACACAACACAAACACAATGAGATTTATGTGGATGTGGATTTAATGTGAGTAAAGACAAACATTAGAACAAGTAGGACGGTCTACAAAGTTCAGACATCACATGACTTTACTTTAACGCAGCCTTTCAAACCCAGGAAGCTAAAAACAAGGACGGGTCGTTACAAGGCTGAATCATGTTAGATGATGTACAAACACAGTAAAACCTAGAATATCTGCGTTGTTTGACTTCTGACGAAGAAAAGCTTGCAGACAGAACATGAGCGAACACTTCAGAGGCAGCTGAGGTCAGAACAGAACAGAACAGGAGCCCCCCAAATCAAAGTGAAGGCACCAACAACCTTCTGATGAGGACATCAGTTGTTGTCAGTCGTTCTCTTCGTCAGAGGTCATACAACAGAGATATGTTTGGTTTCTTTTCCAATAGACTTCAATACAGCTGACGCCACATAAACACTCAGTGACGTGACGTCCCTTCATTGTTTTTTAGGTTCCTTAAACTCTTACGTCATATCACCGTGTAACGATATCCAAAATCTAAGACCAGATACAGTCTCATATCAGGATAATGATATATATACTGTATATGTCGCCCAGGCCGACCAGAACCTCACCAGAACATCTCCACAACGGCCTGACTCCAGAGGTGCGGGTCATCAGTGGAGCTTTCACCGTTATCTTAATGTCTTTATATGTATTTTTAAATTTAAATTTCTTTGTTTAATAAGCAAAAAAAAAAAAACCTGCTGACTTTCAAAACAAAAGACAAGAAACAGTTTCTTGTTTGCTCATGCTTCATTGCTTCATGAATGAACAAGATTGAAAAGGTATTTAACCTGTTTGCCAACTTGGCAGCGTTGTAATTATGCAACATAACAAGCAGTGGAAACGTACAGCTGCTGTTCTCATGTTTACACTCAAATTCATCATTTAAATCTGCACCTGGACTGTTTTTATGACTCATCCCATCTTCAGGAACTGCTTTAGATCATCAGATTATCTGAGCAGCTCATCAAAACTGAAGAGTAGAAAACGGAAACCTGGTCCAATAAAGAGTTTTCTGGTTTTAACTCAGTAAACGTCAAATCTGAAAATACAGACTACAGCGTCATGTCCTGTTTCAGCATCTAGCCATGAAGAGTAAACTGAGTATATATGAATGTGACTAGCATAGAGTTATTGTGACTTTAATATGTAAAGTACGAACAATAGACCAGAATACAGAAGTAGAGCTTTGATATAATGATTATAAACACGCTGCTGTGTTTGTAGAGTGAAGAAGAAGAAGAAGAAGAAGAAGAAGAAGAAGAAGAAGAAGAAGAAGTAGAAGAAGAAGAAGAAGAAGCCTGTTTGTCCTCTTCAGTGATGATAAACTCTGAGCGTCTCTCTGTTCAGTCTGCTGGTGTTTTGTTCCCTGATGATCCGGCTGGTTCACTTCAGGTCCAGATCAAACTCATCACACTCTGCAGTGTAATGACTGCAGGACACCACTAGAGGGCAGAGTGGCATCACAGCACAGAGACACCTTCAGTCCACAGCAGCAGGAACACTGACACCTAAGTGGGCGTGTCCTCATGTGCAGATATGCAGATATTAAAGGCTCTGCTTAGTGTCTTGACTTCACTGAGGCTCCAGAACACAGAAGAGTCGTGACTTCTCTGAGCAGCTTTGTTTGCTCTCAGCGATGGTGGTACCAGCCGACCCGCTGATGTAGAACAGTGCAGTGCTCTCTCTGGGCCGTGTGGTCCGATCAGTGTTTGGAGGTAGACGGGTGCAGTTCTGTTAACGGCCAGCACCATCATCTGGAATCAGATGTGGGTCGTAACAGGAAGTCAGTGGAGGTCACGGAGGAGGCGGGTCACATGGGAGAGTTTGTGTAGATGGTAAACGAGGCGCTGCAGCGTTCTGGATACACTGAGTGGTTTAGTTACAGAGACTGAATGAAACAATCACAAACAGACACGGACTCAGAGTTTGTCTTTCTTTGCAAAGGGGAAGCACGGAGGTCAGCACTGTGCGTCTGACCATCAGCGTTCCAACGAGTTCTTCCCCATGCACATCTTTTATTGTCATACATTTGGGCGTGATATGATTGGTTCTTACAAGATAACAAGTTGTAGAGTGTTGCTATGCAAGATTCAGGCACATATACATTTCTGTGGTTATGAGGTGTAACGTAACGCTCCCACCTTCTTTGTTTCAGGCATGTTCTGTGCTTTGCACAACATACATACATACATAGACAGTTGTTATTCACAGATAAACAGTATAGCTTCACCCTGTGGTTGAACAGCAAGACGCTGTTCCTCATAGTATTTATTTATACCAAAGATGAACTCAAGAAAGACTTAATTAATGCGTTCATCAGAAGACATGTGGAGCTGTCTCCACCAGCTGCTGCGGTCGCTGATGATCAAAACGCGGAAGCAGGAGTGGAAGCTCTGTCTCGCATGATCGAGCATCTTCAGATTACAACAGGTGCACGCAGAGCATTTTCACTGGATGAATTTCTTCAAGATCCTATGGATTACCTTGATCGTTGCGCAAAGAACCAAATGACATTCCTGGGTAATTATTTTGGAGTCCAGTTTCTCGTGTCATGGAACAAAGGTGAACTAAAGAAACACTTAATTAATGAGTTGATAATGAGAGTGGATGAGCTGTCCCCACCGGCTGCAGCGGCCGCCAGCTTGGAGTGAACCTGAACCCTCTGAGGGTTAATCAGGTATGTTCACTGAAAGTCTCCGCCTCATCCACAAAATAGACAGGAAGCTCTGTTTCTCAGTACTGAGCTTCTTCAAATTGCAGAAGATTCACCTCCTGCACCTCCACCTGCGCGGCTGCATCTCCACAGCATTAGTCCCACCTTTCTGTGAGTTGACTCTAACAGCTGCAGCTGTAAACTGTATTTCAGACATTTGATCTAGTCGGCAAGAAGTTAGAGATATTGATAAAACTGCCAACCAGAAGTTAAATTACTTAATAAACTTTAACTTTATTTATTAGGTTTTAACTGATTAATAATCCAAAGGACAAAATCACAAAAACACTTAAAAGGTCGATAAAATTCATTCAGATTTAGCATTTGATGATGCAGCCACCTTAATTATTAAAACGTTTCTGTATCAGTGATACTGGCCTGTATTTACTTGGATCGATGCCAAATCTTGTATCGCACACCATGAGGATGAAGACACATGAGGCCAAATAAGGACACATGAAGACACATGAAGACACTCCCAGGCAGATTATAAAAGGAGCTGCTGACTGCCTTCCCACATTTTTATTCTGGTTGGCAGTTCACTTGGTTTTGAGAGAGGAACAATTATGGCATTTCTCAAAGATCCTATGAGTTACCTTGAATCTGGTACTTGCACAGAAGTTGAGATTCAAAATTTGGCTAAATGTTATTTACTCCAGATTCCCCCTGCAGGCACCAGAGATAGACTGATGAGAGAGTTAATTAATCAGTTCATCAGAAGAGCAGTGAAGCTGCAGCTGCCAGCTGCAGCAGCAGCTGATGAGCAAAGAAGGCAGATGAGATTGGTGTGGGTCGTTGATTATGAAGATGTGTTCCAACATCATCTCCGCATCATCAGCGAGGACCCCAGACCGAGACAGCTGGGTGGGGAAGCTGGAGGGACCCCGCGTCTTCCAACTCCGATTCCACTGGATAGATTTGTCCAGGATCCTATGCGTCATCTTGATGATTTCGATGGTCCACAGCTGAAAGAGATGGCTCAATATTTTAGAATCAATATTTACGAGGGGGGCAAAAAAAAAGTGCAAAAGAATCAGTTAATTAATGGGTTCATCAAAAGAGCGGTGGAGCTGTACCTGCCAGCTGCAGCGGTAGCTGATGCTCAAACCCGGGAGGAGAGAGCAGCGGCGAGAGCGGCGGCGGCGAGAGCGGCGGCGGCGAGAGCGGCGGCGAGAGCGGCGGCGGCGAGAGCGGCGGAGGAGGAGAGAGCAGCGGCGAGAGCGGCGGCGGCGAGAGCAGCGGCGAGAGCGGCAGTGGGTGATATAACTCAGATTCTCGGCGGTCTTCATGTAGCAGGTTCACCTCCTGCAACTCCACCTGCACCGGCTCCAGACACACAGCATTAGTCCCACCTTTCTGTGAGTTGACTCTAACAGCTGCAGCTTTAAACTGTACTTCAGACATGTTATCTAGTCGGCAAGAAGTTAGAGATATTGATAAAACTGCCAACCAGAAGTGTGTTGATGATGGTTTGTTCAGGGCTCCTTTCTCTGCTGCTGCTTTAAAATCCTTTCATGTTTCAGGGATTTCTTTGGTTGACTGATGAGGGAATAAATCATATAATGTTTCCCATCATCAGCTGCTCTGAAACCAAACTTTGACTCAGTGTGTTTCTTTGCTGTGGGCTTTTTAAAATGGAGGTGTGTATTTGCATGCAGGAGGACGAGCTGCAGCAGAAAGTCACTCTGACATTATAGGCTGCTGTTGGATTCTTGTAACAGGACTCGTTACCACTGAGCTCATGTTTTGTTTCATAGAGCTGAGACAACGCAGGAGCAGCTTGGAGACAAACTCTGTGAGGGACCTGGAACACAATCAAACGTCTCGTCCAACCTGACGGCTTCAGAGGATCTGAGGAGAGGCAGAACATCTCCAAACCCACTGCAGCTCTGTGCTGAGTCAGCGCTCTGAATATCTACCTGACCAGCTTTGTTTGTTCCACAGGTGTTTGTGCACCTTGAAATATTTAGATGTGTGTATTGAATCAAGTTGACAAGCTGTATTTGTGTGAGTCTGTCTTGTTGGTGTATTAAAATGAGGGTGTGTGTGTTCATGTGTTATCTCTGTGCTCATGTTGTTTCTGTCCATCACTGTGACAGTTTGCTCGATGTGTTTCTGTTGAACCTGTTTCCTGCTGTCCATGTTAGTTAGGGAGGTCAGCCATTGTTGTTTGCTTCCTGTTGATTTGCTCAGTTATATTCTCTTCATCCTCAGTGTGATCTGTTGTGTTGGCTGTATTTTCATCTGCAGTTGGGATTAAATTGAACCATATTCAGTAATCTGTCTCTGTCTGCTTGATGTTTAGTTGTGTGGATTACTTTAGATCACATTCTACTTTACTGTCACTACACAAAGTACCACAACAACTAAATACAGTTCAGAATCATATTTATGTTTTTTTTAATGATCAGATTTTATTTTATTTTCTGTATTTACATATCAACCATGCGTATCAGCATCCATCATTAAGTAGTGGTCTGAGCCAGGGGAGAAAATGAATAAGCAAAATTCAAATAAAGTAGAAAATGAAAAGAAAAGAATAAAACAAGATTTAAAAAAAAAATCAATCAACAAAACAAGAAATATGTGAAATGTGTCTTTGTACCTATTAAGAAACATTTCCTATCAGCCGTCTGCTCAGTCTGGCTCCTTCTAATTCAGTGTTTCTCCTCTGGATAATTTCACTGAGATCGTTAGGCAGGTGATCCATTAAAGACCTCCATATGTCCATAAACGTGTCGTCATCTCCTTTTAATTTGGCACTTAGTCTTTCTGTAGGAAAAACTCTAAAAAACT
Organism: Diplodus puntazzo; assembly: GCA_963678695.2. Taxonomy (NCBI): domain Eukaryota; kingdom Metazoa; phylum Chordata; class Actinopteri; order Spariformes; family Sparidae; genus Diplodus; species Diplodus puntazzo. The sequence goes on along the minus strand of OZ023160.1, from coordinate 1,608,091 downwards.
CTCTGTACCACTGAGTTACAGTGAGAGGTTTCTCACTAATCCAAATACATAATATACATTTTCTGGCCAGAAATTAGAGTTTATTGAGTAATTTTGATCTTTTCACATCCATCACTCTATTCAAAGGTGGCAGCTCCAATAGAAACTGATCTTTACACATGCTGTGTTTAAATATTGCTGTCACTTCCTCAGATACACATGACAACAGAACTGTGATATTCCTGGACAGCTCCAGAAGCTCCAGATGCAGTGAACATATGTCCCACTTGTTAACTTACATTTAAGGCACAATGCTGATCTATGAGGGTCAATTGTGTTCATAACATGAGGCGTCCTGTGCCGTCTCTGAACTATTCTATATTGTATTTCTTTGAATGTATTGCTGAGAAACAGAGAGTGAGTGGTCTGAATACGTCCCTCCTCAGCATCTTCATCACAAACACTTTGAAGGTCCATCATTGTGTTGGTTACAACTTTGAAGGCCAGGCCCGGTTCTAGGCATGGGCACGGGGGGCAATGCCCCCCCCCCCCCAAATGCTTCGGCTGCCCCACCAAACCGACCTCGCTTCATTAGGGAAAAAAGAAAAAAATGCTGCTCAGAGTAATCACAGTCCGTGGCTCTTCTGCCAACAGAACCGGGTCTCTCTCTCTTGCCGTGCATACAGTCAGCAGCAGCTTCTCTCGGTTAGCATCACATTAGATACCTCGGGCACTCCAGACAGTTTTAGCCACAGGCTAGTTCGTTGCTAGCATGCTTGCTAGCAACTGCCAGTAGTAGCCAGAGTTTGTCTCTGTCCCGCTCCGCGGAATTTGAAGCCTCACAGGGGCAGACTATGTACCGGGTGTGAAGCGGGTTTCAACTTTAAACCATTGCTGCCCCGTTGTTAGTCCTGTTGACCCGCGAGTCTCCTCCACCCCGCCGACTGGATTAAACAACACACGTTAGAGAGAGGAGACTCCATTACCCGTAAATTCAGGTTAGCGCTGCCGGACACTTCCTGGGGCCAGAGCCTCCGACAGCGGCTCCTCTGAGGCTGCTGGCATCCAGCAGGGAGAAACAGGGAACCCAGACAGGATCACACGACTTTCCAAAGAGCGAGAAAGTGGTGCACAGTAATATCGCATCAATCAATCTGTCAGGATTTATTTATTTATTTTTATAGCACTGTTTACAAAATTGTTTTGTCACAGATTATAAAGAAATCTACATTTTGCCCCCCACCAAACCTCCCCTCACATCTACCACCACCAGTGATGGACTGGTGATCAGGATCACGTGCAGATCGCAGAGTAACTACAAGCCTTTATGAGTCGGCTGACTATCACTCTGCTCCCTGTCAAGCGTTGTTCTGAGGATAAATGACTATAAAATCTCTTTAATCCCTGCCTATGGAAATCTGATCAGTATTTATATACCACATCTCTATATCACAGTCATGGTTTCCCTCCACATCCAGTCTACAGTCAAGAACTTTTGCATCAGTCTGCATTGTTTTCTAGCGAAATGTCTAATTCAAATGTTCAAAAACATGAAGGGTTTGAAATAACATAAATCTACCTGCATTTTTTTATTTGATTATTTGTTTGCAAAAGTTAGAAATGAAGCAATGCCTTCTGGGAATTTCAAGCCTGAATGGAGTAGAAAGTCTGAGTGGTTGTTGGAAGTTGGAGATTGGAAATTGGTAGCTGACTGAGATCAAGCAAGCAAAAAAAATGAATCGAGGCATCAAGCGACGGGGGAGCGGAGACAAAGAGATCTAAGAGAGCACTGTTGGCTGACTCGAATGCTGCAAACCGACTGATTTGTTTTTAAAATCAAATGTAGCTTCAGCTAGAAGAGGGAGACATGGATAATGAATGATGGCGAGATGTTTTTATTATGGAACGGCTGGCGCTGATGAGGTTTTTTTATGCAGTGGGGTTGTGCATTGATATGTCCATGTTTTGGTGCAGTTGTTTATAGCATCACTGGGGCTCAAAAGTGTGTCTTCTTTGTGTGCATCAAAAGTTCTATCTGCGCTATATTTAGGATTTAGATTCCATTTATGCATGTTAAGATCGCTATTGGTATCTTTGTGTACAGTGTTAATGTTCTGGGATACAGAAATACATAAGAATCCTGAGGTAGAATGGAACCAATAGAATGTAAAGTTTGGTATGTTTGTCACGTTATGAGCAGTAGGTGATTTGAGGGGGTAACGTCCCTCTTGTTAACCTGCCATCACTCTCCATCCGCTAGCAGCAGATAGTGTGTTCAAATCACAAGCGACCGCGATCAGCTCTGACACACAGTGGAGTCAAACCGGCACAGACGTTTGAGTTAAACTAACATGACTGAGTCTAGTCGGAGGGGTAAACTGTTAATTCACTGACGTCTACATGCTAACATTGCGTGTCAGACATTTACTGGGGGGCAAACTGGGGGTCTGTTGTGGTCGCTGATTTTCCGCCTCGGAGGGAACACTTATTTCCGCCTCGCCTGCTTTCTGAATCTGAGCCGTCAATGTGCGGCCTCTGCGTGAGATGGGCGGAGGTGTCGATGACCTGCACTGTTGTGCAACACACAGTCGGGGAGCTTTAAAACCAGGAAACAGCTGATCACATCAGTCAGTCCATCACTTAACCCACGGACATTGAGACGAACAACCGGACAGCCGCTGAGATCCAGGAGATGCAGCGTCTCCTCGGTCTCTGCAGCTGTTTGGTTGTGTTAGCTTGTTGTTGTGTCAGCAAGCAACTAACGGTCGCTACTTTCAAATTAAAAGCCCCCCGCTAAGAACCCAGTTCTAAACTCCAATGTAGTGCACTGTAAAGCTCTTATTTTGAAGACAAATTCATTGTCACTGTTCGCAGCCCAACTTCGAGCTTCACGTCACGTCACATGTTTACGCCTACCTCGGAGGCGGCTTTTGGAAAAGGAGGAATATTACGCCTCGGTTTTAGAAAGACAGGCCGGCACATTGCCGCTCTTACCTTGGAGCAAATGTGCCGCCTTTTCTATCTAAAAAGGGCTACTGATGATTTTATACCATTAACGAGAACACTCGCTCTGGGTGAAACATATATCAGCTTGATAAGTTTAATAAACTCCTCCCCCAGTCCAAATTTTTCCATGATGGTGAATAAATAAGGCCACTCCACACGATCAAATGCCTTTTCGGCGTTGAGTGAGATAACAAGACCCTGTGCCTGATTAGTATTTGTATGTTGAAGGACGTTATGTAATTTTATCACATAAGAGTTCCTGCTTTTAATAAAGCCCGTCTGGTCAGATTCAATTCAGAGTGGCAAGTAGTTCTCAAGTATTTTGGTTTATATTTTTGAAAAGATTTTACTGTCCACGTTCATCAGGCTAACAGGGCGGTATGAGTGACACTCGTCCGGGGTTTTCCTTCTTAAGATTAAAGATATATTGGCAGCCAGGGTCCGAAATTAACTTTTTAACTGACCAGCCAAGTGGACTGGTAGATGAAAAAATCCACTGGCCAGCATATTTTTTACCTGCCAAAATAATAAATTGCCTTTTTGTGTTACATATACATTAATTTCCATACTTTTCGTTGAGATAAAGTATTCTGTTGACTACAAACTTAAAGAAAAGGCCAGAACAAAGTTGAAGCGTAATTATTTTTATATATTATTTATCTATTATTTCCGCTCCACCTCTGCAATGTGGTGCATGAACTCTTTGGCCTGCTTTTCATTTCTATATGTTGAGCCCACAGTGAGTCCTTTCTTTTCATCCAAACTGCAAAAGTCAAAAAACAAAGTTATTTAACTAAAAATGAATGTACAGTCATGAATGGTTTGTTCAGGGCTCCTTTCTCTGCTGATGCTTTAAAATCCTTTCATGTTTCAGGGATTTCTTTGGTTGACTGATGAGGGAATAAATCATATAATGTTTCCCATCATCAGCTGCTTTCAGACCAAACTTTGACTCAGTGTGTTTCTTTGCTGTGCGCTTTTTTACATGGAGGTGTGTGTTTGCACGCAGGAGGACGAGCTGCAGCAGAAAGTCACTCTGACATTATAGGCTGCTGTTGGATTCTTGTAACAGGACTCGTTACCACTGAGCTCATGTTGTGTTTCATAGAGCCGAGACAGCGCAGGAGCAGCTTGGAGACAAACTCTGTGAGGGACCTGGAACACAATCAAACGTCTCGTCCAACCTGACGGCTTCAGAGGATCTGAGGAGAGGCAGAACATCTCCAGACCCACTGCAGCTCTGTGCTGAGTCAGCAGTCTGACAGGCTGTATTGGTGTGAGTCTGTCTTGTTGGTGTATTAAAATGAGTGTGTGTGTGTTCATGTGTTATCTCTGTGGTCATGTTGTTTCTGTCCATCACTGTGACAGTTTGCTCGATGTGTTTCTGTTGAACCTGTTTCCTGCTGTCCATGTTAGTTAGGGAGGTCAGCCATTGTTGTTTGCTTCCTGTTGATTTGCTCAGTTATATTCTCTTCATCCTCAGTGTGATCTGTTGTGTTGGCTGTATTTTCATCTGCAGTTGGGATTAAATTGAACCATATTCAGTAATCTGTCTCTGTCTGCTTGATGTTTAGTTGTGTGGATTACTTTAGATCACATTCTACTTTACTGTCACTACACAAAGTACCACAACAACTAAAGACAGTTCAGCATCATATTTATAAAATGTAACTAGTGGCCAGATTCATACAGATGAATGAGTGTAAATACGTTTGAAATGTTGTAACTTCAAAGGGACATTATGTAGTTTTGTGGAAGAAATTCAAAGTCAGAATTTTAATATTTAAACTATTAATGAGGTAATAAAACAAACTCTTCCTCCATCAGTGAATTAACAAACTGTTCTCAGAGGAGAAGAAGCTCCCAGAACACTGTGTGAGGCTAGAGAGGTGGCAGGGTCCGCCACATATAAACACAGTAAAACAGTATAAACTGTTTGTTCAGTTCAGTCAAGAACACAAAGAGAGTTTGATTATATTGTTCTGCTCATTAACATTTCTTCACCACAACTACAGACTGCTCCTTTAATATGTAAAGTGCGAACAATAAACCAGAATACAGAAGTAGAACTGTGATATAATGATAATAAACACGCTGCTGTGTTTGTAGAAGAAGAAGAAGAAGAAGAAGAAGAAGAAGAAGATTTTTGATTTTTAACAGCACTTTATTTACAATTGTTTTTAAAACTAGCAACCATTTATACAATCAATGAGTCAGTTGAGGAGTGATGTAAATTTGACTTCTCCTCCGGTCACCCGGCACAGCAGCTCAAATACATCTGCTGTTCAAATACATCTATGTTCCCTGTGATCCTGTGGAAGCAGAACTCCAGCCTCAGTCTGGCCTTCACGTTGTGCCTCCACAGGGTCACAGGGTCAAGAGTCGGCCCACCCTGCAGTTTGTCCCTACGAGTCAGGTAGATAGACATTTTAGCTTCTCCAATTAAAAAGTTTAGGAGCTGACACTTTGCTTTTTCCGTTTTTTTAAAACCAACTCCACAGATAAAAACGGGGGCAGTAAACAGGACACCAAATAGGTTAAAAACACGGGTTAAAACATTAAAAATCTCTGCCAATCTCCTGCACTCAGTAAAAACATGAAAAATGTTCTCGGTCAGCCCACAGAATGGGCACTCATTTAAAACACTGCGATTAAGAACAGATAAAAAGGCATTTGTTGCAATGGCACCATGTAAAATCCTCCACTGGAGATCTCCGGTTCTCTTTTTTAGAGGAGGTTTGTACAATGTTCTCCACTGAGGGCTCAGCCCGCCCAGCCTCTCAGTCCACACACACTCTGCTCTGTCACGCAGCCGCTTTCTGTCAATAGTTTTTACACAACATGTGTACAGAGTCTTTTTTTCTGCCTTGTGTAGGCTTTAGTTCTTAGAAGAAACTGGATGGAGCATCCATCTCCGAGATGTTCTGAACCCGGGACCGGACCAGTGCACCTTGTACTCTAGTGTCCAGCAGGTTGGCTAAAGTAACCTTTTTAGTCTTGAGGATTTCAATATATCCTCGATCTCCTGTGGACTCACTCAGACACTCGAGATCCACAATATCAGTCTCCAGATCTCTGATAGATCTGGTGATGTCACGTGTGACATTGAGCGTGTGCTGCTGACATAGAAGTTTAATTTGTACTTTTCCATGGTCCCACCACTGTCTCAGACTGACAAACTCGGTTTTTTTCTGTCTAAAATCATTCCAAAAATAGCTAAAAGCCTCTCTGAAAGATTTATCAACAGTTAAAACAGAGTTAAAATGCCAATAGGCGCTTTTAGGTAAAATGTTTCTGATAAAAACGTTACATAAAACCAAAGAATGGTCTGTAAAACCAACTGGTAAAATTTTACACGTTTTTACAACACCGATTTTATGTTTAAAAACATAAAAACGATCCAGTCTAGCCAAAGAGATTCTATTTTCTCTAACGTGGGACCATGTGTACTGTCTGCAGCCTGTGTGCATCCTTCTCCATACGTCCACCAGGTCACAGGAGGAGACCAGCTGCCTCAAAGCATGCTGGGATACCGGATGAGGCTCTGCATGGTTGCGATCTAAAATCTCATTTTCAGTACAGTTAAAATCCCCACCCATGAATAAATAATCCTCCGAGTCACAGCTGCTTAAAACATCATTTACCTTTTCAAAGAAGTGTTTCCTCTCTGTACCGTTGTTTGGAGCATAGATGTTGATAAAAACCACATTAAAATGTTCAAAACGAGCTTTGACTAAAAGGCACCTCCCCTCCACAACATGTTTGACCTCCTGAGAGGCGGGAGTAAAACCTCCAGAGAACAGGAAGCCCACTCCTCCACTGAGGGTGGTGTTATGGCTTAAAATGACTTCTCCTTCCCATTCTCTGCTCCAGTCTGCTTCGTTTCCAACATCACTGTGTGTTTCTTGTAAAAAGAGGACATCAATGTGTTTCAGTTTTGTCATTTCAAACACTACTGCCCTCTTTCGTGTCTCTCTGGCACCATTGACATTCAAGCTGCCTATTTTAAAAACATCCATAATAATGGGGATGTTAAAAACAAGACTAAAAACAATCAATGAAATAAATAAAAATAAAATCTGTTCATTCATTGTCATTAATAATCAAGTTGTTTTCTGACTTTATTGATCAGTTTTTTTAGTCTGTACACCTCCTGGTCTGTCAAGTCTGACTCATATCGGTATTTTACAACATGTCTCATTGAGTCATAAAAACCCTGTAAATCAGGGAAGCGATGTTCTAAATTCATGTTTCTCAACCCTTTGGTCTGCTGTAAAAAAGACTTCACGACACTTGCAGGATACACCTGAGCAGCAGCCTGCTGAGTGTGAGACAGGACACTGCTGTCAGACACACATCCCTCACTGTCACTGCTGTCATACATAGCTGCCCTGTTCTCTGCAGTGCTCGGTTTACCTGCCAGACGTCCAGCTTTTCCTCCCACCACCACAGTCACCATGTTCCTCCTCTTGTTGCACTGCTTAGAAGGAGCAGGCACCAACACAGCCCCACCGGCCTCCATCTCTTCAGCTACTGTGTTCTCCTCACCCAGCTCACCTGTCAGCTCACCTGTTTCACCCAGCTCACCTGTCACCTCACCTGTTTCACCCAGCTCACCTGTCACCTCGCCTACTTCAGACTGGTCACCAACGACCTCAACCCTTTAGCTAGCTCACCTGCTACTTTACCTTTTTCACTTGGCTCACCTGCAGCCTCGCCTGCCTCTTCCTCACCTGGTTCACCTTCCTCCTCTAGTTCACTTGTTATTTTGTTTCCCTCACCCACTTCACCAGAAACCTCGCCTGCCTCTTTCCCTCCACCAGTTTCACCCTCATCCTCGACCAGCTCATCCGTCACTTTACCTGAAGAATCACCTGACACCTCATCCTTACCTGTCGCCTCACTCGTGTCATCTGCCACCTCCCCCCTCTCACCACTCACCACAGTGCTCTCTTCAGCCTGGCTCTGCATCTCTGCCACTTGTTGTTTTTCTGCAGCCTCTACATCTTTTTTTCCCCCCGCGGCACCAGCCTCCCCTCCTGCCACCGCGGCCGCACGCCGCACCGCCGGAACGGGTCGACCGACGGTAGCGGCAGCGGCCCGCCCCCACACAGGAGCGGACGGCCCCCGCGGTCGGGCCCGGGGCGGCCGGAGCGTTGCGGCCAGGACAGGCCCTGATTAAATGTCCCTCCTGACCACATCCAAAACACTTTACAGTGGATGAAGTTGCGAATAAAATGTAGTCAAAATCATCCACACGGACTCTGAACCGGTAGTCAAACTCTTCATCCTTGTTGTTGAGGATCATGAAGAGCTGTCTGCGGTGAGACACAACGTGTCTCAGCAGCGGAGACTTACAGCCCGACAACACCTTTCTTATAGGTGACACCACCTTTCCATGCCTGGAAAGCTCTTTTACTAGGAAATCGTCACTAATAAAAGGAGGCACGTTTGACAGAGTAATTTTTGTGGCCGGCAGTATCAGCGGTGTCACCTGCTCAAACATCCCGTTCACCGTGATGCCTGTCTCCACTAACTTATTCACCTGCTCCACCTTCTCCAGGAACAGAACCACCGCACTGTTCATGCGGGCAGCGGACTTCACAGAGCCGTGCCCGATGATCTCACCCACAGCCAGAGCAACCTCCTCCACACTGCACTGGGAGCCGGCTCCGGTCTTGATGCCGTGCTTCCGTGTCAGCGCGGAGAAGCCGCTGCTGGACGCCATCCCAGCTCCTCAGAGCGGGCTGACAAACAACAGACACACAAACACTAAACTAACCGAGAAAAACGACAACAAAAGACACTAAACTAATACAACTATATTCATAAACACACTACACTGAAAAAAATCCCGAAAAAAGGGTAGAAATAGAGAAAAAATGCTCAATTTCGTTCCGCTCCTTCACACACTCTCCCTTCGAAGAAGAAGAAGAAGAAGAAGAAGAAGAAGAAGAAGAAGAAGAAGAAGAAGAAGAAGAAGAAGAAGCCTGTTTGTCCTCTTCAGTGATGATAAACTCTGAGCGTCTCTCTGTTCAGTCTGCTGGTGTTTTGTTCCCTGATGATCCGGCTGGTTCACTTCAGGTCCAGATCAAACTCATCACACTCTGCAGTGTAATGACTGCAGGACACCACTAGAGGGCAGAGTGGCATCACAGCACAGAGACACCTTCACTCCATGTTTCTACTCAAAGACAGAAAGAAGTTCATGTAGAACATCTGCTGAATTACCAAGAAGGTCCAAATAATGCAGAAACGTAACACAACACATTTATACAAGCATATGAAAAATCATGCGAAAGGAAAAAGAAAAATTAATTAGTTTTAAATGTTTTATAACATTTGTTCTGGACTGATAATTTTGTGCACTTCATTTATTTAAGAAAAAATCCAGACATGACGATGAATGTGGGAAATTATTGTGTTACTGTTCTATTGTTTCTGAACAAAAACCTTTTATATGATGATTAAGTATTTTATATTTACCTCTAAACTTTAACTTTACTTGTTAGCTTTTAACTGATTAATAATCCAAAGGACAAAATCACAAAAACACTCAAAAGGTCGTGAGAATTCATTCAGATTTAGCAATTTGATGATGTAGCCGCCTTAATTATTAAAAAGTTTCAGTATCAGTGATACTGGCCCTGTTTACTTGGATTGATACCAAATCTTGCAGTATCGCACAGCACATGAAGATACATGAGGACACATGAGGACACATGAAGACACATGAAGACACTCCCAGGCAGATTATAAAAGGAGCTGCTGACTGCCTTCCCACATTTTTATTCTGGTTGGCAGTTCACTTGGTTTTGAGAGAGGAATAATTATGGCATTTCACAATGATGCTGTGGCTTACCTTGAATCTGATTTTTGCACAGTTGAAATGATTCGAGAGAAGGCTACACTTTATTTACTCGAGATTGACATGCCACTCACCAAAGATGAACTCAAGAAAAGGTTAATTAATGCGTTCATCAGAAAACTGGTGGAGCTGTCTCCACCAACTGCTGCGGTCGTTGATGATCAAAACGCGGAAGCAGGAGTGGAAGCTCTGTCTCACATGACCGAGCAGCTTCAAATTACAACAGGTGCACGCAGAGCATTTTCACTGGATGAATTTCTCCGGGATCCTATGGATTACATTTATCAATGCAAAAAGGATGAGTTATTCTCCTTGGGTAAAGATTTTGGAGTCAACTTACCCCCACTGAACAAACCTGAACTAAAGAAGAAGCTAATTCATGAGTTGATAATGAAAGTGGATATGCTGTCTCCACCACCTCCAGCGCCTGACAGCTTGGAGTGATCCCTGAACTGGTCTCTGAGGGTTATGCAGGTATGTTCACTGAAAGTCTCTGCTTAATCTGCAAAATAAAGACACTGCAAGAGAAAGTTCTGTCTCTCAGTACTGAGCTTCTACGAATTACAACAGGTTCACCTCCTGCATCTCCACAGCATTAGTCCCACCTTTCTGTGAGTTGACTCTAACAGCTGCAGCTTTAAACTGTATTTCAGACATGTGATCTAGTCGGCAAGAAGTTAGAGATATTGATAAAACTGCCAACCAGAAGTGTGTTGATGATGGTTTGTTCAGGGCTCCTTTCTCTGCTGCTGCTTTAAAAAGCTCCAATTTGGGTAGATTGTAAACGAGGCACGCTGCAGCGTTTCAGTCACAGACGCTGAGAGTTACAGTAGATGCTCTTTAAAAAGCTTTTATGTTTCAGGGATTTCTTTGGTTGACTGATGAGGGAATAAATCATATAATGTTTCCCATCATCAGCTGCTTTCAGACCAAACTTTGACTCAGTGTGTTTCTTTGCTGTGGGCTTTTTAAAATGGAGGTGTGTGTTTGCATGCAGGAGGACGAGCTGCAGCAGAAAGTCACTCTGACATTATAGGCTGCTGTTGGATTCTTGTAACAGGACTCGTTACCACTGAGCTCATGTTGTGTTTCATAGAGCTGAGACAGCGCAGGAGCAGCTTGGAGACAAACTCTGTGAGGGACCTGGAACACAATCAAACGTCTCGTCCAACCTGACGGCTTCAGAGGATCTGAGGAGAGGCAGAACATCTCCAAACCCACTGCAGCTCTGTGCTGAGTCAGCAGTCTGAATATCTACCTGACCAGCTTTGTTTGTGCACCTTGAAACATTTAGATGTGTGTATTGAATCAAGTTGACAATCTGTATTTGTGTGAGTCTGTCTTGTTGGTGTATTAAAATGAGTGTGTGTGTGTTCATGTGTTATCTCTGTGCTCATGTTGTTTCTGTCCATCACTGTGACAGTTTGCTCGATGTGTTTCTGGTGAACCTGTTTCCTGCTGTCCATGTTAGTTAGGGAGGTCAGCCATTGTTGTTTGCTTCCTGTTGATTTGCTCAGTTATATTCTCTTCATCCTCAGTGTGATCTGTTGTGTTGGCTGTATTTTCATCTGCAGTTGGGATTAAATTGAACCATATTCAGTAATCTGTCTCTGTCTGCTTGATGTTTAGTTGTGTGGATTACTTTAGATCACATTCTACTTTACTGTCACTACACAAAGTACCACAACAACTAAATACAGTTCAGCATCATATTAATAAAGTGTAACTAGTGACCAGGTTCATACAGATGAATGAGTTTAAATATGTTGAACTGTTGTAACTTTAAAGGGACATTATGTAGTTTTGTGGAAGAAATTCAGTGAATTCTCAACACAAATTATCCTCCTTATCTTCTCTAAGATGGGGTTGGGCCACATGGTTCCTTCCTTTGTTTTATGTATCAAATTCTGCTAACTGTGGAATTTCCCTGCTCGAGGCTCAACATGTGCCCACCCACCCCAACATCCCTCCTCACCAGAGATACACTTGGAACTCCCTTTGTAGGTGTTTGGCCTTGAAACTAAAATGAACCCTATTTGCAGTTACAGTTACATTCAGGGCATTTAGCAGACACTTTGTTCAAAGCGACTTACAATAAGTACATTTATCACAAGAGAGAAACCACGACATCACCGTCGATGGAGTAAAACCAAGTATAGAAACAATCGTCAAGCCGTCATCTGAGGATCGTAACTGCTATTTATCAAGGATACTTTAAGTACATAAGTGCTGTGATAGAAGTGTTGACGATACGAACATACAAGTGCATATACGACTTTTGGGAGGGGAGTCGTGCTCTGTGGGGTCGAGCTGAAGTCTGAACAAATGAGTCTCCAGTATTTTGCAGAAGATGGAGAGTGTCTCTGCTGTCCTGACGTTGGTCGGGAGTTCGTTCCTCTACTGAGGCTCCAGAACAGAGAAGAGTCGTGACTTCTCTGAGCAGCTTTGTTTGCTCTCAGCGATGGTGGTACCAGCCGGCCTGCTGATGTAGAAGAGTGCAGTGCTCTCTCTGGGCCGTGTGGGCTGACCAGGGTTTGGAGGTAGACGGGTTCAGTTCTGTTGACGGCCTTGAAGCCCAGAACCATCATCTGGAATCAGATGCGGGACGCAACAGGAAGTCAGTGGAGGTGACGGAGGAGGCGGGTCACATGGAAGAATTTGGATAGATTGTAAACGAGACGCAGCAGCATTCTGGATACACTGCAGTGGTTCAGTCTCAGAGGCTGAGAGTCCAGAGCTGTAGTAGTCCACATTCAGAGATGATGGAGACATTCAGAGATGATGGAGACATTCAGAGATGATGGAGACATTCATAGATGATGGAGACATTCAGAGATGATGGAGACATTCATAGATGATGGAGACATTCAGAGATGATGGAGACATTCAGAGGTGATGGAGACATTCAGAGGTGATGGAGACATTCATAGATGATGGAGACATTCAGAGATGATGGAGACATTCAGAGGTGATGCAGACATTCAGAGGTGATGGAGACATTCAGAGGTGATGCAGACATTCAGAGATGAGCGTCACAGCGTGGCTGTTGGAGAACTTGGATCGATACCAAATCTTGCAGTATCACACATCACATGAGGTGACTGCGTCCCACATTCTTCTTCTGGTTGGCAGTTCACTTGTTTTGAGAGGGAATAATTATGCCATTTTCAGCAGATACATTTCTCCAGGATCCTATGGGTCAACTTGATGTTTTCAAAGTTAAAGACCTGGAAGAGATGGCTAAATATTTTGGAGTGCAGTTTCCAAAGGCAGGCACCAAAGATGTAAAAAAGAAAAAGTTAATTAATGAGCTCCTCAAAAGACTGGTGGAGCTGCTCCCACCAGCGGTGGGGGACGCGGATGCACAAAGCGTGGATGCAGATGCAGGAGCGGCAGCTGTCGCTCAAAGTCTCCGCTTAATCCGCGATATAACAAAGGAGGTAACCAGACAGAAAGAGCTGGAAGTGGTAATTCTGTGTCGCAAGATCGAGCTTCTTCAACTTGAAGAAAGTTCACCTCCTGCATCTCCACCTGCGCCGGCTGCAGACGCACAGTCCCACCTTTCTGTCAGTTTACTCTAACAGCTGCAGCTTTATACTGCCCCAGAGGTTTGGGCTCAGTGGGTAGAGCGGGTTGTCTAGTGATCGCACAGCACATGACAACACATGAGGTCACATGAGGTCACATGAGGTCACATGAAGACACACGAGGTCACATGAGGTCACATGAGGTCACATGAAGACACTCCCAGGTAGATTATAAAAGGAGCTGCTGACTGCCTTCCCACATTCTTCTTCTGGTTGGCAGTTCACTTGGTTTTGAGAGAGGAACAATTATGGCATTTCTCAAAGATCCTATGAGTTACCTTGAATCTGGTACTTGCACAGAAGAAAAGATTCAAGATTTGGCTAAATGTTATTTACTCCAGATTCCCCAGACAGGCAGCAAAGATGAACTATGAGAGAGTTGATTAATGGGTTCATCAAAAGAGCGGTGGAGCTGTACCTGCCAGCTGCAGCGGTAGCTGATCCTCAAACCGAGGAGGAGAGAGCAGCAGCAGCAGCAGCGGTGGAGACAGCAGCGGCTGGTTTGGAGAACACTCATCTTACAGAAGATTCACCTCCTGCATCTCCACCTGCGTTGGATTAGTCCCACCTTTCTGTGAGTTGACTCTAACAGCTGCAGCTTTAAACTGTATTTCAGACATGTGATCTAGTCAGCAAAAAGTTAGAGATATTGATAAAACTGCCAACCAGAAGTGTGTTGATGATGGTTTGTTCAGGGCTCCTTTCTCTGCTGCTGCTGCTTTATTAAACAGAGTCGATGTTCTCACCTGCTCACTAAAACATATTTTCTGTGTCAGATTCTGCTCATTCTCATTCCAAAACTCTGCGTGTAAAATTACAAATATCATCCAGAAACATTTACGCTTCAGCAGTTTTGTGTGTGATTCAGATTTAGTGCTGCTGGAGAGTCACTCTGCTGCTGCTGCTTTAAAATCCTTTCATGTTTCAGGGATTTCTTTCATTGACTGATGAGGGAATAAATCATATAATGTTTCCCATCATCAGCTGCTTTCAAACCAAACTTTGACTCAGTGTGTTTCTTTGGTGATGTCATGTTGTGTTTCATAGAGCCGAGACAACGCAGGAGCAGCTTGGAGACAAACTCTGTGAGGGACCTGGAACACAATCAAACGTCTCGTCCAACCTGACGGCTTCAGAGGATCTGAGGAGAGGCAGAACATCTCCAACCCCACTGCAGCTCTGTGCTGAGTCAGCAGTCTGACAGGCTGTATTTGTGTGAGTCTGTCTTGTTGGTGTGGTGTATTAAAATGAGTGTGTGTGTGTTCATGTGTTATCACTGTGCTCATGTTGTTTCTGTCCATCACTGTGACAGTTTGCTCGATGTGTTTCTGGTGAACCTGTTTCCTGCTGTCCATGTTAGTTAGGGAGGTCAGCCATTGTTGTTTGCTTCCTGTTGATTTGCTCAGTTATATTCTCTTCATCCTCAGTGTGATCTGTTGTGTTGGCTGTATTTTCATCTGCAGTTGGGATTAAATTGAACCATATTCAGTAATCTGTCTCTGTCTGCTTGATGTTTAGTTGTGTGGATTACTTTAGATCACATTCTACTTTACTGTCACTACACAAAGTACCACAACAACTAAATACAGTTCAGCATCATATTTATAAAGTGTAACTAGTGACCAGATTCATACAGATGAATGAGTGTAAATACGTTTGAACTGTTGTAACTTTAAAGGGACATTATGTAGTTTTGTGGAAGAAATTCAAAGTCAGAATTTTAATATTTAAACTATTAATGAGGTAATAAAACAAACTCTCCGTCAGAAGTACAGAAGTAGAACTGTGATATAATGATCATAAACAAGCTGCTGTGTGTGTAGAAGTAGAAGAAGAAGAAGAAGAAGAAGAAGAAGAAGAAGAAGAAGAAGAAGAAGAACCTGTTTGTCCTCCTCAGTGATGATAAACTCTGAGCGTCTCTCTGTTCAGTCTGCTGGTGTTTTGTTCCCTGATGATCCGGCTGGTTCACTTCAGGTCCAGATCAAACTCATCACACTCTGCAGTGTAATGACTGCAGGACACCACTAGAGGGCACAGTGGCATCACAGCACAGAGACACCTTCACTCCATGTTTCTACTCAAAGACAGAAAGAAGTTCATGTAGAACATCTGCTGAATTACCAAGAAGGTCCAAATAATGCAGAAACGTAACACAACACATTTATACAAGCATATGAAAAATCATGCGAAAGGAAAAAGAAAAATTAATTAGTTTTAAATGTTTTATAACATTTGTTCTGGACTGATAATTTTGGACTGTTGCACTTTGTTTATTTAAGAAAAAATCCAGACATGACAATGTATGTTGGAAATTATTGTGTTACTGTTCTATTGTTTCTGAACAAATTTATTATGATAATTAAGTATTTTATATTTACCTGTAAACTTTAACTTTGCTTGTTAGGTTTTAACTGATTAATAATCCAAAGGACAAAATCACAAAAACACTTAAAAGGTTTTGAGAATTCATTCAGATTTAGCCATTTGATGATGCACCTTAATTATTAAAAAGTTTCAGTATCAGTGATACTGTCCCTGTTTACTTGGATCAATGCCAAATCTTGCAGTATCGCACAGCACATGAAGATACATGAGGACACATGAGGACACATGAAGACACATGAAGACACATGAAGACACTCCCAGGCAGATTATAAAAGGAGCTGCTGACTGCCTTCCCACATTTTTATTCTGGTTGGCAGTTCACTTGATTTTGAGAGAGGAACAATTATGGCATTTTACAAGGATCCTGTGTTTTACCTTGAATCTGATGCTTGCACAGTTGAAAAGATTCAAGATTTGGCTACACGTTATTCACTCAAGATTCCCACGACAGGCACCAAAGATGAACTAAAGAAGCAGTTAATTAATGCGTTCATCAGAAAACATGTGGAGCTGTCTCCAACAACTGCTGCGGTCGCTGATGATCAAAACGCTGATGCGAGAGTGGAAGCTCTGTCTCGCATGACCGAGCATCTTCAGATTACAACAGGTGCACGCAGAGCATTTTCACTGGATGAATTTCTCCGGGATCCTGTGGATTACCTTGATAGATGCACAAAGAAGCAGTTGACATTTTTGGGTAATTATTTTGGAGTCCAGTTTTTGGTGTCATGGACCAAAAGTGAACAACAGAAACACTTAATGAATGAGTTGATACTGAGTGTGACTGAGCTGTCCCCACTAGCTCCACCGCCTGACAGCGAAGTGATCCCTGAACTGGTCTCTGAGGGTCATGCAGGTATGTTCACTGAAATTCTCTGCCTAATCCGCAAAATAAAGACACTGCAAGAGGAAGCTCTGTCTCTCAGTACTGAGCTTCTACGAATTGCAACAGGTTCACCTCCTGCATCTCAACAGCATTAGTCCCACCTTTCTGTGAGTTGACTCTAACAGCTGCAGCTTTAAACTGTATTTCAGACATTTGATCTAGTCAGCAAAAAGTTACAGATATTGATAAAACTGCCGACCAGAAGTGTGTTGATGATGGTTTGTTCAGGGCTCCTTTCTCTGCTGCTGCTTTAAAAAGCTTTCATGTTTCAGGGATTTCTTTGGTTGACTGATGAGGGAATAAATCATATAATGTTTCCCATCATCAGCTGCTTTCAAACCAAACTTTGACTCAGTGTGTTTCTTTGGTGATGTCATGTTTTGTTTCACAGAGCCGAGACAACGCAGGAGCAGCTTGGAGACAAACTCTGTGAGGGACCTGGAACACAATCAAACGTCTCGTCCAACCTGACGGCTTCAGAGGATCTGAGGAGAGGCAGAACATCTCCAGACCCACTGCAGCTCTGTGCTGAGTCAGCAGTCTGACAGGCTGTATTTGTGTGAGTCTGTCTTGTTGGTGTATTAAAATGAGTGTGTGTGTGTTCATGTGTTATCACTGTGGTCATGTTGTTTCTGTCCATCACTGTGACAGTTTGCTCGATGTGTTTCTGGTGAACCTGTTTCCTGCTGTCCATGTTAGTTAGGGAGGTCAGCCATTGTTGTTTGCTTCCTGTTGATTTGCTCAGTTATATTCTCTTCATCCTCAGTGTGATCTGTTGTGTTGGCTGTATTTTCATCTGCAGTTGGGATTAAATTGAACCATATTCAGTAATCTGTCTCTGTCTGCTTGATGTTTAGTTGTGTGGATTACTTTAGATCACATTCTACTTTACTGTCACTACACAAAGTACCACAACAACTAAATACAGTTCAGCATCATATTTATAAAGTGTAACTAGTGACCAGATTCATACAGATGAATGAGTGTAAATACGTTTGAACTGTTGTAACTTTAAAGGGACATTATGTAGTTTTGTGGAAGAAATTCAAAGTCAGAATTTTAATATTTAAACTATTAATGAGGTAATAAAACAAACTC
>OZ023160.1:1564305-1590182 GCA_963678695.2 Diplodus puntazzo | reverse complement strand
TTGCTGAATTAACAAGAAGGTCCAAATAATGCAGAATGAGTCAGAGACAGAGTTTCACAGAGTTTATAAAGTGTCTCCAACTCAACAACTCACTAAACTGACACATTTGTTAAGGGAGTCTGGGGACTTTCTCCACGGGGACAAAGAAGGAGCCGATATTGTTCCTGTTTAGTGTCTTTGTAACATGTGACATGTTTAGATCAATAACATGTTTCTTCTTTCATGAATGGAGTGTAAATGGTGAAATCAGTGTAAACAGTGTGTTCAAACAGCTAACCCGGTCGAGTGAATCTGACACAGAAAAGATTTTTTAATGAGCAGGTGTGGCCTCTTGCAGATATGCAGATATTAAAGGCTCTGCTTATAAACTTTGGTGGCAGTGGTGATGAAATGCTGGTAATGGGGTGAGGTGTCAGGGGGGCGCGAGAGGCAGGGCAGAACGCAAAGGTCTCTACTGGATACTGTCCGCTGCACTTCTCTGTCAGGCCAGTGGAGCTGATAGGTTTCACTTTCACTTTAGTCTGTGTGTTCACTTCCAGCAGGTTCGCTGCGCTGCGTATCTGCTCCGTCCAGCTCCGGCAGTCCGGAACAGATATGCAGGGCTTCTATATATCTGGCGGATGCCGGAGCACGAGCAGGAATTCAGCTGAATTTTGCACCAAGCAGACAGGAAGTCAAGCGCCGAAATAACAATATAACATCCGGTTACTTTTCAAAATAAAACACTCCGTGGTCACACCAGCACACAAATCTCAAAAAAGAGACAAACACAAGCTCTTCTGCTAATCTTTCGGTTGGGAACTATGGAGCAGGAAATATGACGATGCCTACACAGCTCTTGGGTTTACCGTGAACACGGTCGGAAATGAGGAAAGACCTGTTTGTGTTTTATGCCTAAAAACTCTGGCAGCAGTCAGCATGAAGCCATTTTGATAATCCGGTGATTGTATGCAGAATGCTGCAACTCATACAGTGGTTTATACAGATAATAAATAAATATTATCAGGTTCTCAGTCAGGGGCGTTGCTAGGAGTGCAAAACATTCGGGGCTTTAGCCCCGCACAGTGTTGCCTCAGTTCCCTTGAAAAAGTAATCTGATTACTGATTACTGATTACTCCTTTAAACTCCTTCAAAGCTTGATAGCACTTTGTCGCCAGCACAGAGTGAACAACAAACCTTAATATTCTCATCTTCAGCTGACAGGAACTCAAAGTAATGACTGTATTTCCAGCTAGAAAATGCGCATCTCTCTCCTCCCTCCATTGTTGTTTGTGTTTGTGTCGCTGCGTGGTGTTACCAAAGTCCTTCTAGGCAAGTCATGCCACTTGGCGGCCATCTTGGCGACGCCTCGAAAAGCCCAAAGAGACCAGACCCCTATTTAAATGAATGGAGGGATGGTCAAATCCACCCTTTAATGTGATAGCAGGACAGAAAAAACATACAGACATGCTCGCCAGTGAAATAAGATACAAATATAAACCAAAAAACATCGACTTTACCGTAGAAATGATGTTTAAAACGTTCTTTTCCTACTGGGAGAACTGACGTCCACCGACGTCCATTGTACGGTGAATCTGTGCCGGCTGCTGAGCTCTGGCTCTACTCTGCCTGACCACTGATGTATGGACCAGATAATGTCTAATACATCATTTCTTATCATTCACTCTATAAATTAGATAAAGAGACTGAGACTTCCAGCTAGCTCTGCTTGCCACCAGGTGAATGGTCTCTGTCACAAAAACTACTTGTGCGCATGCGCTGGTGAAACAACATGATTGGGCTATAAGTTTCCCGGTTCAACGCAACGCAGGTGATTGGCTGTTGGTGAAAGAGGCGGAATATGCGCCATCTTTGGCGTCGCAGATTTCCCCATTCAAAATGATCAGAGTGATCTGTCTCTACAATAGTAGAATGTCTCTGGTATTACACGTGAGTTGTGGTCGTGCTGAAAACGTGACTGGTGGCACGGTGACATCACTCCCCGAGACAAGAAGAAGCAGAAATATATATTTTTACTGAGGAAAATTAAAAAAAATATGGGTAAGTAACTTTAATCTGATTACTGGTTTGTAAATATTAAAGTGTTAGATTACTGGTTACTGTAAAAAGATATACCGGCATCACTGCGCAGATAGCGTCTTTTTTTAACGGGATCTGGGGAAATTTTGAAAATTTTGAAATTGGGCTGTTTAAAGATGCAATTTCAACATAGTTTGAGAAGGAAAGGAAGGCCAATCGTTGGGTCCTCATTGTCATATTTTAATCACAAATAAAGCTTATTTTCCCTCACTAGGCCGACTGAGTAAAGTTTACATCAGTAACTTGTCACACACCGAGTGTTAATCTAAAAATTCACAGACCTTAAACATCTGCTCCAGCCTTGGCATCGCTGGTGGGTCGTTGCGCCGCCGCCGAGAAAAAAATGTCTTATGTCCATCATCCTCTATGTGAAGCTACGCCCATCTGACAGATCTCGATTAGAACTCATGGAATCAACACAGGAAACAGATGGTGTCATCAGCAGAACATCCCGTATCTACTGCTCTACAGCTGGGCCGCCCTGCGGCACTCCTTGTGCACCAGGGCGACAGGAGTCACAACAGGAGTCACAAAGACAGAAAGAAGTTCATGGAGAACATTTGCTGAATTAACAAGAAGGAAGAAATAATAAAGAGAAGTAACACAACAAATCTATACAAACATATAACAATCATGTGGAAAAAAGGAAAAATAATTTGTTTTATAACATTTGTTTTGGAGTGATAATTTTGTGCACTTTGTTTATTTAAGAAAAAAAATTCAGACATGACAATGTATGTGGGAAATTATTGTGTTACTGTTCTATTGTTTATGAACCAAAAACTTTTATTACGATAATAAAGTATTTTATATTTACCTATAAACTTTAACTTTACTTATTAGGTTTTAACTGATTAATAATCCAAAGGACAAAATCACAAAAACAGTTAAAAGGTCGTGAAAATTCATTCAGATTTAGCGATTTGATGATGCACCTTAATTATTAAAAAGTTTCAGTATCGGTGATACTGGCCCTGTTTACTTGAATCGATACCAAATCTTGCAGTATCGCACAACACATGAAGACACATGAGGACACATGAAGTCACATGAAGACACTCCCTGGCAGCTTATAACAGGAACTGGTGAGTGCCTTCCCACATTCTTCTTCTGGTTGGCAGTTCACTTGTTTTGAGAGGGAATAATTATGCCATTTTCAGCAGATACATTTTTCCAGGATCCTATGGGTCAACTTGATGTTTTCAAAGTTAAAGACATGGAAGAGATGGCTCAATATTTTGGAGTGCAGTTTCCAAAGGCAGGCAACAAAGAGGAACGAAAGAAAAAGTCAATTATTGAGCTCCTCAGAAGACTGGTGGAGCTGTCAAAACAAGCTGCAGCGGGAGCTGATGCTCAAAACACGGACGACGGAGCGGCAGCGGGCGCTGGCGTGAACCCTGAACCGGTCTCTGATGGTTATGTAGGTGTGTCCGATGAACGACTCCGCTTAATCCGCGATATAAAGAAGGAGGAAACCAGACAGAGAGAACTGGAATTGGAAGCTCTGTGTCGCAGGATCGAGCTTCTTCAACTTAAAAAAAGTTAATTCCCTGCATCTCCACCTGCGTTGGATTAGTCCCACCTTTCTGTGAGTTGACTCTAACAGCTGCAGCTTTAAACTGTATTTCAGACATGTGATCTAGTCGACAAAAAGTTACAGATATTGATAAAACTGCCAACTAGAAGTGTGTTGATGATGGTTTGTTCAGGGCTCCTTTCTCTGCTGCTGCTGCTTTATTATAACAAACACTTAAACAGAGTCGATGTTCTCACCTGCTCACTAAAATATATTTTTTGTGTCAGATTCTCGCGCTGCTTATTCTGTCCCAGGTGAAGAACACCTTTCCAAAACTCTGCATAAAAGCACAAATATCATCCAGAAACAAGAACACTTCAGCAGTTTTGTGTGTGATTCAGATTTAGTGCTGCTGAAGAGTAACTCAGTAGATGCTGCTGCTTTAAAAACCTCTCATGTTTCAGGGATTTCTTTCATTGACTGATGAGGAGAATAAATCATATAATGTTTCCCATCAGTCAGCTGCTTTCAAACCAAACTTTGACTCAGTGTGTTTCTTTGCTGTGGGTTTTTTAACATGGAGGTGTGTATTTGCATGCAGGAGGACGAGCTGCAGCAGAAAGTCACTCTGACATTATAGGCTGCTGTTGGATTCTTGTAACAGGACTCGTTACCACTGAGCTCATGTTGTGTTTCACAGAGCCGAGACAACGCAGGAGCAGCTTGGAGACAAACTCTGTGAGGGACCTGGAACACAATCAAACGTCTCGTCCAACCTGACGGCTTCAGAGGATCTGAGGAGAGGCAGAACATCTCCAGACCCACTGCAGCTCTGTGCTGAGTCAGCGCTCTGACAGGCTGTATTTGTGTGAGTCTGTCTTGTTGGTGTGGTGTATTACAATGAGGGTGTGTGTGTTCATGTGTTCTCACTGTGCTCATGTTGTTTCTGTCCATCACTGTGACAGTTTGCTCGATGTGTTTCTGGTGAACCTGTTTCCTGCTGTCCATGTTAGTTAGGGAGGTCAGCCATTGTTGTTTGCTTCCTGTTGATTTGCTCAGTTATATTCTCTTCATCCTCAGTGTGATCTGTTGTGTTGGCTGTATTTTCATCTGCAGTTGGGATTAAATTGAACCATATTCAGTAATCTGTCTCTGTCTGCTTGATGTTTAGTTGTGTGGATTACTTTAGATCACATTCTACTTTACTGTCACTACACAAAGTACCACAACAACTGAATACAGTTCAGCATCATATTTATAAAGTGTAACTAGTGACCAGGTTCATATAGATGAATGAGTTTAAATATGTTGAACTGTTGTAACTTTAAAGGGACATTATGTAGTTTTGTGGAAGAAATTCAGTGAATTCTCAACACAAATTATCCTCCTTATCTTCTCTAAGATGGGGTTGGGCCACATGGTTCCTTCCTTTGTTTTATGTATCAAATTCTGCTAACTGTGGAATTTCCCTGCTCGAGGCTCAACATGTGCCCACCCACGCCAACATCCCTCCTCACCAGAGATACACTTGGAACTCCCTTTGTAGGTGTTTGGCCTTGGAACTAAAATGAACCCTATTTGCAGTTACAGTTACATTCAGGGCATTTAGCAGACACTTTGTTCAAAGCGACTTACAATAAGTACATTTATCACAAGAGAGAAACCACGACATCACCGTCGATGGAGTAAAACCAAGTATAGAAACAATCGTCAAGCCGTCATCTGAGGATCGTAACTGCTATTTATCAAGGATACTTTAAGTACATAAGTGTTGTGATAGAAGTGTTGACGATACGAACATACAAGTGCATATACGACTTTTGGGAGGGGAGTCGTGCTCTGTGGGGTCGAGGTGAAGTCTGGACAAATGAGTCTCCAGTATTTTGCAGAAGATGGAGAGTGTCTCTGCTGTCCTGACGTTGGTCGGGAGTTCGTTCCTCTACTGAGGCTCCAGAACAGAGAAGAGTCGTGACTTCTCTGAGCAGCTTTGTTTGCTCTCAGCGATGGCGGTACGAGCCGGCCTGCTGATGTAGAAGAGTGCAGTGCTCTCTCTGGGCCGTGTGGGCTGACCAGGGTTTGGAGGTAGACGGGTTCAGTTCTGTTGACGGCCTTGAAGCCCAGAACCATCATCTGGAATCAGATGCGGGACGCAACAGGAAGTCAGTGGAGGTGACGGAGGAGGCGGGTCACATGGAAGAATTTGGATAGATTGTAAACGAGACGCAGCAGCATTCTGGATACACTGCAGTGGTTCAGTCTCAGAGGCTGAGAGTCCAGAGCTGTAGTAGTCCACATTCAGAGATGATGGAGACATTCAGAGGTGATGGAGACATTCAGAGGTGATGGAGACATTCAGAGGTGATGGAGACATTCAGAGGTGATGGAGACATTCAGAGGTGATGGAGACATTCATAGATGATGGAGACATTCAGAGATGATGGAGACATTCAGAGGTGATGGAGACATTCATAGATGATGGAGACATTCAGAGATGATGGAGACATTCAGAGATGATGGAGACATTCAGAGGTGATGGAGACATTCAGAGATGATGGAGACATTCAGAGGTGATGGAGACATTCAGAGGTGATGCAGACATTCATAGATGATGGAGACATTCAGAGATGATGGAGACATTCAGAGGTGATGGAGACATTCAGAGGTGATGGAGACATTCATAGATGATGGAGACATTCAGAGATGATGGAGACATTCAGAGGTGATGGAGACATTCAGAGGTGATGCAGACATTCAGAGATGATGGAGACATTCAGAGATGATGGAGACATTCAGAGGTGATGGAGACATTCAGAGGTGATGGAGACATTCATAGA
This sequence comes from Diplodus puntazzo, assembly GCA_963678695.2. Classification (NCBI taxonomy): domain Eukaryota; kingdom Metazoa; phylum Chordata; class Actinopteri; order Spariformes; family Sparidae; genus Diplodus; species Diplodus puntazzo. Next base: position 1,583,752 of record OZ023160.1, on the reverse strand, counting down.
TGATGGAGACATTCAGAGGTGATGGAGACATTCAGAGGTGATGGAGACATTCAGAGGTGATGCAGACATTCAGAGGTGATGGAGACATTCAGAGGTGATGCAGACATTCAGAGATGATGGAGACATTCAGAGGTGATGGAGACATTCAGAGATGATGGAGACATTCAGAGGTGATGGAGACATTCAGAGGTGATGGAGACATTCAGAGATGATGGAGACATTCAGAGGTGATGGAGACATTCAGAGGTGATGGAGACATTCATAGATGATGGAGACATTCAGAGATGATGGAGGCATTCAGAGATGATGGAGACATTCAGAGGTGATGCAGACATTCAGAGATGATGGAGACATTCAGAGATGATGGAGACATTCATAGATGATGGAGACATTCAGAGATGATGGAGACATTCATAGATGATGGAGACATTCAGAGGTGATGCAGACATTCAGAGATGATGGAGACATTCAGAGATGATGGAGACATTCAGAGATGATGGAGACATTCAGAGGTGATGGAGGCATTCAGAGATGATGGAGACATTCAGAGATGATGGAGACATTCAGAGATGATGGAGGCATTCAGAGATGATGGAGACATTCAGAGGTGATGCAGACATTCAGAGATGATGGAGACATTCAGAGATGATGGAGACATTCATAGATGATGGAGACATTCAGAGATGATGGAGACATTCAGAGATGATGGAGACATTCAGAGATGATGGAGACATTCAGAGATGATGGAGACATTCAGAGATGATGGAGACATTCAGAGATGATGGAGGCATTCAGAGATGATGGAGACATTCAGAGGTGATGCAGACATTCAGAGATGATGGAGACATTCAGAGATGATGGAGACATTCAGAGATGATGGAGACATTCAGAGGTGATGGAGACATTCAGAGGTGATGCAGACATTCAGAGATGATGGAGACATTCAGAGATGATGGAGACATTCATAGATGATGGAGACATTCAGAGATGATGGAGACATTCATAGATGATGGAGACATTCAGAGGTGATGGAGACATTCAGAGGTGATGGAGACATTCAGAGGTGATGGAGACATTCATAGATGATGGAGACATTCAGAGATGATGGAGACATTCATAGATGATGGAGACATTCAGAGATGATGGAGACATTCATAGATGATGGAGACATTCAGAGGTGATGCAGACATTCAGAGATGATGGAGACATTCAGAGATGATGGAGACATTCAGAGGTGATGGAGACATTCAGAGGTGATGCAGACATTCAGAGGTGATGGAGACATTCAGAGGTGATGCAGACATTCAGAGATGAGCGTCACAGCGTGGCTGTTGGAGAACTTGGATCGATACCAAATCTTGCAGTATCACACATCACATGAGGTGACTGCGTCCCACATTCTTCTTCTGGTTGGCAGTTCACTTGTTTTGAGAGGGAATAATTATGCCATTTTCAGCAGATACATTTCTCCAGGATCCTATGGGTCAACTTGATGTTTTCAAAGTTAAAGACATGGAAGAGATGGCTCAATATTTTGGAGTGCAGTTTCCAAAGGCAGGCACCAAAGATGTAAAAAAGAAAAAGTTAATTAATGAGCTCCTCAAAAGACTGGTGGAGCTGCTCCCACCAGCGGTGGGGGACGCAGATGCACAAAGCGTGGACGCAGATGCTCAAAGCGTGGACGCAGATGCTCAAAGCGTGGACGCAGATGCTCAAAGCGTGGACGCAGATGCAGGAGCGGCAGCAGTCGCTCAAAGTCTCCGCTTAATCCGCGATATAACGAAGGAGGAAACCAGACAGAAAGAGCTGGAAGTGGTAATTCTGTGTCGCAAGATCGAGCTTCTTCAACTTGAAGAAAGTTCACCTCCTGCATCTCCACCTGCGCCGGCTGCAGACGCACAGTCCCACCTTTCTGTGAGTTTATTCTAACAGCTGCAGCTTTAAACTGCCCCAGAGGTTTGGGCTCAGTGGGTAGAGCGGGTTGTCTAGTGATCGCACAGCACATGACAGCACATGAGGTCACATGAGGTCACATGAGGTCACATGAAGACACTCCCAGGTAGATTATAAAAGGAGCTGCTGACTGCCTTCCCACATTCTTCTTCTGGTTGGCAGTTCACTTGGTTTTGAGAGAGGAACAATTATGGCATTTCTCAAAGATCCTATGAGTTACCTTGAATCTGGTACTTGCACAGAAGAAAAGATTCAAGATTTGGCTGAATGTTATTTACTCCAGATTCCCCAGACAGGCAGCAAAGATGAACTAATGAGAGAGTTGATTAATGGGTTCATCAGAAGAGCAGTGAAGCTGCAGCTGCCAGCTGTAGAGGCAGCTGATGGTCAAAGAGCGACCATGGGATTGGTGGGGGTCGCTGGTTATGAAGATGTGTTCCAACATCATCTCCGCATCATCAGCCAGGACCCCAGACCGAGACAGCTGCAAGGGGAAGCAGTCAGGACCTCAGTGAGAACATTTCTTGAGAATCCTATGGATTATCTTGATGGATTTAAAGGTCCACAGCTGGTAGGGTGGGCTGAATATTTTAGAATCAATATTTACGAGAATGTCAAAGTAGATGATCAAAGGAACCAATTAATTAATGGGTTCATCAAAAGAGCGATGGAGCTGTACCTGCCAGCTGCAGCGGTAGCTGATCCTCAAACCGAGGAGGAGAGAGCAGCAGCAGCAGCAGCGGTGGAGACAGCAGCGGCTGGTTTGGAGAACACTCATCTTACAGAAGGTTCACCTCCTGCATCTCCACCTGCGTTGGATTAGTCCCACCTTTCTGTGAGTTGACTCTAACAGCTGCAGCTTTAAACTGTATTTCAGACATGTGATTTTGTCGACAAAAAGTTAGAGATATTGATAAAACTGCCAACCAGAAGTGTGTTGATGATGGTTTGTTCAGGGCTTCTTTCTCTGCTGCTGCTGCTTTATTATAACAAACATTTAAACAGAGTCGATGTTCTCACCTGCTCACTAAAACATATTTTCTGTGTCAGATTCTGCTCATTCTCATTCCAAAACTCTGCGTGTAAAATTACAAATATCATCCAGAAACATGAACGCTTCAGCAGTTTTGTGTGTGATTCAGATTTAGTGCTGCTGGAGAGTCACTCTGCTGCTGCTGCTTTAAAAAGCTTTTATGTTTCAGGGATTTCTTTCATTGACTGATGAGGGAATAAATCATATAATGTTTCCCATCAGTCGGCTGCTTTCAGACCAAACTTTGACTCAGTGTGTTTCTTTGGTGATGTCATGTTTTGTTTCACAGAGCCGAGACAACGCAGGAGCAGCTTGGAGACAAACTCTGTGAGGGACCTGGAACACAATCAAATGTCTCGTCCAACCTGACGGCTTCAGAGGATCTGAGGAGAGGCAGAACATCTCCAAACCCACTGCAGCTCTGTGCTGAGTCAGCAGTCTGACAGGCTGTATTTGTGTGAGTCTGTCTTGTTGGTGTGGTGTATTAAAATGAGTGTGTGTGTGTTCATGTGTTATCACTGTGCTCATGTTGTTTCTGTCCATCACTGTGACAGTTTGCTCGATGTGTTTCTGGTGAACCTGTTTCCTGCTGTCCATGTTAGTTAGGGAGGTCAGCCATTGTTGTTTGCTTCCTGTTGATTTGCTCAGTTATATTCTCTTCATCCTCAGTGTGATCTGTTGTGTTGGCTGTATTTTCATCTGCAGTTGGGATTAAATTGAACCATATTCAGTAATCTGTCTCTGTCTGCTTGATGTTTAGTTGTGTGGATTACTTTAGATCACATTCTACTTTACTGTCACTACACAAAGTACCACAACAACTAAATACAGTTCAGCATCATATTTATAAAGTGTAACTAGTGACCAGGTTCATACAGATGAATGAGTTTAAATACGTTCGAACTGTTGTAACTTTAAAGGGACATTATGTAGTTTTGTGGAAGAAATTCAAAGTCAGAATGTGAATATTTAAACTATTAATGAGGTAATAAAACAAACTCTTCCTCCATCAGTGAATTAACAAACTGTTCTCAGAGGAGAGGAAGAAGAGGCCAGAGAAGTGGCAGGGTCCGCCACATGTAAACACAGTTAAACAGTATAAACTGTGTTCAGTTCAGTCATGAACACAAAGAGAGTTTGATTATTTAGTTCTGTCACTGTTGGAATTATGAAATACATGAATATTATCAGTTTCTCACATGCTACAATTCATTACCCTGCTTTGCTTAAAGTCTGTGGAATGTTACAGAAGGTCGAGGCTAACCACAAGACACATATATCTGCTTATCTGCACGACAACAATGTTGTTATCTGTGTTCTGTGTTAACCAGTCATATTATGATCACAGCCACTGCTTTTGAATAAAAGGATGTGCTGGTCAGACTCACAGGGCTGACATCCGTACTTCCCCTCTGCCAAAAAAAAGACAAAACACTCTGAGTCCGTGTCTGATTGTATTGTGTTCATTAGTGTTAAACCTAACATTCTTTGGTGCCGTGACCCGGATCCCAACATACCCAGCTTTGTCAGAGGGAGGACGACACACCGAAGCTGTTAACGGCCAGGACCAAACAGGTGACCTGAAGGGAAGCCGGGGGAGTAAATTAAAAAGCAAAAAAACAAAAAACAAAAAAACAACTTTAAAATGGGTAACTGCTGCGGAAACACTGACGGTTCAGAGGTGAAAGGTGATGAAAAATTTATGACAGAATTGCATCCAGGTTGTAATAAGTTTTTGCCTAAATGGAAAAAGAAGTATGGAGTAACTGGGAGACTGAGAGTGGAAGAATTTAAAGACCTAGTAGGGAAACTAGAGGTCAGTGTAGCAGCAAAACAGGGGAAATCTAGACGCAAAAAGGAGGAAGAGTTGAATTACGCGAGAAAATGGTTAGAGCAAGCGTGTAAAAGGAAAGCAAATACAGTAAAAAACAAGCAAAAGAGAAAAGATGAGACACAAGTACTGTTTGTGCAAAAAGAAGATAACGAGGGGGTGACCAAGGGCAGACGGAGGAGTGATCAGCCTCCTTCTGACCTTGAAGCCGCCGCCCCGGGGACAGCGGCAGAACAAAATGTTCAGCTGCCTGCCGTCATTAGGACTGGCGTTAAACGAGCTCATCCAGACCTGCATGATGAAGGAGTAACTGATGAAAAAGGCCCAGAGCCAAGTAGTTCTGATAACATAGAATTACGACCAAAAGAAAAATGAAGGCCTCCATCACGATATCAGGCTGGCGAATACCCAATGATAGAAGTCCCAAACCCGAACGGCGGAGAAGCCGGAGAGCCCAAAACAATGTCTGTTTTTAGACCTTGGACTCTAACCGAAGCAGCAAATGCAGTAGCAGGGGTTCCACGCGGGCATGAAGCAGGCGAAGCGATGCAATCGTCTCTAGGAAGGCGATGGGCCTAAAGAGTTAAAGGGGATTATACAGGACGAACTGAAGCAAGTGTTATCATACCATACCCCGCTGACGCCACACTAACTGGTGCATATCGCAGCCAGCTAAATGACCTATTTGGGCGAGTTGCACAACTTTCGCTAAAAAAGCTGACTACACGCGTACAGGGGCGGTTAAACAAAAACCAGGCGAAGACCCTGATGATTTGAGACAGCGAATGGAAACGGTGTTCCGAGCAAATAGTGGAATACAATTCAATGAGGCTGATAATAGTGCATACCAACAGCAGCTGAAGCTGGCCTTGATTAATGGCCTCCAACCAGGCGTAGCAGCCTGGACCAGAAAACACGGCATAGAATTAGATACAAATTCCGTTAGCCGAGATATGCAGTGGATAAGGCATGACCTTACTGATAAACCGCTCGCCTCTGGGAATGTTTGGCTCATGTTCTAAAGATGAGAAAGGACAAACTATGTCCGGCTACGCAGTCACACAGCTGCCAAATACTGCTGTGGAAGCAAAACAGATATCACCCAAACATACAGCACAGGCTGCGGAGCTAATAGCCTGGACACGAGCATGTATTTTGGCTGAAGGAAAGGAAGTCACTATCTATACTGACAGTCAATATGCATTCTCCACCATCTTCTTTTTTGCCGCTCAGTGGAAACGAAGAGGTATGATTACCTCTACAGGAAAGCCGGTCACACATGCCCATTACTGATCTCACTTTTAGAAGCAGTAAACCTACCAAGCAAACTAGCTACATGCAAGTGTGCAGCACATAAAAAAGGCACAGACAGTGTCACGACAGGCTCGTTTGGTAAATCAGAAACTTACACCATCACGTCACAACCGTCCCTCATAACCAATGTTGGGCGTAACGCGTTACAAAAGTAACGTGTTACCGTAATATATAACGTTTAGGCAGTAACGGTGTAATATAACGCGTTACTAACTATATTTTGGTAATGTTATTACAGTTACTTAGTCCGGTAACGCGTTACAATCCGAGCTGTCGCACAGGCGGAGGTTTCGAAAAAAACAACCCAGGCGCCCAACAGCCGTAAATAAAGAGGAGAAGAAGACGGTTTTAAATCAACAGAAGAAGAAGGCGGTTTGGTTTGGAGATGGCAACATGGCAACAACACCTGATAATTCAACGTTTTCTAAGTGGATATACTCGCATTATTTTGAATTTGTCACAGAAATAGATAGGAACCTCACAGTAAGGTGCACTTTATGCGCTGGTGGGAGGCCGAGGGAACTGTCTACGGCTAAAAATAGTACAAGTAACCTCAAGAAACACCTGGAGAGAGTGCACAGCAACCTTAAGCTAGCGGCAAAACGACCTCTTGCTAGCAAACAGGTGGAAGATGACGGCGCGAGCAAATTTAAACAACGAAAGTTGGATTTCTCCAGACCAGAGGTAAAGATGCTTGACCCAGGAGAAGTGGGAAGGCTGGTGGCTGAGTATGTCGTGGAAGATGCGCTGCCTCTTTCTACAGTTGAGTCGCCGGCGTTTCAAAAGCTAGTCAGCAAAATCCCCGTTCGATCAAGTGACAAGGTAAAAACAAATCTCTAATGATATAACGTTAGTCCCATTGTTAAGGTATAGACACATTTCCACGAATAGTTAATTTAAGATGAGACACTACTGGTGGTGTGAGAGGTGATTCAATGATTAAAAATTGTTTTAATTTGTTAAGTCAGTTGGGTTTGCAGAGGGATTTTCATGGTTGTTATTGTCACATCATCTCAGATACTTTAACAGTTAAGTAAAACAATAAGTACTACATTTCCATGTTTTACAATACTCATAAATGAGACTGTGGGTGGTAATGAACAAAGCCCTGACTAAAAAAAAATATGGATATAAATATATAAAGTTAGGAGTCACTAGAGATTTGTGTCTCAGTGTCTGAGGAAAAATCATTCTCGGAAGACAACCTTTAAAATTATGCAATGTAAAGTGAAATTCATATGCTTGTAGTAGATTGAATACAAGTGAAAATATTAAAAAGCTTTATTTAAAACAAATAAATGTCTAATTAAATATGCACACATTTGCATTCATGGTCAGAACATTATTTTTGGATATTTTCTTTCCATTAGTCTGAACGATTTATATTGACAGCAAAATTGCTCACAATTCAAAATTGATTGGTGCATGAGTGAGTAGACAATGTTTGTACTGTCTTACCTCCTTATGCACTGCATACCATGTGGGTGATTAATACCTAGTTGTCCTCTTTATTTTTCAGCGTGTACTACCAGACAGAAAAACATTTGCCAAAGATTTGGACAAAGCCTATGAAGTGATGGAAAAGGAGCTCAAGAAAAAGATTGACAGCCAAGATTATGTGTCTGCAACAGCTGATATATGGAGCGTCAATAACAAAAGTTTCATGGGAGTGACAGTTCACTGGATTGATGCAGGTACCTTAATAAGAGGGAAAGCAGCAATAGCTTGTAAAAGATTCAGGGGCAGACACACATACAGTGCCGTTGCAACAGAGCTGGAGGACATTTTTACCAGATATGGACTAAACAACAAAGTGACTGCATGTGTGACAGATAATGGGAGTAACTTTGTGAAGGCGTTCAAGGAATTTCAACAAGCACAACCTGAGTCTGATGAAGAGCAGGAGGAAGAGGCTAGTGAGGTGATCTTTACAGACCTGCACAATGTGCTCACCACTGCCACTGATGATGATGGTCATAGCATTTGTGAACTGCCTCCCCACCATAGATGTGCAGCCCATACACTGAATCTAATTGCAAACAATGAAGTTGACAAATGGCTGGCATCTAATCCGGACTCAAGGGCTGCGTATCGTAGTGCTACAGGAAAATGTGCAGCACTGTGGACAAAGGCCAGCCGCTCCACTGTTGCATCAGAGTACCTGGAAGAGGTCAGTGAAAAAAAGCTAATCGTTCCCACAGTAACTCGCTGGAACTCATTCTATGATGCCTACGCGCGTATCATTGAAATGCCCCTTGCCAACATCAATAAGCTTTGCACACAGCTTCACATTAAATGCATGAATGACAAGGAATACCAGTTTCTCAAAGAATACTGTTCGATCATGAAACCTTTCACCGTAGCACTTGACATTTTGCAGGGTGAGGACACTTGTTTCTATGGTACACTTCTGCCAACTTTGGAAACTCTGATGACCAAAACCCTCGCATTTAAAAATGGCCTATCAAAGATGACTGGTGACCTGCCTGAAATCATTGTGAAAGCCATCAAAAGCCGGTTTGCAGCAACTCTTGACTCCAAGGATGCATTGCTGGCTGCTGTCTCACTGCCAAAGTTTAAGCTCCGCTGGGTAAGTGAGAAACCAAGAAAAGACTACATCAAGTTCCTGCTCACTACAGAGTGCAGCTCCTTGTCAGAGGAGCTTCCAGCCCAGATGCCTGATCCTCATCCAGCTGCCGCTGCTGCTACCACCACCAGTGAGGATGACTTTTTTTCTTTTGATGCACAGATAGATGACTCAAATGCACCCATGTCTGTGGAAACAGAGGTAATAGATTATCTTAAATCTGCCCCTGTGATGGAAAGCCTGCACCACTTCCCAAGAGTTAAAAAAGTGGCACTCCGGTATAACGCTGCAACACCATCCAGTGCACCAGTCGAAAGACTTTTCAGTGTAGGAGGACTCGTGCTTACCCCGAAGCAAAACCGTCTTGGTGATGAACGCTTTCAGCGGCTTCTCTTGTTGTGCTATAACAAATACTTTAGTGGTATGGAGTAGTTCTGTAGAGCCTTAGGCTAAGGTCAAGGCTAAATGCCTTCAGTAGTTGTGTCCATTATTTTCCTCAGTTGTACTGTATATTTTCCTCAGTTGTACTGTATATTTTCCTCAGTTGTACTGTATATTCAGCCCTAGTTTGGCTGTATAATTTCATGAGTTGTACTGTATATTTGGCTCTAGTTTGGCTGTATATTTTGTCTATTAAGCCTTTGTTGTTTGGTCTTACCAAAATATTAATATGCTCTAAGCATAAGTTCCTTGTAAAGTCTCTATGGGACTGAAATGAGCCATATTTTGAAATGTTGAATGTGATTGATTATTTATGCTGTTCTCATGCTCTTTTTTATTACTGCTATTTCAGGGCAGGATATATGCTCAGGTTCTAAAATACTCAGTTACAAAACATGCTCTGTATGGTGGCTGTTAGACCTCATTCTTGAATGCACTTTTATTTTATTATTGAAATAGTACCAACTACTAACATGTTAAATGTCATGGAAATTTACCTTTTTTGTTAAAAAAATGGGGGGCCACACTTTGTGACTCAGGAGCTATTAAATGAGGCGTAGATAAAGAGTTTGTGTCATGTCGTGTAAAGGTTTTGGTTGTTTAATTATTCTATTCATTTCATTTTTCATTCATTTTTTTTACATTATTGTAATTCAGCTATTCATGGTAACCACTACTGCAATACAGACCTAATTAGACTTTAATGTCCCCCCCCACAAGCACACACTATATTTATGAGGAACTACAGTTAACTGACGACTATTCGCCATGACAAAATATTGCACGCCTTCATTTTGTAATGCCTTGTACTAAATGTTTATTTTGGTGAAAGTAACTGAAAAGTAATCAGTAACTTATTACTCTACACACAAGGTAATATTGTAAAGAAACTTATTACTTTCAAAAGCAAGTAACTAGTAATATGAAATATATTACATTTTGGAAGTAACTTGCCCACCACTGCTCATAACACAGGAAGTTCTGAAGGACATGCAAAATGCTTCTCCAGACAATGAAAAACACAGGTGGGTGAAACAGAGAGCTGAAATAACAGACTCTGGGTTATACACCTCCAGTGACAAACCTATACTCCAGCGCAGTTTATTTAAAGCTGCAGCAATATTGAGCCATGGGCCTTGCCATGTCTCAACAGGAGGGATGGTGGACCTAACAAACAGTGCCATAGTGCCACAACATGGTATTCCAGAAGTGTTGTATAGTGACAATGGTTCAGTGAAATCGCGTCTAAGAAAGTGCATGGAAGAAACTAAACGTCCTTGGCCAGAATGCCGAGACTTAGTGAAGTTATACATGCACAAAACACCAACAGATAAAGGACTGACACCCTTTGAAATCATAAACGGTAGAGCATTCCGACTACCTGCTTTCTCACCAGACGTAGAGAAAGCTGACGAAGAAACAACATCGGCAGAACACATGACAAGAATGTTTAAAGAAAAACAAATGCAAAGTTACTGCCCTCTGATTCTTCTCCCCTCCCACAGGATGCCCAGAAGGTGAAACCAGGCGATTGGCTGTTCATGAAAGTCATAAAGAGGAAGTGCTGGTCCAGTCCACGGTGGGAGGGACCATATCAAGTGCTACTGACAACGCCTACTGCAGTCAAGATAGCAGAAAGAACCACTTGGATCCATCTCAGCCACTGTAAGTTACAGCCGCTCCCTGACTCACCAGAGTAGTGGGGAAGTCTGGGCTTCAAAGGGGCTCTGCTATGTAGAAGCAGAGTGTCTCAAACCCAGTGAAGGAACCAACGAGCCCTACTCTAATAGGAGTTACGAGAGCGAACTGTACAAATACAAAAACGGAAAGGACGAGACGGGACATGGTGATGCAAAATCGGATAGTGTTGGACCTGCTAACAGCCTCTCAAGGAGGAGTGTGTGCAGTCATAGGAGACACCTGCTGCACCTACATACCAGATGGATTCAGTGATGGAGGAGACGTACACCAAGCATTACAAAACCTCACTGATCTCCAACAGTATGTACTAGCTAACACTCCCAGAGCCACACCAACCATGGACTGGTTTACAGGATTCTCCTCTGGAAACTGGTGGCAGATACTGTTGAAAGCATTAACCCCTCTCTTGATGATCCTACTGCTGTTTTGTCTATTTGCATCATGCATTCTCCCATGTCTCCGATCGATGTTTGAGAAAATGATTGCTAGAAGCTTTGTGCAAATGCAAATGTTAATGCAAGAACGTGAGCCACAGTATCACCCACTGGCTCAGGCTGATAAGGATGAGGAGCCACTGCTGTAAGTGTCACTTAAACAAGCATGATGACGATTTTACCAAAGTGTGATGAACAGGAGGTAAAATCTGACGATAAAGCATGTTCAAAATGATAAACAGGAGGGAAATGTTGGAATGATGTAAATACATGAATATTATCAGTTTCTCACATGCTACAATTTATCACCCTGCTTTGTTTAAAGTCTGTGGAAAGTTACAGAAAGTTTAGACTAACCACATGACACATATATCTGCTCATCCGCACGACAACAGTGTTGTTATCTGTATTCTGTGTTAACCAATCATATTACGATCACGCCCACTGGTTTTGAATAAAAGAATCTGCAAGGGGAAGGTATCTTTGGAAGACTGCTGATCAGACTCACAGGGCTGACATCCGTAATTCCCCTCTGCCAAGAAAACCAAAATACTCTGAGTCCGTGTCTGATTGTATTGTGTTTATTAGTGTTAAACAGTCACTAACATTTCTTCACTACAACTACAGACTGCTCCTTTAATCTGTAAAGTACGAACAATAAACCAGAACACAGAAGTAGAACTGTAATAATAATGATTATAAACACGCTGCTGTGTGTGTAGAGAGAAGAAGAAGAAGAAGAAGAAGAAGAAGAAGAAGAAGAAGAAGAAGAAGAAGAAGAAGAAGAAGAAGAAGAAGAAGAAGAAGAACCTGTTTGTCCTCCTCAGTGATGATAAACTCTGAGCGTCTCTCTGATCAGTCTGCTGGTGTTTTGTTCCCTGATGATCCGGCTGGTTCACTTCAGGTCCAGATCAAACTCATCACACTCTGCAGTGTAATGACTGCAGGACACCACTAGAGGGCAGAGTGGCATCACAGCACAGAGACACCTTCAGTGTATGGCAGCCGTTTTAACATTTAAAGAGCAACTAAACCCCCAAACCACTTTAATCTGCTGAAAAACAATGTATTTGGGTATGAAGTAGTGTTGCAGAGTGATTCTGGTCCAACTCTTGACATTTTAGCTCAAGTATTTCAATTTGGCGTATTTTGTAGTAAAAATGTAAGTGTGACTGCCCTCTATGGGTTGAAACCCGGTTATTACAATCCAATTTTCCCATTGGCTGAGATGGAGGCAGATGACGTTTTGGAGCTTTTGGCAGCTTTCCTCATGGTCCACCACGGTTAGCTCCGCCCCCTCCTATAAAAACTAAATTTAAAAAAATAATTAGGGGGGAGTGGGGAATTGGAGAGTACTCCTGGAGCCCCGCCCATAATCAAGGCATTTTTTGAATTTCCAGCTTAGAGCACGTCATCCAAAACTGAGGGGTTTAGTTGCTCTTTAATAGCTAGACTGGATGTGTATTACAGATATCTGTAATGCAATTCTTCCTAGTCAAAAAGAACATTTCAGATATCCAAAATGCAAAACTATAATTATGAATATCCAAAAAGACATTGTGACTAGTAAAAATGTCATTATGGATATCCACAAAATATATATACAGATGTCAACAACTGCATTTTTACTAGTCATAATACAAATTGTGGATATTCAAAATTACATAGTTTTTCATTCTGGATATCTGAGATGAAAATTATGACTAGTAACAATTGGACTGAAGAAATCTGAAATGGGAGTTTTTCCTAGAATTCCTGAGAATTCAAATGCAGATATCTAGAATGGAATTGTGGATATCTGCAACTGAAAGCCCAATACACATGAATGGCAAAAGTGACGTCATTTGTCCTAGGAAGAGTGTCATTGTGGATATCTGAAATGTTCTATACAAAAACCGGAGGACATGAATGCAAACAAATAAACAAAAATAATATACATATCATTTTTCTTTCTTTCTTTTATTCTTTCTTTCTTTTTTTTTTCTTTTTTTTTTTTTTTTTTGGCGGGGCTCATGCCGCTCTGGGCGGCTGCCCATATGCAAAACCGCAACTGGCAAATATTGACAGGTTCAGAGACCAAACACCTATTACGCCACATCATGCCACACACGGGCAGTTTATAACAGACAGTTGATAGGAAGCACAAACACTTCTGGTTGGCAGCTCACTTGGTTTAATAGAGGAAGAATGATGCCGTTTTCAAAAGATTCATTTCGCCGAAATCCTAAAGAGGAACTTAAAACATGCACAATTCCAGAGATGAGGGAATTGGCTAAACAGTCAGAAGAGCGATGGAGCTGTCAGAAAAAGAAAACCGTATCCAAGCAATACTGAGAGCAGAAGAAGAAGCTCCGCCCGTCTGGCCGTTTCCACCAGATAGATTTCGCAGAAATCCTCAGGTGGAACTTGGAGAATGCAAACTTCGTGATATGAGGGAACTTGCTGAAGCCTGTGGAATCTCCTTGCCCTGTAAACGCAGCAGAGACGACTTAAGGTCTGACCTAATTGACGGGCTCATCAGAAGAGCGGTGGAGCTGTCAGAAACAGTGCAACGTATCCACGCAGTGTTGACAACGGACGAGGAGGATCTGACTCGCAGGACCGGGAGACTTCAAATCGGAGAAGGTTCACCTCCTGCATCTCCTCACAGTTAGTAGTCCTTCCTTTTACTGTTTACTGTCATAGCTGCAGCTTAAACTGCCCCTAAACTGTATTTCAGACATGCGATCAAGTCGCTAAACAGTTAGAGATATTGATAAAACGGGCTTAGTACGGAAGCCCTAAACGGCCATGCATTCATATATTTTATTTCCTCCGTTTTCCCGAGATAACGAGTTAATTTCATTTGTTTTCCTGAGATAACGAGATAATTAATTCGAGATCTGGAGAAAACGCATGGTGTGATATATTAGATAATTGTAGGAAACGTGTAGCAGTGTGAGAGCAGCAGGAGCATATTGATCACTGCGTCACATATCTTTACACATTAGTGTGCGTAACCCTCAGCAAAAAGTAGTATACTTGAAGTTCATTTTATTAAGTATGCTTGAGTATCAGTATAAGTACAGCAAGTATACTATGGACCATGTACTTGTAGCATACTAGAAAGTATACTAATTTAATACTTCTTCAGACTAAATTGGAACATTTTAAGTTTATGAAAGTATACTTTAGATACTTTATAAGGTCATTAAGTTTACAGAAGTACACTTTCAAGTATACAACAAGTACACTCATCTATGTACAACTAGTGTACTAAGTATATACCTCTAGTCCACATTTTAGTTTATTAACATGTAGGTTCATAACAGGAATGTTACCTCAATGCAAATGTGAGTACTGATTAACAATTTTATTCTGTTAAATGTAAACACAAGTCAAAGGCTTCACCTTAAACTGTACTTTAATCAAGATATTAATACATATAATTCAGCAAATTCTAGCCAGAACGTCACCATGTATTACCACACCCACACACACACACACACACACACAACAACAGCTTAACAGATGGGAAGTCTCTCCGGGAAAACACCCCTTCACTCACGGTGCCAACATTTTTATCATCTTTGTTAATTCGACACAATTTAACCACAGAACAAGGATGTGAATTAACCTGCAACCGTCTTACACATCATCTTATTCACAAACACATTCACGAACCATAATAACACCAACAACAACAGAATACCCAAGAGTCTTTGCGCCACAGTCCACAGTATACTAAAGTACAAGTATAAGCTTTAGTATTAAAGTCTAAGTATTAATGTACTACGTCTTAGACTATTCTTTATACTTTTCAGTATAAGCCAAGTATACTTCACTATACTTTTCTTAAGTATATAAAATGTAGTATATAAAAAGTACACTTCAAGTATACTGCCTCAGTTTTAGTATAAAATAAGTATACTTGTTGTACACTTGAATAAACTACTTTTTGCTAAGGGAATCTAAGAAGACGGTTAGCAAGGCTTCAGCTATATCAGCACGCAATTAAGTGAGCCTGATGTAGTCGTTAACTACAAGTCACACACACACACACACACACACACGACAGAATCCATGTCACTGTGCCAAACAAGAATATTGTGGCAGTTCCCGGGCATCCGGGTGAGAGAGAGAGAGAGAGAGAGAGAGCCTGCCATAGACTGAGAGACGGGGTGAGTAGTGATGGGAACGGCAGTTCTTTTTACTGTACTGAATCTCTAGAATCCGTTCATTAAAATGATTCGTTCAAAAGATTTGTTCACCGAATCGTTCAGTGCTCTCCAACTCCCTGAACTGATAAACAGCCAAACGATCCGTCATTCAGTTCGTGATTCGAGGTTCACGTTCACTTACTGAGGGACGGTGCGTTCACGGACTATAGTACACAATCATACGCCGGAGACGCAGCGCTGCTTTGAGTGGTATACATGCACTAACATTATTACACGGTGAAAGTGTCCTCTGTGCAGTAAAATCACTTAACTTGATGCTACACAGTTGTTAGCAACACAGCGCTAGTTTTAGCAGTACGGTAACTGAACGAGAATCAGCTCCTCTGCCCTGAGTGAGTGAGTGAGTGAGTGACACAGCACCACTCTCAGCACAGTACGTGAACGAGATTCACGTCCTCACAGTGAGTCGCGGCAGTTCCACTCCCGGCCGGCACGCTCGCTGCTGAGCTCAACTGAACTGAGAAAGGAACGAATCAGTTCCTGAAGTGATTCCGTTCACTTCGTTCACTCAAAAGATTCGTTCTTTCAAACAACATGTTCGCGACCGACTCAACACTAGGGGTGATTATATGATTAGCCACTCAGAATAAGCGTGTTTTCAGGTGAGATTTAAATGTGGAGACAGTGTCAGAAGTGCGAATGTCAAGTGGGAGAGAGTTCCAGAGGCTGAGGGCAGGTTGACCCCATGGTGGTCAGGTTGGCAGATGAAGTGAAGAGCTGGATGGTAGAAGAGGATCGGAGAGTGCGGGCAGGTGTGTGGATGTGGATCAGTTCAGCGAGATACGATGGTGCCATGAAGGATCTTGAAAGTGAGGAGTAGAATCTTGAAATCAATGTGGGATTTGATGGGGAGCCAGTGGAGCTGCTGCAGGGCTGAAGTGATGCGTTCAGCAAAGGGAGTTTTTTAATGACATGACATGATTTAATATACCACACTATGGTTTTGTTTTCTCAAGATCTCGAATTAATTATATTGTCATCTCAAGATCTCGAGAAAATGATCCCATTATCTCAGGAAAACAAATCAAATTAACTCGTTATTACAGGAAAATAGAGGAAATAAAATGTATGAATGCATGGCCGCTTAGGGCTTCCGTACCAACCAGAAGTGTGTTAACAAACACCAGGGACGTGCACAGACATGGCTGTTGCTCTAACCTGGAAAAACGGCACCACGCCAACCCACGCAAAACGTTAGGAACTGCACATTATTCGAGGCCAGGTGTTACTTTTTTGTATTATTCACGGAGCATTTGTGATCTCCATAACTTCTAAAACTCACATGACTGACCAACTTTCCCTCTCGTACAACAACAAACTGTATTGCACAGCCGCAGTGTTCAGTGTGTCAGATTAAAGTCACGTGGCGAAGGCCGAGGGCTTTTTGATTACAGCAAAAAGAGTTTGAATTATACGGTGATTTAATTTGTTTTAACACTTCTGCTTTACCAATTATGGGCTTACTGTAATGATGTAGACACAACAGCAAAAAAAAAAAAAAAACCTTAAATAATGAAAAAGCACTTTCTCCGGAGGGGAAGCTCAGCTGCAAACGGGCAAACGGCTGCTGTTGAATTCTTGTAACAGGACTCGTTACCACTGAGCTCAAGTTTAGTTTCATCAGCATGAAATTATACATGATGTGACGCTGGGCGTGTTCATGTCTGTGGACAGACTGGTTTTGTGGTTAACCAAAGTGGCTCCACCACTCGCAGGGCAACAAACTCTCTCCTGGAGGGAACAAAGACGGGCTGGTACAGACACAGTGCAGCGCCAGGAACACAGAAGAAAGGTGATTCGCTTTGATGATTCGCCATAAAGCAGGAAGGAGTTATAACTTCTACATACAATTTCCCATGGACACCACAGTTGCTCACACATGTAGAGGGTGTGGCCATGGATACGACTATGCATAAATACTGTGTCATATCCATAGTGCCACCCACTGGACACAGGAAGTCACACAAACATCATCTGATTTGCATGACATGTACTGCTTGCTTTCAACACCTCAAACACTACAACAGAGCTGATATATATGGTCTTGGCCTTGTCTCGGTCTCTGTAATGTTCTGGTCTCGGCTGGTTTGGTCTTGACTACAACACTATGTCACATTATAGGGAACGCGTTTATTTACCTCTTTACAAGGTTTGATTGGCCCCATCTACAAAATAAGTAACAGTATAAGAACACATTAATACAAAGACAGCAGCTCCATCATAAAACAAAACAATATGAAACACACATTTCTCCAGGTTTTTTCCAAAGAAGAACACAGGACAAGAGATTTACAGAGTAAATGTGTCAGCTGCAACAGACAAAAACGTGACAGTAAACTTCAGGTCAAGTTTCTCAGAGGTATGTTTTTAAAAGTGTTGGTAATAAAATAAAGTATTTTCCTTGGCTATCCTTTAGGTCCAAGAATGGAACTTGAACAAAGGAACGTCCCAGCAGAGGAAAGCGTCCCAGCTGTCAGGTTGTTCTCGGTTCGGAGCGAGTTTGTCAGAAGAGTGTCTGAACCGGTTCTGAACCAGCTTCTGGATAAACTTCTGGAGGGTCACATCATAACTGATGAGGAAATGCAGTCAGCCACTACAAAAACCAAAGCAGCCAAAGCACGAGACGTGATTGACATTGTGCAGAGAAAGAAAGCCAGCTCGGTTCTGATCGCTGCCCTCTGTGATGTGGATCCGTGCCTCTCCAGAGTGCTGAACTTACAGACTATAGGAATGAGTTAATTGATGGGTTCATCATAAACGCGGTGGAGCTGTCAGAACAAGCTGCAGCTTCTTCAAACTGCAGAAAGTGCACCTCCTGCATCTCCACCTGCGTTGGCTTTCATTCTCCATCAGTGAATTAACAAACTGTTCTCAGAGGAGAAGAAGGTCCCAGAACACTGTGTGAGGCTAGAGAGGTGGCGGGGTCCGCCACATATAAACACAGTAAGACAGTATAAACTGTGTCGTCCTTTAACATCAGTTTGTTTGTTCAGTTCATTCAGTCGTGAACACAAAGAGAGTTTGATTATTTTGTTCTGCTCATTAACATTTCTTCACCACCACTACAGACTGCTCCTTTAATATGTAAAGTATGAATGCTGCGTGTGGCCATGACTCACTCACTCAGACATCCAATCACTGTGCTGTGTCTAAAATCCCCATGTTTCCTTCCTCACTCAGGCTGACACACCTGCAGCAGATCCAAATCACTGCTTCCCAATTAGCAGCCTGCTATAAGCCAGGATGTGCAGTTGCTCAGGAGGCTGAGAACGGGCAACACCACCGTCCAATATTATGATTTGTTAAACACCTTTTTCTTTCAGTAATCTTTGATTTATTCATTATTTTATTTTGGCCTGGAGATGGCCGGCAGTTCTACCTTTTCGGTTAGTTTTTAGTTTATAATTGGCTCCACCACTTGCAGGGCAACAGGTCTCTCTACTGGAGGGAACAAGGACGGGCTGCCAGGCTGTCAAACTTGTTGTCTTTTTCTTTTTTAAATCCCTAACCCTAACCTGAGTTCTTCAGGTTGTACGTTGCATTCACAAAGCAGTCAGACTTTTATCACATTTTGTTATGTTCAGATAGTTCAGACTATCTTTTCCTCATCAGTCTGCACTCAGTACGCCATGATGACAAGACATTTTTGCCAACCTATCAAATAGAATTTGAACTGTCACATTCACAACTACTCAGACTGTCTCCTGTGACTCTCCGGCTGAGCTTTAGAGAGTCTGTGTGGACATGAGAGAAACTTCTGTGAGAACAACTGCAGCACGACCAATCTGGGCTTTGTGGAGATTCTCTGTTCTGTTGACTGAACCACTGAGCTCAGATCCAGGTGTCACGGCGCCGCTCATCACCTGCTCACCTTAACACTGAAGGACGAGGGTGGCAGCTTCATGATGTGGGGGGTTTTCAACATCAGACACT
>OZ023160.1:1541492-1564205 GCA_963678695.2 Diplodus puntazzo | reverse complement strand
CTTTATTTGGTGTCTTTGTGTCGAGGTTCCGTTCCGTTCCGTTTTCTTTCCGCTTATCCGTGAGGGTCGCGGGGTGTTGCTGCTTTTTTGGTTGCGGGGCTTACTGGGGCCAAATCCAGTGTACTCGATGGGCGAAGGCCAGGGTTCACCCTGGATGAGTCGCCAGCTCATCGCAGGAACTGAACTGAACTGAAAATCTGTCAAACTGAATATCAGTTATTGAAATGTGAAGTTTAAACTGAAGCAGTTGGTGAAGTAAATAATGCACTTCAAACTACTTGTTCTTGAGTATTTATATTTTATGCTTCAATACTTGTATTGAATATATGGGACCATCATTGATAATAAGCTAAACTGTGAGACAAACTGTAAAGCTGTGTGCAAGAAGGGGAACCAGCGTTTACATTGTCTGAGGAAATTGTCCTCTTTTCACATTGACAGTAAAATGCTAAATGTTCTACCGCTGCTTCATTGAATCTGTTATATCCTTTAACGTGGTGTCCTGGTTCAGCAACCTATCCCTAAAAAATAAGAATTCCCTGAACCAAATTGTGAGGTGGGCTAGTCGGCTGATTGGAGAGCCACAGCTGAACCCAGAATCCCTACAGCTACAGAGACTAGCTGGGTCTGTCTCAGAGGATGGATCTCACCCACTGAATGGTGAATTTCAGCCTCTCCCATCAGGCCGAAGGTACAAAATGCCTGTCTGTAAAACAAAAACATACAGAGGCAGTTTTGTTCCCTCAGCAGTCAAAACATTAAATAGTAATCAGAACACACATTAACTACGGACTGTACAGCCTTCTTAATCTATTTATTTATCTATTTATCCCGATTTAGCTTTTTGTATCTGCCGTGATGGCTTTTATTCTGTTTTTATCTTTTGTCTTCTGATATTAATACCTTAGTGTACACTTTTTATCCATGTTTCCATGTCCGGAGCTGTTTTCACTGTTATGTCACTGTCTCTGTTGATGTTGTAAATGATGTCTGTGTGTGTGTGTAAGCAGCTACTTACTCTTTTTAACTGCAACCAAATCTACCCTCGGGTACAAATAAAGTTACCTTACCTTACTTGTAGATCTGCTGTAAAATACAGATGTTAGGATTAAAATGATGATGATGATTTATTGTCTTTTTCTCCCTGGATTTCACCTCTCAGTCCCACATGATGTTGTACTCAGCCGAGCAGGAAAGTCAGCAGACAGTTTTCAGGACTGAAGGAAACATCTGGACCAGAGCGAAGATTATAGGGTAAGAAATCAGAGTGATGTTCTTTTTAGAACGAAAAGAGAAGAACTGGACTTCAGACAAACAAATAGCAGTAAGAGAACTTTGCTCATTTATTTTAAGATGCAAGTACGACACATTATCTGAAGTATCAGGTCTGTTCTGGTGACACAAAACAAACTGAGTGCAGCTTGACACAGTTTTTACTTTGTGTTACACAACTATTACATAATGTGATCTATTGCACCAGAGTTTAACTGCATGCAAGATTACAGTTTAACACACACAGAAATAGAAGGGAAACCACGCCCACATCCTGTTTGTTAAACTAGAGAGGACGAGCTGTGTTGCCAGATTGGGTGATTTTAGGTCACGTTGTGCAGGATAAAATGGGGTTGGGCTTCTTTTCTAAATAAATTAAAGACATATTCATAAATTGTAGCAACTAGTTTTGTAAACACATCTAGTAATTCAGCAGAAGGTCGACACATAGTATACAATGATTTAATATATATAAAATTTACTGTAACTTTAGTACATTTAATATCTGATACTTTAAGAATTTTACTCAAGTACTTTCACTTAAACCAAAGTCATATTTCATTATTATGTCATATTTAACAATTGTGAAGTACCACAGTACTGTTGCTGCTGTGTGTTGTTTATAAAAGAAAATATTTGTGCATCATCAATTTGGGGGATTTTGAGCAACTATCGGACTGGAAACCTTCAAAACATCAACCCGACCTGGCAACAAAGAGTGAAAGTGAAAGTAAGAAAAAGTTGTTTATCAACATTAGGCGCCTTTTTCTATCTGCGTCAGAGTCGAGTGGAGTTGAAGGGTAAGTTTTAACGGACTTTCAGAGGCTAATAGAAGATTATTTGAACAGAACACGTAAAATAAAAACAGATCTGAGTTCAGGTGATTCAGTTTAGATCCTGAGAGAGACTCGACACAGACACAAAGATCTGACGTTAACAGGAAATAACTTCTAGGTGGTTTCTGCAGTGTAGAGGTTTATTTCATAATCTCTTCTTCTTAATAATTATTTAAAGCTTTATAAATGAACTCAGGCGGTAACATCGCTTTATTTCTTTGCATTTCTTCAGCATAATTTCCCACTTTGTTCAACATGTTTTGTTGAATGTATTTTCCCTCCCCCTTTTTTAAAAAAGCTTTGTGTTGACATATGCTAAATGTTTCACGTGACACCTAGACGACAACTGCTCTGTCTTTTTGTTGTATTAACATGTTTTCATATATTTTCAGGTTACCGTGGTAAAGTGGTGTGAAACCAGACAGGCTCGTCCACAAATCTTATCTTCAGGAAAAAAACTGCGACTGAGGACGTCAGTAAGGTATGCACTGCCATCTGGTGGCCATATTACAGAAGTACATGGGAGGAGTACAACTGTAATGTCTGTTAGTGCAAACATTTTATATTTTCATTATTTCAGAGTCTCTGAAAAACAAACTTTGTGAATTCTATAGAAAAAAAAACTCTTTATCAGAAACGTTTTTTAAAAGGGCATCAGTGTCATTTTATTTCATCCATTGACTGTCAGCTGAACCTCCGTGTGCACAAACAAGGTACGGGATGTTTCAGAAATAACATTTGAAAAAAAATCATGCAACAGGTAATAAATTGAAGGAGTCATGAAATATGAATATCATTTTGAAATGTTATGAGTTTAACGAAAATTGAACGAAGAATACGAACAAACAACAACCAGAGCGGACGGGAGACCATCACTCATAAAAGAAGTATACACTGCCATCTGGTGGCCATATTAAAGAAGTACATCAGTGCAGTAACATTATTTATTTTGTCTGTACAAATTGAATGTCTATTATTTGACAGTGCAAATGTATATATGTATGTGTATATTTATTTGTATATACAGATCATAAGTTATTCTTTTCAACTCAATTTTAATCAGTTTCACTTTGAAAATAAAGGTCATTAGACTTACATTAGTTTGTAGACAGGAAGTTAAACAAATTCTTGATGAATTTGAATGAAGTATTTAAGATAATGACCATTATGATTAGGGATGTCCCGATCAGGTTTTTTTCACCCCGATCCCAATCCCAGTCCTTTAATATTTTGTATCTGCCGATACTGAGTCCAAATCCGATAAATCCGAGCCTTAACCAGTATTTTCCTAGATAATACAGCTGCATTAAGAAAAAATGTACCCGCATCCAAGCTGATCCTTAATAGGTTTTTTTTTTTTATTTTGTTGAAACAAAGTAAATATTTTTCATACGGCCGATCCTGCAGATCGGATTGGGACGTCCCTAATAATTACTATATGATAAATGATGTAACAGGGTTTTCAGGACTTACAACATATTTCTTATCAAAGTGTCTCTCTTTTCAAAGCATTAGACAATTCATCACGTGATGTGTTTTCATATGGATTACTCTGACGCTGAAGGAAAATCTTTAAAATTAAGATTCTCAGGCTTAAGTTCTGGAGTAGTAAGGAGTATCTTTGTTTTTTAAGGTTCAGTAAATGTATCATGATATCTGAGATATTGATATCCTCAGGAAGTGTAAGTAACATGGAAGTGACCGCAGCAGCAGCTTCAACTGTTCACTGTGTTGGTAAGCGGCCAAAGCAAAAAAGGGACACGAAACCTGCATGTACCTTTCGCTTTTACCTCACTCAGTTTGTCTCAGGCTGTTCACACCTGGTATCACCATCCGTCCTGTACCAGCCTGTCTGCTTCTGTGTCTAAAGTGCTAAAGTCTTACCTGCCAACATTGATCAGCTGTTTGAACACACTGTTTACACTGATTTCACCATTTACACTCCATTTATGAAAGAAGAAACATGTTATTGATCTAAACATGTCACATGTTACAAAGACACTAAACAGGAACAATATAGGCTCCTTCTTTGTCCCCGTGGAGAAAGTCCCCAGACTCCCTTTAAAAAAACACTGTATTTTGTTAGTTGTAGGGTTATGAGAAATGTTATGTTCGTGAAATTATATCTAAACAAATTCTTACTTTTTTAGCCTTCTTGTAAATTCAGCAAATGTTTTGCGACAAGTTTGTTTCTGGTTGTCCCAGTGATTTATTTGCTTATTGAGCAGGAAAGTTAGATCCAATCACAAGTGTTCACTGAAAAACCATTATAGAGACACGTGTTAATGCCAGATGTGAGCTGATGGACTCCAGGCTGTCCCCTTGTGATCAGATCACTCAGGACGGATGTTAATTTCAGGTCTGAACAGCCTCGTTGTCTCACATCTCTCCATCTGCGTCCTCCATTCTGGATAGGCGCCTCACAATTTAAAACCTCCCGATTAAGCTGCACGTTGTCAGCTTTGTCCCAGCCTTGCCTTGAGTTGGATGCTAACATCATATTAACACACTAAAAGTCCATTTACATGCATGGATAAAGAGAAAATGTCAAACACTTAATTGTACACCGTGCTAGAACAGACCACAGGACATTCATCACACAAACTGCAGCTTTCTCAACAGAAAATGAGCATCATTAGTAAATTATTGTTAATTAACTGTATGGATGTTGTTTTTCACTACACTGCACAGGAACGGTTTATTTTCTGTTTCGCTCACTTCTGTTTTCTCTTAAAAATACAGAAGTAAGTTGCAGACCTGATGACCACTTCTCAAATTTCTCATCTTCAGGTGATGTGTCCATTTGGCCGCCAACATTTCTCAAGTTCTGCAGAGTTCATTAAAGTAAGTGCAATGTTTCTGTACATGACTGAGAACTGTGTTTTAAGCCATCTGCCTTCTGCTCTGCATGACATGTAATACAACTGAAACTGCTCTGGGGTTACTGATGGCGTTGCTGCTGCTGCTTTTGGTTAATGAACATGTATTTGTTAAGATGCTTATTTATTTTTCATGATGAATGTGTCACAATAAAAGACGAGCAGTGGCTAAACTAAACGTGTGTACTCAGGGGAAGAGACATCCGAAGCCAAGGGAGCCAGACAAGAGGAAACAAACGCAGGTATAACAATCATATTAAGGTGTAAAAATCGCTGCTGAATAAAGTTGTCAGAAGTGAAATGTAACTTTGATTGTCTTCTGTTGGTTGAAATAGGAGCAGCTCTGCACTGACTGAAGTGTTTCTGAACAAATGATGTCTTCCACATCACCACAACAAACAGAGCAACATTAACAACATATTATTCAGTTTCCAGCTGGTAAACGTAAGTCCAGTATTCCCCTCTCTACACTTCTCTATGGAGAGTTCATAACATTTGTATCTTTATTATTTTGACGTTATGAATAAGTGTTTGATATGACCAGTTTATGATGAAGGTTGTCATTCATTGACAGTGCTACTAAAACGTTGCTGCTTTTTTTAGATCGTAGTGAAGCTCGATGTATTCTGAAGTGTTATTGATCTCTATCTCATAGATTTACTGAAGGCTTGAAGATGAGTGGATCAGAATCTTCTACAGTCGGCTTTAAGTCTGCGAAGGCTGACGGCTCCAAAGACGATCCACCAGTCTCTGAAACCAATCCTCCATGTGCACAAACAAGGTCAGAGATGTTGTTTAAAGTAAAACCATACAAAAGGGAGGACATTGGAGGAGTCTTAAAACTTACATTTCTTTTTCTTAATTTACAAGAAGTTCAAAGACCATTTAGGAATAAATGCCTTAATTGGGGTTTTTACACCAGTGTTGTAAACAAACCAGCCAACAGTTATATTTGCCAGGCATGTAATGGGAATATTAGTAGAATATTAATGTTAATTTGCCATGTAGCTCAAGCCCTGTCACTGACCTTTTTTGTAGTCTCGCTGACGACCTGAAGATGAGTGAATGTGGATCCGAGAGAGGATCAGCATCTTCAACACTCAGCTTAAAGTCTGCAAACAGTGACCGCTCCAAAGGCAATGTTCCAGTCTTCAGCAGTGAAACCAAACTTTCACAAACAAGGTAAGATTTTAACTGCCTGACTGAATGAAACTGATAGCTGTTTGACTAATTTAATTTCAACCTGCTGTATATTAATCATTTGTGATACCAGTCTCAAGCCTGTTGATGCCAATTACTAAAATACATGCACTACTCCACATTCTGACTGGTTGCCATCATGAATCTTATGTATTATTTGTATGTAATTTTGACATTCCTGTTACCGGGTTATATTGAGTACATTAAATTAAACATTGGCATAAATTAAAAGAAAACTAGAATGATGACAAACAAGTTAAGAGATGTTTGAAAAAAGAAAAAAATCATACAACATTGAGTAAATTGGAGGAGTTTTAAAACTTAAATTTCCTTTTAAGAATGTAATGAGTCTAAAGAAGATTTCAGAATCGGCTCCTCAGTTGGTGTTTACACAACAGTTTGTGACACACGACCTCTAACCTGTTTACATCATATGGTCAGCTCTGTGTGTTGTAAACAAACCCACCAAACTTCAGATTTGCCAGGAATGTTAATGGGAATATTAGTGGAAAGTGTATTGTCATTGGCCATGTAAACAGCTCAGTCCAAATATTGTCTTTTTTGTAATTAGGACAAAAAAAACGGCAATATATAAACTGATGCATTTCCCTTAAAAGCGGCTACTGTTACTTTATGGATCATGTTAACTTTGTACTCCCCACCTCCGTTGCAGTAGTTTACATGGTTCCTAAGGAAAGGTTTACAGGTTTATTAAATAATAAACAAGAACTTCAAATGCATGATGGGGTTATGAGGTGTGTGAGTTAGAGGTATTGGTGTTTCAGCAGATGGATGCGTGAGTGTGATGGGTTTAAAGTGTTGAAAGGTGCATCACTAAAACTACTGACAAGACTGAGGTCAGCTAAACAAGACCATGGCGCTGAGGGGTGAGGATGAGAGAGACAGACGTGATGTGCTGGTCTTTCACAATTGGGAGACATCTCAGGTGCTCTCACCTGTCTTAATTAATTAACTCCGCCCACCAAGAACCTGCAGAAACGCAGCCAAACAACAACCAGCAAGGGTGGAACACACACAAAGCATGCAAGAGGCCGTCACACATTTTAAAAAGAAGGGAGAAACAAAGGAAATGAGCAAGCTTCCTACATCTCTCCTAATAAACAGTATTTTCACAAACCACAGACAGGATGAACTAAACTTTCCTGTTTGTTGCACCGACACACTTTGTTTCTGCTCTGGTGAGGTTTCAGCACAAAATACACTTTTCTACTGTTTGGAAATCATCCTGTTCTGTTGGCTTGAAATACCTGTTTTGGTCACTACAAGCACAGCAGGAGATAGTTGAATTCAACTATATCTCTTAATAAACTGAAAAAAATTTTATCAAAATATACTATGGAGCATTGTGGTGTTTCCAGAGTGCCCAGCTCATAAATCATATTGTCCTGGTGTAAGGGAACAAGTTTGTTTGGGAACCCAGAAGGAAAAATCACTTCTCCATCATTTTTATTATAAGAAGTATTTTTAGTGTCTGCGTAAAAATTAATTGGTAATTATATTGTAATGTCAAAATAATTTCAATATTTAATTGTTTTTCATCATTCAGCCCTGTCTCTCACCTTTTTCGTGGTCTTGCCAAAGACCTGAAGATGAGTGAATGTGGATCCGAGAGAGGATCAGCTTCTTCAACAATCAGCTTAAAGTCTGCAAAGAGTGACCGCTCCAAAGGCAATGTTCCAGTGTTTGGAGTGAAACCCAAATCCTCAAGAAAAAGGTGAGATTATCAGTATTGTCAGATGATATTCTTAAACTTGGAAGAATATTAATTTTTATTTGCCATGTAAATAGCTCAGTTGAAATATTGTTTTGTAATCAGGGCAAAAACCATAATATTGTGTACATGCAAACTTAACCACTCAGGCCTGTCACCGACCTTTTTGTAGACTCACTGACCTGAAGATGAGTGAATGTGGATCTGAGAGAGGATCAGCGTCTTCAGCAATCAGTTTAAAGAGCGACCGCTCTAAAGGCAATGTTCCAGTCTTCAGCAGTGAAACCAAACATTCACAAACAAGGTAAAAACTTTACTCCCTGACTGAATGAAACTGATAGCTGTTTGACTAATTTAATCTCAACCTGCCGTTTATAACATAATTTATGAGACCAGTATCAGGCATATTGATGCTAATTACTAAAATACATGCACTACTCCACATTCTGACTAGTTGCCTTCATGAATCATCTGTATTATTTGTATGCAATCTTAAAATTCCTTTTACCAGTTATATTGATTACACTGGTCTAAATTAAAATGAATACTAGACTGATGAAAGCTGTGAACTCTTTCAGCTACATCAAGTGGAAGATGGTAACATCCCCTCCAAATAAATTCAGTGTGCTGATTTTGTTGTTTTGTACATTTGGTGGCAGAAGTCCACCTTTCAAAGAAAGCAGACTGTCATCAGTGTGTGGGCTGATATGATGAAAAGTATCATGAAGTCATAGATTTTAATCGATGACTGCATTATATTTGCTAATGACTCCACAAGTAAATTAAACAATATTCATGAGATGTACTTGACCTAGATGATGTGGTCAGCAGATATACAAAAAACAATTAAAGAACAAGTTGTTTTTAGAGATGGACGATCTGACGGTTGTTGATTGGAATCGATCTTAAAGGTGTCCAGAATCTACTTTTCAGGCCCATGGATTCCTCTCATTAGGGTCCTTTTCATTTTTTCTTCCTCGAAACTTCCAATAATCTCATTGACAAGCCGATCTGTGCTATGTGAACAAGCCAAAAGAATGATGTATCCTACTGGATCTGCTGATGTGATGGATGACTTCACCTGATTCTTCCTCGGATGACATCCTAAAAACAATGCAATGTTGTGTTTTAATATTGCAAAAGTAGAAATTCATTGGGTTTTTTAAGTCTGGCCTACATTTAGAAATTACAAACTTGCTCCATGCCACAGTGGGTTAATATGGACAGGGTTTAAATAACATTTGGTCAGACTGTTTGAAAACCACATCCATATTTACACATCATGCACATCGTGACATAACAAGCTATATTGTGGAAGGTGTAGTTAATCATCCAAACTGTCAAGGGTAATAAGATCCAATGCAATTTAGATAATCGGTACATGTAAAATTACATGAAGAACAATATATCAGAACATCAAACAATCATGATATAAATAAATGTTAAATTAAATCCATGATCTCATAAATTGAGATACAAAAATCACATGCATTTACAAATAAATTTAAGTTGGATTAGCGAGAGAGAGTAGAAATCTTAAAATCATCTGCAGAATGGGCTTCTATTTAATTAAAACGTTTTCTGGATCCAATAGGTAGAATATTATTATTATTATTAAATCTAAACAGACAACAAAAAGTCATTTTTGGACCCAGCTTGTACTAAAATATGGACTAAGATATGGATACTTACTTTTTCAGTGACCAGAATACATCAAGCATGCAGCAGAACCAGGACACTCTGAAGGTAGGCAGTGATTTTAAAAATCCACTTATCTTCATAATTGATTATTTGTTGTTCATCAGGACAGTTTCTGTAACTCACAGAGGTTCACTCAGTAGCGAAAGGGTCACACAAATAGTTAAATAGGAAACTATGAGCAGATTTATTGATCCATTTAATACCATGAATACATGACATTGTAAAGCAGATTCTGTCTCAGTACAGACGTCTCGCTAACCGTTAAGTGTTTTTGCACAATGATTATAGTGTCATTACAGTAAAATTGTAATTGTACAAAATATAATTGCTAATACTGTATGATGTAAACCTACACCTGAGAGAATCTGATGCTGATATTTTAAACATTTTCATGATTTTTTCAGGCGTTTGAATCCAAAGCAGTGGCTTTATTAAAGAAAGCTCTGAGATCCCATACGAAGGTCCTTTCTGCAAAACACAAAGAGATGTCTGAGGAAGACGAGCAGGAGGACGTACTCGATGATCAACTGATGGAGATTAATGAAGAAACTAATGAAGCAGCTCTGAAGTTTGCCCTCCATATCCTGAGGTCTATGAATGAGGATGAACATGCTCACACTCTTGAGCGAAGTAAGAGAAGACTGCATGTTACTTTATGAGTTTGTGTTTGTTAAGAGAGGTCACTAAGTCGGACCACTGATGTTCACTGAATGTTACATGTCAAGTTTTTCAGCAATTTTACAATTTTTGTGGTAGCAATAAAGAATAATTGATTGATTAGGGGAGATTTTAACATTAGCATTCGGGATGCACAATATCGAT
Organism: Diplodus puntazzo; assembly: GCA_963678695.2. Lineage (NCBI taxonomy): Eukaryota > Metazoa > Chordata > Actinopteri > Spariformes > Sparidae > Diplodus > Diplodus puntazzo. The sequence goes on along the minus strand of OZ023160.1, from coordinate 1,553,763 downwards.
TCTTTTCAACCAAATACCATAGCTGATACTTACCAATAACGCTAAAAAACGCTAATTGTTCATTCATGAATTTGTGTTTTAAAAATTTCCAGTCATATAGTTTATGTGTACCTCAGGGTAAAAAATGTTGCGCTATAGTTAGTTGAGATCTAAGAATTTTAGTTAAGAGCTAAGAGTTGAGCTCTAACGTGACGTATGATGTCACTATAACCCACAAAACCAACAAACAGTTCTGACTCTTTAAATATTCAATTATTTACTCTAGTAAAATACATTAAAAAACGTCAAATATACTTCGGCTTTTATTTAGCACTTTATTCTTCTAAAATAAATGCTTTGACATAATCAAACCCGTCACTTACAAAAGTATTCACTCACTTGCCTTGACTCGCATATGAACTTAAGTGACATCCCATTCTTAATCCATAGGGTTTAATATGACGTCAGTCCCTTTGCAGCTATAACTAGGGATGGGAATCGAGAACCGGTTCTTCTTCAGAACCGGCGCCCAGTGAATTGATTCCTTGGAACGGTTAGCGTGCTTGCTTAACGATTCCGCTTATTGGTTCCACTCCTTGCAAATGTGTCATGATGTCATACACGCACTGCGTTGTTTTGGTTCAGAACGCAGAAGCGCTCTAAAGTTTGGTTATATTTCACGTGAAAAGACGACAATATTGTCACTTGCAACACTTCCATTTCATCAAAGGGGGGAACCACCTCCAATATGCAGAAACATTTGGCCACACAGCATGCAATTCATTTGCAGGACTGTCACGTGTTTGATACACTACTACTTAGCAACGCAAGTGAGTCAAACAACAGTAGAGCTAACGGGACGCCATCTGTTATTAATGCCGAAGGTAACTTTAAACTCTCCAGACAGACCAGGCTTTGTCTACTTAGTTAATGTGAGCGCCTTCATTGTCCATCAAATTTAGATGCTGACGGCCAGAGTCTGGCTGGCTCAGAGGCTGCAGCAAGTAGCTCTCATGCAGCTCTAGCTACTCTGTTCACAGAGGCAGGGTTACTCAGGCAAGGCACTCTTGATAATCTTTCAAGGCACACACTAGCGTGCCATGGCATACTGGTTGAGAAACACTGGCCTAGGCTATGGGTCCCTGCACTTTACTTTGAGAAGTAGCTCACCTACTTTTAGGTTTGTTCTGAGGTTGCTACACATAATTTGGGTATACACTGTGCTGTGTTTTCTGATTAGATAATAAAGTGAGGTAATACAAACAAACAATTTTATACTTATTCCTTCACCCAATGAGAACCGATAAGAGAATCGATAAGGAATCGCATCAATAAGCAATATCGATAATGGAATCGGAATCGTTAAATTCTTATCAATTCCCATCCCTCGCTATAACAGCTTCAACTCTTCTGTGAAGGCTTTCCACAAAGTTTAAGAATGTGTATGGGAATTTTTGACCATTCTTCCAGAAGTGCATTTGTGAGGTCACACACTGATATTGGACGGGAAGGCCGGGCTCCGCTCTAATTCATCCCAACGGTGTTCTATCAGGTTGAGGTCAGGACTCTGTGCAGGCCAGTCAAGTTCATCCACACCAAACTCTCTCCTCCATGTCTTTATGGACCTGCTTTGTGCACTGGTGCACAGTCATGTTGGAGCAGGAAGGGGCCGTCCCCAAATTGTTCCACAAAGTTGGGAGCATGGAATTGTCCAACATCTCTTGGTATGCTGAAGCATTCAGTGTTAATTCAGAGTTCCAAGAACTAAGGGGCCAAGCCCAGCTCCTTAAGAACAACCCCACACCATAATCCCCCTCCACCAAACTTTACACTTGGCACAATGCAGTCAGACAAGTACCGTTCCCCTGGCAACCGCCAAACCCAGACTCCTCCATCAGATTGCCAGATGGAGAAGCGTGATTTATCACTCCAGAGAACGTCTCCACTGCTCTAGACTCCAGTGGCATCGTGCTTTACACCACTGCATCCGACGCTTTGCATTGCACTTGCTGATGTATGGCTTGGATGCAGCTGCTCGGCCATGGAGACCCATTCCATGAAGCTCTCTGCACACTGTTCTTGAGCTAATCTGAAGGCAACATGAAGTTTAGAGGTCTGTAGCGATTTCTTCTGCAGAAAGTTGGCGACCTCTCCGCTCCGTCATTTTACGTGGCCTACCACTTCGTGGCTGACTTGCTGTCGTTCCCAATCGCTTCCACTTTGTTATAATACCACTGACAGTGGACTGTGGAATATTTAGGAGCGAGGAAATTTCACCACTGGACTTGTTGCACAGGTGGCATCCTATCACAGTACCACGCTGGAATTCTCCTGAGAGCAACCCCTTCTTTCACAAATGATTGTAGAAACAGTCTGCATGCCTAGGTGCTTGCTTTTAAACACCTGTGTCCATGGAAGTGATTGGAACACCTGATTTAAATTATTTGGACGGGTGAATGATTGCTATGGCTATATAGTGTATATTGATTAAAGCAACCACATCATATAGATAGACAGGTAGGGACACATCTGTAAAGTAACAGCAGCTCGGGAGAGAATCCTGGGGCTCCAAAATTTGCAAAATTCTTAGTCGTTGACCGTGGCAAAGGGCTGGTCGTCAAGTGCAAAAAAAATGTGCCTTTGTAACTGATTGGGCCCTTGGGTTATCTTTCGAAAACTTTCTGCAATTTTCAAACACCTGTTGAATAGACAGTTCTTTAGGCCGTGGAGCACTCATCTTTTTTAATGTGGCAAAGCTGGCTGCTGCTGCTTCCTGTTTCTTTAATAGACTTTCATAGCAATAACGACTTTTTAAGATTTGTTAACTTCATTGCTCCTCTCTGAACTCTTACAGAACATGTATTGCAAATTGCAATCATGTTGTCTTTCTCTGAAACTTAAAAAAACAATGTCTATATGGGCGACATCTTCCCTGAGCCACTAAGGTGCTGTACTTATTGCCATTCTACTCTCCCTCCGACCTCTCTTCCCTCTCTTCTCTGTGTTACTGGTGGATAGCAAACCAACTTTTAATAGGCAAAGTGCCACCTGCTATATTGGGGGAATAATAATAATTAATAGTATTTAAGATGTGCCATTATCTGGCGGATAAATTATCATGCATCCCCCCGCAAGACATTAGCATGTAAGAAGCTCAAGGGAGCCAACCTGCAGGTGAAGCAGATGAATGTTGAGGCAAGTGCAGAAACATATAAAGTGAAAGTCAAGTTTTGCAATGTAATGAACATTTCAACCTCATCATAATTGAAAAGAAGGATGCCAAGAGGGATAAGCACATGACAAATTGTTCTTGTTGTTGATGTTACACATTTCTGTCCTGTCAGGTCATTATGGAGAAATTTTCATGTACCAGAAGAAACTAAGATCTTTACTGAAGAGTAAGAACGAATTCCTATTGGAAGTAACTCCACAGCAGTGGCCTGTGCCTCTTAAAAAGATTTATACAAAGCTCTACCTGATTGAGGGGGACAATGGAGAAGTCAACAAAGAACATGAAGTGAGACAAATTGAGACAGCGTTCAATAGACGCAAGTCTTCGGAAATCCAGATCAATTGTGAGGACATCTTCAAGCCCTTACCCAACCAACAGGGCAAACCAATCAGAACCGTGCTCACCAAGGGGATAGCAGGCATCGGAAAAACTGTGTCGGTACAGAAGTTCATGCTGGACTGGTCAGAGGAGAAGACCAATCAAGACATCATGCTCCTGTTTTCACTTCCTTTTAGAGAGCTGAATTTGATCAAACATGAAAGGAGAAGTTTGATGGAGCTCCTTTACGACTTCTCTCCAGGCCTGGAAGAATCTCGAATCACAGAACTGAAGACGTACAAAGTCCTGTTTGTCCTGGACGGTCTCGATGAGTGCAGACTCCCTCTGGATTTCAAGGGAAATGAGAAATGCTGTGATGCTAAACAGTCGGCCTCAGTGGACGAGCTGCTAACGAACCTCATTGCAGGTAACTTGTTACCAGAAGCAAATCTGTGGATAACTACCCGACATGCTGCAGCCAGCTGCATCCCTCGACAGTATGTGGATCGGATGACAGAGATACGAGGCTTCAACAACCTACAGAAGGAGGAGTACTTCAACAAGAAAATTGAGGATGAAACCTTAGCCAAAAGAGTAATAGCCAACATAAAGTCTGCAAGAAGTCTCTACATCATGTGCCATGTACCAGTGTTTTGCTGGATTTCCTCCATCGTCCTCGGAAAAATGTGTGCCAAAGCAGCAGGAGGAAAAATGCCTAAGACTTTGACTCAGATGTACATCTACTTTCTGTCCCATCAGACCGCTCGGAAGCAAGTCAAGTACTGTGAAGATCAACAACTGCCTCCCCAGGAGAATTACAACATGATTATGTCACTTGGGAAGTTGGCCTTCCAGCAGCTGGAGAAAGGCAACCTGATTTTCTACGAGGAAAATCTTAGAGAATGTGGTATTGATGTCAAAGAAGCGTCTGTCTACTCAGGAGTGTTCACTCAAGTCTTCAGGGAAGAGTGCTGTATGCAGCATAAAGTCTTCTGCTTTGTGCATCTGTCCGTCCAAGAGTTTCTTGCAGCTTTGTATGTCCATGTGATGTACACAGTCGAAGGTTTGAACCTGTTGATGGAGGGACCTAAACAGATGGCCCAAAGCAAACTTGTATTTGACTTGCACAAAGCTGCAGTGGACAAAGCCTTACAATGTAAAAATGGCCACCTCGATCTCTTCCTGCGTTTCCTCCTCGGACTCTCTCTGGAGTCCAGTCAGGATCTGCTCAGAGGCCTGAAGATTCAGGTAGAAACCAGCAACACACAAAGTCACAGGGAAACCATCGAGTACATCAAGAAGGAAGTAAATCAGCCTCATCCTCCAGAGAAGTACATCAATCTCTTTCACTGTCTGAACGAGTTGAACGACCACTCTCTGGTGGAGGAGATCCAGAATCACTTGGACTCAGACCGACACTTGGTGATGGACAACCGCTCTGCAGCTGAGTGGGCAGCTCTGGTCTTTGTTTTGCTGACCTCACCAGAGAAACCAGAGGAGATCGACCTCAAGAAATACTCCAGAACAAAGACGGGCCTTCTCGGACTCCTACCAGCCATCAAAGCATCCAGATCAGCAAAGCGAGTGTCTCAAATCATTTTCTAATTATTCATTTTTAAGAATTATCACTTGAACCTGTCCACCACAGATTTGTAATTACAAGTTAAATTTATCTTTCTGTTTATCAGGTTGGATGATTGTAATCTCACTGCAGACTGCTCTGAGGTGCTGGCCTCCACTCTCAGCTCGAGTGCTAATGAGCTGACTCATTTAAACTTAAGTGACAACAACTTACAAGACTCAGGAATCGAGCATCTCTGCCTCGGACTCCAAAACTCAAACTGCAGACTGAAGACACTGAGGTGAGTCGATGCTGAAGCTGACGATAATGTGACTTAACAAAACATCCGGAAACAGCCCCACGTCTAAAGGCCCAGCCCTTGAAACTTCCCACCACCATGTTTCACTGTGGGTTTGAAACACTGGTATCTTTCTCTGTCCTGTTTGTCTCTTCATATACATCCTTCTGTTTCTGACTCTAATGTCAATGTTGGTGGTTCCATCAGTAGATAGACCTTTTTCATCAACCACTGTGAAATTTTGGTATGTCTCAGCCCACTCCAAGTATTTGTACTTGTTTAACTCCTGAGAAGTGGTATAGAAATTGCTCATCTTTGTTTATTTAGCTAGTTATGTATCTCTAGGGAACTGAGACCTTGATTTACTTCCGCAGTCCTCAAAATGTAAGATATTTCTTCCCAGGTTTAGCGACAATATTAAAGATTTCAGGGTGGTCATGGACTTTTAGACCCCACAGTGTTGTCACGTTTTTCAAACTGTTTCACTATTTATAAGACCAGACAATGTGATACAATCATAAACAAAAGCTTGCAAATTCAGTGCAGCCAAGTTCTTGTCATATTTTGGCAGTTTGTGGTATTTCTAGTTGCATGTCTGATAAAGCCAAAAGACAGACAGATAGATAGATAGATAGATAGATAGATAGATAGATAGATAGATAGATAGATAGACTCGTGCTTTGCTTTGTGATCATTAAGATATAACCAAAAGATACCGAAGTACCAAGTTCTACTGAACGTTATTACATTCATTATTAGGGGCCAAGCCCGAGGGGGCCGAGGGGCAGAGGGAAGGGCCGAGCATACGCGTTTCCTAGGACCAGCGGTGCTAGGAACCCTATTGTAATTGTAAAGATTTTTATTTTTATTTTTCTCTCGCTAAAAGTGGTGCTGCAGGCTGAACTATGCAAGGGAGGATGGTGCAATTGGGTTGGTCCAGACTCCTGCAAGGACCTTAGACACAAAAAACTGCATATATCCACCTGCAGGGGACGCTATGACCTAGGCCAACACCTTTTTGCCTATAACTCCCACACCGTATGTCGCACATTCAAAAACCTTGTATCCCCAGATTCCCTGAATGGAGCTGAATCACTTTGCAATCGGCCACGCCCACTTCCGCCTTTTTCGCAAAATCACAAAAACCTACTTTTTCAAACTCCTCCTTGGGATTTTGTCCGATCTGCGTGAAACTTGGCACGTACACTCTTCAGCTGAACATGATCTAAAGTTATCAAAAGAATTTTGCTCGGTCAAAAAATGCGCAAATTATTAACGAACAAATTTCTGTAGCTAGCTGTAAAAATGTTAACTGTTTGATATCTCGGTCAAACTAAATGCTCTTAACACCAAATTTGAGATCCTTGGTTGCCATGACTCTGGGAAGGGATGAGCCGAATTTGGTGAAGTTTGGCCACTAGGGGGCACTAAAAATATGGGAAGTTTATATCTCTTGAACGGCTACACCGATTTTTACGAAATTTGGTAGGTATGATGTAGGGCCAATCCTGAGGCCATATCTTGAAGGTGGTCATGACTGGTCAATGTGGGCATGGCTTATTACAACAAATCCAAATCGGCACACATTCAGCCTTTTGTACTTTCAGTGCACTTCCCATTATAGCAAATATCACGGCTCAGACGTTGGCCTGTGTCCTCACTTTTGCCCCGAGCCTGTCATCTTATGGGGCCAACTTCCGTGGGCTCTGCGATGTGCAGGGTCCGAGTCACGTGAGGGGGCTTGGCCCCCGTTCATAACTGCTTGCAGTTCCAGTTATTGTTATTATGCTGTTTGTCCTTTCAGGCTGAACCGATGCGGACTAACCCAGAAAGGCTGTGAGAAATTGGCTTCAGTCCTGAGCTGTCCCACATCACATCTGAGAGAGCTGGACTTGAGTGACAATGACGTTGACGACTCAGGAGTGCAGCTGCTCTCCACTGGATTGAGAAATGTGTGCTGTAAACTGGAAACTCTGAGGTATCACTCAGAGAAGACTATTAATCCTTGTTTAGTATTTTTTAAGTGTATATCAACCATCAGTGAAAGATGAATTCTGTCACTCTGTCACAGGTTGTCCTTCTGTAACATCACAGAGAAAGGTTGCGTCTTTTTGGCCTCGGCAGTGAAGTCCAACCCATCGCACCTGAGCGAGCTGGACCTGAGCTACAATCACCTCAAAGAGTCAGGAGTGAAGCTCATCTCTGAAGCTCTGGAGGAAGGACTGTGTGAACTGACTAAACTCAGGTAAAGAACACAGTCTAATGTTGGTTTTATTTTGAGTTTTTACTGCTGGGACCTTGTCCAGACTGACATGTTTCTATTTGCCCCACAGAGTCCACCACAATGCAGAACACTGGTTTAAACCAGGACTGAGACGACGTAAGTTGTGATTCTTTGTGCAAAAGTCAGTTAGTTATGAGTAGAAACCTTTCTGTTGATGTTTCAAAACTGAAACTGAACTTTCTGATTGTGGTTGTTGACATTTTTTCCAAGCAGATAAAAATGATCAGATTAAGTGTTTATAGGGTTGTTAGGAGCTAATGTTTTTCTATTGACACGGGGCTGCATATCACCAGTCATCAGCTAGTTAGCTTGATAAGCTGTGCAGCCTGTGGTCTGAACTGGGAGCTTGGAGCACAGGGGAAGGACCAGTGTTCACACTGCTAGCACAGGAGATTTGGACCTGGCCGGATGAGGCTAGCTGGTTAGCCAGCTAACTTAAGTGGCTATCACTGCAACGCAATGCCAAAATTGTTACTTCTTTACATTCTAATGGTAATTTTAGTTAATCTTTGAATACTTTGAAAATTCTTACATGCACCTTTAAAGGTTTACACCAGCCCTCTCATCGGATTTTAACCCACCAGCCATATAGAAGCAGATATAATCTGTGGCTGACTGGTATACATTGTCGTTAAAGATGTCAAACTCTGACTTCTTCCTTAAACCAGATGCATGTGAGCTAACACTGGATCCCAAGACTGCTCACAAACTCCTCATCCTCTCCAAGGACCAACAAAAAATTACCTATAGCATTGAGGAGCAGCCGTACCCCGATCACCCTGACAGGTTTGACTACTGGGCCCAAGTCCTGTCCCAGCAGGGCCTGCGGGGCCGCCGTTACTGGGAGGTGGAGTGGGAAGGAAAATGGGTCGGAATTGGAGTGGCGTACAACAGCATCAGTCGCAAAGGGCCAGAAACCGACTGCGTGATGGGATACAATGGAATATCTTGGAGTCTGCACTGCTCTGGGAAAGGCTACCGTGCGTATCACAACCTTGAGAGTATCGTCCTCCGTGTCCCTCCGGGTTATTCTCGTGGACTGGCGGTGTATCTGGACTGGCAGGCCGGCATCCTCTCCTTCTACAGAGTTTCTTCTGGAAGATCGCTCACACACCTGCACACCTTCATCACCGAGTTCTCTCAGCCTCTCTACCCAGTATTCAGGGTGTGGGGAAAGGACTCCTCATTGAGGCTGTGTCAGCTGGAATAACCTGACAAAGAAAGGACTGAATCAAGTATCTTTGTGAAGGACTCACCAAAGGATGTGACTTTATGTACGTTCTTAAGTGCCTCGTCTCTCCGCTTCACTAACGTTACCCCTTAATTCCACTGAGCTCATCTCTGTACCCTGGTGCATGTGATGCTGTTTTTTCCTCGATTCGACCTCATATACCACCAGGACTGTTTCAGAAGCAGAGCGTCTTGCCTGCCTGACATTGTTGAGTTACTTAGATTGTGTACAAAGTCATCTGTCTCTTTAAAGTATGTTTGTTGTTTATATTTCCGACCTTGTAGCGTTCAGGTCGGCACAGTGTGTTTTGTTTTGAAGAGCTGTTTTTTGTACATTGTTAATTTTTTCGTCATATGCCTCTTTAAAGTGTGTTTATTGTTAATATTTACATTTATATTTAGGGCATTTAGCAGACGCTTTTGTCCAAAGTGACTTACAGTAAGTACATTTGTCACAAGAAAGAAACTACAACCTATCACAGTTGATAGAGTAAAAAAGAAAAAATAGAAACAGTTGTCAAGCCCTCATCATGATGTTATTTCAGTGTATACATCTAAATGCACATTGGACACAGTCCGATCTTATTGATAACAACACTTTAAGTGAAGTAAGATAGGAGATCTCATTCAACTGTCAAAGAAACCGCTTGAGTTGACCAAACACTAGCAGTTAGTTGGGCTCTGGGTCATTTATGATTGAATTTCCAGTAAAGTTTCCTGTTTTAATTGTACTGATGTCCTTTAGACATTGAAGCTTATTGTTATATGCCATCCATTACACAGGTTTGATAACCACATTTAACAAAACATGTATGAATCTCAGATGTTATCTATATCTCTATATATGCGTCTGCCCCAAAAAATGTTGGTGGGCTCCACATATTTTATATGTATGTCAAAGAGGTTGCAAGGTTTGCTTTTTGAAGTTGTTCAAAGTGAGTGTTAAGTTGAAACTAGCTGGTTGCTCAGTGCTGAGCTGTCAGTTGCCGAGGTTATGAGCAGGTTAACTCGACCATAATGTGAGGGAGTTTTCCTTTGTGGATGGTGTTCAAGATGGTTGCTAGTACGTTTCCAAGGGGTTGTAATGGTTGTTGAGGGCGTCGTCTAGGTGTTTTGGGGAAGGTTGCTGTGGAGTTTGATTTGATGACTGTATCAGCGATGTATCGTCGACACATGTCAAGTCAACCAAGATGTACCAGATGAAAGAAGGTGATCATCAGTGATGCCACTGTAGATATTGTAGTGTAGTTGTCCCATTTTGGGCCATTTGCTGTACATTTCATTCGTGTCGTTTATGAAAGTGTCATTTTGAGAGTTTTTGTAATAATAAAGCGGACGAGGATGTTCTACTTTTGGTCACAGCAAGTGTTGTCACATCAGAGGCCTGTTCTGCAAAGGGGGCTCAACATAGCCAGGCTTTGTGCTCATGATGCAGCTCAACAAAGCCCCAAGTCCCCAATCAGAGTTAAACGGTTCTGCGACGGTGGTTTTTTCAACTTAATTTGTCAAGTCCGGCTCTCTGCTTTGTGCTCTGCGCGCGTTCACATAAAAGGAGGCGTTTGACGTCATATTATTCTACTTCCGTGCAAAAATGGATCGATCCAGGGCCACATATTTTACTCAAGACGAGCAGATTCTTATTGTGCAAAGCTATGAAGAATTCAAAGAAACCATCACGGCAAAAAGTAACACTGTCCCCGCCAACAGAGCGAGGGAGGGCTGCTGGCAGAAACCTGCTGACTGTGTAAATGCGTAAGTTAACAATGATTAATATTATGATCAATATTATATTAAGCGCTTAGTGTTTTAATTTCTGAAAGCTCAGCATTGTGCAACTTTTACATATTAACCCTCATCCATTTAAAAAATAAATAAACTGAAGCAACAACTATCTTTTTTCATTTTTGAATGATGTCTATATTGTTTTCACATTTTACTGATCTCAGTTATAGAATGCGCGTGTGTGTTTTATTGAAAGCGAGGCTGAGTGTGCGCAGGCTATAAATGTTCAGTGTTTTTAGTTTTTTTTTGTATAACTGTGTCGGGATGAACAAGCAAATGTAGCTACTGTCCATGTACAATAACAATAAAGACCTTTCTGACAGTGAAAATAGCTCCAGCCTCTAAGATTTGTGTTTGGGCGTATACTGCCCTACAACGGGTGAAACATTGATCAGTTCATCGGTTTATTCATGGCCACATCAAAGAAATAATTAACTTTACTCATTATCTGTGACAAATAAATAATAGGTTGGCCTAATTAATATTTCATATTGCATTTTATTAATATGTGGAAGCAGCAGTCGGACATGGCAGCAGGTGTGTGGATAATATACTGTATCCCATTTTATTTTAATATCATCACTATCTTAAGATTGCAGATTCTCAGTAAGAGCGAGAACCACTTTGCGGATGGCGCATCACGCAGTGTTCTTGCTCAGATTTTCTGCATCACCAGCTGAATGTCAGTAGTTTGGCCGACAGTGAGCGCACAGCTTCTTCAGTGGCATCCTGACACTCGGCTCAATAAGTGAGCAAATGTACCGTGTTCCCTCGGCTGAAAATCTATATCGCTCATAGAGAATTTCATCAGGAAATGCCAACGGATCAGCGCGATCTCGAAGAAGCCGCTCACGTCGTAGTGCTGCCCGAATTATTCTGCTCCCAGGTCCACCGGGTTCTTAATGAATGGTGACGGCATCTCCGAATGAGTTACACAGTGAAACAGCTGCGCTTTTAAGCTGAAACTCTGAACATCACCTGGTCGGGACCAGGTTATGAGTTGCATAGACCTTCACTTGTGACTGTTTGTCTCTGTGGTGTAACATAATCCAGATGTTTAAAGCTTCTCACCAACTCACAAAAACTCTCCTCAAAAAGTTCCGGCATTTTTAGAAACTTCTTCCTCGTGTCCTTTGGTTGTGTGTCTCGTTTAGCTACGCTGCCCACCACGATCTGTATGCATTTATATGTCTTATATAATGTATGTTCATTTATTTCCGATATTGTAATGAATAAATAGCTACATGTACACATATTGGACTACATTTTTGTATTTATATAATGCTTTATATAATGTAGGTTTAATGCATATATAGACAAACACACATATTTGATTATATTTTTGTGTGGCCACCACCCCTTCAAGGGTGGTGGCCTGATGTGATCTAATTTAAATTGGATCATATTATTTATCATAATGAAATTATGACAATCATAAATTATTATTGATAGCCAAATGTAACCTAAAACTCAATGTAAATACCCCATGAGCACAACATAGTGGTGCCCCGTGTGAGGCAGTGCAACACATAATGGTGCCCCGTGTGAGACAGCACACAACAAAACTCGTCATCTCTTTCTTTTTCT
>OZ023160.1:1521547-1541392 GCA_963678695.2 Diplodus puntazzo | reverse complement strand
ATTCTGGTTTATTGTTCGCACTTTACATTTAAAGGAGCAGTCTGTAGTTGTGGTGAAGAAATGTTAATGAGCAGAACAATATAATCAAACTCTCTTTGTGTTCTTGACTGAACTGAACAAACAGTTTATACTGTTTTACTGTGTTTATATGTGGCGGACCCTGCCACCTCTCTAGCCTCACACAGTGTTCTGGGAGCTTCTTCTCCTCTGAGAACAGTTTGTTAATTCACTGATGGAGAAAGAGTTTGTTTTATTACCTCATTAATAGTTTAAATATTAAAATTCTGACTTTGAATTTCTTCCACAAAACTACATAATGTCCCTTTAAAGTTACAACATGCAGATGATCGTTCTTGTTTTTCTCACTAGTCCAGATGAGTCCGCACCAGCTCTAATGTCTGTTATCAGACCTTTAATTAAATTAAGATTTTAGTAAGTCAATGGCCAATTGGATATGGTCATAACCAGCAGGTGATTTGTGTGTGATAGTGTGAAAGATGAACCACATGAGGCAGCAGAACAAAGACCAGCAAGAGAAACTCTGATTTAATACTCTTTGACGTGGCCATCATTCATGTTGCACCTGAACAGGTTTAGGCCGGACACCATAATGAGTCACTGCATATTTGTCTGTTAGAGGATGTAATTAAACCTACAAGAGTAGACTGAATTATTATTTAATTATTCCCACACACCATCAGACTGAGGAAATAAAGAGACTACACCTAAACCGCAGGATCTCTCCCTGTTTGTAGATTGTCATCACGGATTATTAACAACTTTAACAGAATCTAACGATGCTAACGCTACAGCACAGCAAGCTAGGAGCACCAGTCAGGCTTTCATAACAGAGAAACAGACGTTTGAGTTAAACTGACGTGACTGAGTCTAGTCGGAGGGGTAAACCGTTAATTCACTGACGTCTACGTGCTAACATTGCGTGTCAGACACCAGCTAGCTGTTTGTTACATATTTGCCCATTTTTAACAGGGTGGATGGCCCAATGTGAGCACCACCTGCCCCGACACACCTGTACACCTACAAAAGGACATTGTTACAGGACACCTGAACCAGAACTGTGACATTTCTAATCCTACAGTTCCATTTTATGCAGTTTTCTTCCTTCTCTACCTGCTAGAATTGTCTTTTTATAACTGAATTAAAGTATTGAGTAATTACGCCTGTCAATTGTAGCAGTGGACTGAGTTTTTTCAGGCAGGTTTCTCATGTTTCTCACACTGCATGGAGATAAAGAATGGGAATCGGATGAGTGTGTGAGTGAGTGTGATAGAGTGAAAGATGAACCACATGAGGCAGCAGAACAAAGACCAGGAAGAGAAACTCTGATTTAATACTCTTTGACGTGGCCATCATTCATGTTGCACCTGAACAGGTTTAGGCCGGACACCATAATGAGTCACTGCATATTTGTCTGTTAGGGGATGTAATTAAACCTACAAGAGTAGACTGAACTAGACAATTCCCCGCCGGGGAATCGCGAGAGTGGGCTGTGCGCTTTGCCCCGTGAGGAACAAAAGCTACAAAAGCTAAAGCAAAAGTTGAATCCCACGTTGATAATCTGGACTTTTATCTACATTTTAAAGTTCGAATGGTGTGTCTCGGTCAAAGTTTGCCAGAGATGTCGATGTTTGAACTCTTCCTTTCGATCTTTTCACCTGGTCTCATTCACTTTGTGTGTGTGTGTTTGTGTGCATGTGAGTGTGTGTGTGTGTGTGTGTGTTTGTGTGCATGTGAGTGTGTGTGTGTGTGTATGTGTGGTTGTGTGTGTCTCTCTGTCTCTCTGTGTCTGTGTGTCTGCGACTTTTTGATCTCGTCCCATTCATTCCTTATGGGAAAGTTTATGCAGGTTTTCGCGACTTACTTCGCGAAAACATGAACGTTCAAGAAAACTGATTAATAATCTGTGTGTGTCCGTCTGTGTGTGTGTGTGTGTGTGTGTGTGTATTTGTGTGTCTGCGACTTTTTTGACCTCGCCCCATTCATTCCTTATGGGAAAGCTTACGCAGGTTTTCGCGAAAACATGAACGTTCTGGAAAACTGATTAATAATCTGTGTGTGTCCGTCTCTCTGTGTGTGTGTGTGTGTGTGTGTGTGTGTGTGTGTGTGTGTGTGTGTGTGTGTATTTGTGTGTCTGCGACTTTTTTGACCTCGTCCCATTCACTCCTCATGGGAAAGTTTATGAAGGTTTTCGCGACGTAAGTCGCGAAAACATGAATATTCTCTGTCTGTCTGTCTGTGTGTGTGTGTGTCTGCATGTGAGTGTGTGTGTGTGTGTGCATGTATGTCTGTCTGTGTGTCACTCTCTCTGTTGGCCCAGCTGATCTCGGTTGCTAGGTGACGGTTGGTGAGGGCCCGTAGCAACGGCCGTCCCAGGCTGATTTGAGACTGATTTCTGCCTCAAATCTAGGACGTCAAACTAGTGCTATTTAGTCAAAATCATACATGATTTTGGCAATTTTTTTTCACGATCGTGCCAAAAAGGCCTTAAAGAAGACACTCATGAAGTTTCGTGGTCCTAGTTTCAGAAATGTGGAAATAAGAGCGAGTTTAAAAAAGGTGCAGTTTTGAAAATCCTCCTCCCGATTTACATTGGAGTGAATGGGACTGTTGAGAGCTACTCTTGTCGGTTGGAGGCCAATATTTCAAAAACCGTAAATCCTAATGATAAAGTAGACACATTGGGAGAAAGAAGACAGATGTGGCTACAACTTTGGAAAATATCACTGTTTTTGAGTGACATTTGTGGCCGGGATCATCATGGAAAGAGAAAATTTCTGAGATAATTTTTTAATTCTGCCACTGTGTCAGTTGGCCCCTGCCACTCTGCTGCACGAACATTCCGCCATACACAATCATTGAAAACCCAGATTATTAAGAATTTATTGAGAAAAAATGTCTTAACAATCTTAACAGGTGGATGGATTTGCCAGTTTCTTGGATGGGCAGAATTAACCTGTTAATAATGAATGTTCCACCTCGGCTGCTTCATCCCATGCAGATGTTGCCCCTGTTTATTTCTGACTTCTCAAAGTTCATTTGGCAAAAGAAAAAACCTGGTTAAGCATGAAAACTTTACATCGGAAGTCATGCATTCCCTAATATTATATTATACAATCAGATTCATATATGAACGGGTTCACTGCTATTTAAAGGGAATAGAGGACTCAGTCGAATCAGGGGCTTGTGTCCCATTTAGATTACTGGAGGAACTCACAGGTAAAAAAAACTGTCCTTCCCAAAGTAAGATCAGTCCAATACTCCAAAGCTCTGTTAAGATCTGGCAGGACATGCACAGGTTTTAGGCAGAAAGGGTGCCTTTTCCTATTTGACTCCACTCATCAGTAACAGGGACTTCCTGCCTAGATAATGTTGTTCTGCTCCTGGTGGGAGAGGACAGTGAGAGTGTTGAGGATCATAATGTCCTCATGTCCTTTTCACAAGCACAACACAGATTTAGACTTCCACAAAAAGACTTTTTGCTCTCTTCAAGTCCGTCACTTTATCACTACAAGTGTCAAGCCAACTCAAACAGAAACACTGAAGGGACCAATTGAGAAGTTCATAATTAATTTTACATTGAATAAAGGTCTTATCACACACTTTTATAAGAGCCTTCAGAGTTGTAACCAACACAGTGTTGGTGGGCTTGTGAAGCGATGGACCTTCAAAGTGTTTGTGATGAAGATGCTGAGGAGGGACGTATTCAGACCACTCACTCTCTGTTTCTCAGCAATACATTCAAAGAAATACAATATAGAATAGTTCAGAGACGGCACAGGACGCCTCATGTTATGAACACAATTGACCCTAATAGATCAGCATTGTGCCTTAAATGTAAGTTAACAAGTGGGACATATGTTCACTGCTTCTGGAGCTTCTGGAGCTGTCCAGGAATATCACAGTTCTGTTGTCATGTGTATCTGAGGAAGTGACAGCAATATTTAAACACAGCATGTGTAAAGATCAGTTTCTATTGGAGCTGCCACCTTTGAATAGAGTGATGGATGTGAAAAGATCAAAATTACTCAATAAACTCTTATTTCTGGCCAGAAAATGTATATTATGTATTTGGATTAGTGAGAAACTTCCCACTGTAACTCAGTGGTACACAGAGTTTTTTTTAGAGTTTTTCCTACAGAAAGACTAAGTGCCAAATTAAAAGTAGATGACGACACGTTTATGGTCATATGGAGGTCTTTAATGGATTACCTGCCTAATGATCTCAGTGAAATTATCCAGAGGGGAAACACTGAATTGGAAGGTGCCAGACTGAGCAGACGGCTGATAGGAAATATTTCTTAATAGGTACAAAGACACATATCACATATTTCTTGTTTTGTTGATTGTTTTTTTTTTAAATCTTGTTTTATTCTTTTCATTTTCTACTTTATTTGAATTTTGCTGATTCATTTTCTCCCCTGGCTCAGACCACTACTTTATGATGTATGCTGATATGCATTGATGAAATGTAAATTCATAAAATAGAATAAAATCTGATTATTATCGAAAATACATGATGCTGAACTGTATTTAGTTGTTCTGGTACTTTGTGTAGTGACAGTAAAGTAGAATGTGATCTAAAGTAATCCACACAACTAAAGATCAAGCAGACAGAGACAGATTACTGAATATGGTTCAATTTAATCCCAACTGGAGGTGAAAAATACAGCCAACACAACAGATCACACTGAGGATGAAGAGCATATAACTGAGCAAATCAACAGAAACCAAACAACAATGGCTGACCTCCCTAACTAACATGGACAGCAGGAAACAGGTTCACCAGAAACACATCGAGCAAACTGTCACAGTGATGGACAGAAACAACATGAGCACAGTGATAACACATGAACACACACACCCTCATTTTAATACACCACACCAACAAGACAGACTCACACAAATACAGCTTGTCAACTTGATTCAATACACACATCTAAATATATCAAGGTGCACAAACACCTGTGGAACAAACAATGCTGGTCAGGTAGATATTCAGAGCGCTGACTCAGCACAGAGCTGCAGTGGGGTTGGAGATGTTCTGCCTCTCCTCAGATCCTCTGAAGCCGTCAGGTTGGACGAGACGTTTGATTGTGTTCCAGGTCCCTCACAGAGTTTGTCTCCAAGCTGCTCCTGCGTTGTCTCGGCTCTGTGAAACAAAACATGACATCACCAAAGAAACACACTGAGTCAAAGTTTGGTTTGAAAGCAGCTGATGATGGGAAACATTATATGATTTATTCCCTCATCAGTCAATGAAAGAAATCCCTGAAACATAAAAGGATTTTAAAGCAGCAGCAGAGAAAGAAGCCCTGAACAAACCATCATCAACACACTTCTGGTCGGCAGTTTTATCAATATCTCTAACTTTTTGCTGACTAGATCAAATGTCTGAAATACAGTTTGAAGCTGCAGCTGTTAGAGTCAACTCACAGAAAGGTGGGACTAATGCTGTGGAGATGCAGGCGGTGCAGGTGAAGGTGCACGAGGTGAATCTTCTGCAAGTTGCATCCGCCCGATCCCGCCAGACAGATCTTCCTCGTCCGTTGTCAGTATTGCTTGGATACGATTTACTTTTTCTGACAGCTCCATCGCTCTTCTGATGAACCCATCAATTACGTCATACCTATAGTCGTCTCGGCTGCGTCTAGTAGGCGGGGGGATTCCATACTCCTTAGCCAATTTCGCCATCTCTGGAATTGGGCATGTTTTAAGCTCCTTTTGAGGATTTCGGCGAAATCTATCTTGTGAAAACGCCATAATTCTTCCTCTATTAAACCTCTATTAAAGTGAGCTGCCAACCAGAAGTGTTTGTGTTTCCTGTCAACTGTCTGTTATAAGCTGCCTGGGTGTGGCATGATGTGGCGTAATGTAGCCGGTCCAACCCTCTGAGAAGTGACGTCCTTAATTAAACTTCAAAATTAAAGTGTTCCCAATGTAATTTGAGACTTCTCTTCCGCTTCAGTCACAGACGTCTAAAGAACTTCCTGGAGTTACAAACTAAAGCTGTTATGATGGACAGATTTGACTCCATGCAGCAGAAACTACAGGCTGAATTTGAGCCCCAGGTCTCAAACTCAGAAGTCTGAATGAGACGTGAACTTTAGCAGGAGAGTTTTTTTATCAGCTTGAACCATGTTTGGATCATCCAACCTCTGAACGTTCGCCTACTCGATGAAGATTTGAATGACCGCATTATGACATGTAATGAAGCTGATCAAACTCTAATTCTGGCTCTCCAGTGGACGTCTTCTAGACTGAGAGCACATTCAGGAAGCTTTTGAGATCTGATAACTCAGAGCACATTCAGATGTCTCTCTGCACACCATGCATGCTGTCACACAGTCACAGTTGTTCTCAAAGTATTGTGACTTTATTCACTATAGCATTAAAAATCACAAATATTGTGTACGTGTAGGACTCTGATGTTTGTGAACAGTGTCTGTTTCAACCACAACATCACCAGACCCCATTAACAAATGTGGTGATTTAAGAGTTGTTGAGTTGAAACAAACTTTCTAACGTAGTGAAACTGTGTCTCTGACAGATTGTAACTCATTGTGTCCTTGTTGTAAATTCAGCATTAAATCTTTCAGCTGCAGTTGTTTGTCTCCTTGTAAAAAGTGTCAGTTTGTGGCAGCATGTCTGTACCAGCCTGTCTGCTTCTGTGTCTAAAGTGCTAAAGTCTTACCTGCCAACATTGATCAGCTGTTTGAACACACTGTTTACACTGATTTCACCATTTACACTCCATTTATGAAAGAAGAAACATGTTATTGATCTAAACATGTCACATGTTACAAAGACACTAAACAGGAACAATATAGGCTCCTTCTTTGTCCCCGTGGAGAAAGTCCCCAGACTCCCTTAACAAATGTGTCAGTTTAGTGAGTTGTTGAGTTGGAGACACTTTATAAACTCTGTGAAACTCTGTCTCTGACTCATTCTGCATTATTTGGACCTTCTTGTTAATTCAGCAAATGTTCTACATGAACTTCTTTCTGTCTCTGAGTAGAAACGTGGAGTCTGTTTGTCTCGGTGATGTTTATTTGCATATAGAGCAGGAAGTGACGTCAGATCCCAGGTGGTCACTCAGGACAGGTGTTAGTGTTCCTGCTGCTGTGGACTGAAGGTGTCCTTCCTCTGTGCTGTGATGCCACTCTGCCCCCTAGTGGTGTCCTGCAGTCATTACACTGCAGAGTGTGATGAGTTTGATCTGGACCTGAAGTGAACCAGCCGGCTATCATCTTCTTCTTCTCTCTACACACACAGCAGTGTGTTTATTATCATTATATCACAGTTCTACTTCTGTGTTCTGGTTTGTTTGTACTTTACATATTAAAGGAGCAGTCTGTAGTTGTGGTGAAGAAATGTTAATGAGCAGAACCAAATAATCAAACTCTTCTTGTGTTCTGGGAGCTTCTTCTCCTCTGAGAACAGTTCGTTTATTCACTGATGGTCACAGTTTGTATTATTACCTCATTAATAGTTTAAATATTAAAATTCTGACTTTGAATTTCTTCCACAAAACTACATAATATCCCTTTGAAGTTACAACAGTTCATACTGTACAAACGTATTTATACTCATTCATCTGTATGAATCTGGCCACTAGTTATACTTTATTAATATGATGCTGAACTGTATTTTGTTGTTCTGGTACTTTGTGTAGTGACAGTAAAGTAGAATGTGATCTAAAGTAATCCACACAACTAAAGATCAAGCAGGCAGAGACAGATTACTGAATATGGTTCAATTTAATCCCAACTGCAGATGAAAATACAGCCAACACAACAGATCACACTGAGGATGAAGAGAATATAACTGAGCAAATCAACAGGAACCAAACAACAATGGCTGACCTCCCTAACTAACATGGACAGCAGGAAACAGGTTCAGCAGAAACACATCGAGCAAACTGTCACAGTGATAGACAGAAACAACATGAGCACAGTGATAACACATGAACACACACCCTCATTTTAATACACCAACAAGACAGACTCACACAAATACAGCCTGTCAGACTGCTGACTCAGCACAGAGCTGCAGTGGGTCTGGAGATGTTCTGCCTCTCCTCAGATCCTCTGAAGCCGTCAGGTTGGACGAGACGTTTGATTGTGTTCCAGGTCCCTCACAGAGTTTGTCTCCAAGCTGCTCCTGCGTTGTCTCGGCTCTATGGAACACAACATGAGCTCAGTGGTAACGAGTCCTGTTACAAGAATTCAACAGCAGCCTATAATGTCAGAGTGACTTTCTGCTGCAGCTCGTCCTCCTGCATGCAAACACACACCTCCATGTTAAAAAGCCCACAGCAAAGAAACACACTGAGTCAAAGTTTGGTTTCAGAGCAGCTGACTGATGGGAAACATTATATGATTTATTCCCTCATCAGTCAACCAAAGAAATCCCTGAAACATAAAAGCTTTTTAAAGCAGCAGCAGAGAAAGGAGCCCTGAACAAACCATTCATGATTGTAAGTTAATTTTTAGTTAAATAACTTTGTTTCTTGACTTTTGCAGTTTGGATGAAAAGAAAGGACTCACTGTGGGCTCAACATATAGAAATGAAAAGCAGGCCAAAGAGTTCATGCACCACATTGCAGAGTTGGAGTGGAAATAATAGATAAATAATAAATAAAAATAATTACGCTTCAACTTTGTTCTGGCCTCTTCTTTAAGTTTGTAGTCAACAGAATACTTTATCTCAACGAAAAGTATGGAAATTAATGTATATGTAACACAAAAAGGCAATTTATTATTTTGGCAGGTAAAAAATATGCTGGCCGGTGGATTTTTTCATCTACCAGTCCACTTGGCTGGTGAGTCAAAAAGTTAATTTCGGACACTGGCTGTCAATATATCTTTAATCTTAAGAAGGAAAACCCCCGACGAGTGTAGCTCATGCCGCCCTGTTAGTCTGATGAACGTGGACAGTAAAATCTTTTCAAAAATATAAACCAAAATACTTGAGAGCTACTTGCCACTCTGAATTGTCTTCAAAATAAGAGCTTTACATTGCACCCCATTGGACTTTAGAACGGGGGGCTTTTAATTTGAAAGTAGCGACCGTTCCTAGCTTGCCGCTACAACAACAAGCGGACAGCGAAGACAGCGACAGAGACCGAGGAGACGCTGCATCTCCTGGATCTCAGCAGCTGTCCAGTTGCTCATCTTGATGTCTGTGGATGAAGTGATGGACTGACTGCTGTGATCAGCTGTTTCCTGGTTTTAAAGCTCCCCGGCTGTGGGTCGCACAACAGTGCAGGTCATAGACACCTCCGCCCATCTCACGCAGTGGCCGGCACATCGACGCCTCGGATTTAGATAGCAACGGAGGTGGAAATAAGTGTTCCCTCCAAGGCGACAAATTGGTAGACTAAAACAGACCCCCAGTTTGCCGTCCTCTGTCTAAAACCACGGACCGAGCCGCCAAAAGGACGGGCAAAATGGCGGCTTGCTGCCCTGTCTAAAAACGGCTGGAGTTTAAGTTAGGGAGGTCCACTCGGCAAGGGGACCGTCTGTCCCCGCTTATTCTTGCTTTGGTCATTGAACCACTGGCAGAAGCTATTAGAAGCCATGACAGCAAAGCGGGTTTCCAAATGAAATCCACATCATATAAGATTGCATTATATGCAGATGATGTTCTTGTTTTTCTCACCAGTCCAGATGAGTCCACACCAGCTCTAATGTCTGTTATCAGACCTTTAATTAAATTAAGATTTTAGTAATCAATTTAGTAGTCAATGGCCAATTGGATATGGTCATAACCAGCAGGTGATTTGTGTGTGATAGTGTGAAAGATGAACCACATGAGGCAGAACAAAGACCAGGAAGTGAAACTCTGATTTAATACTCTTTGGCACGGCCGTCATTCATGTTGCACCTGATCAGGTTTAGGCTGGGCACCATAATGAGTCACTGCATATTTGTCTGTTAGAGGATGTAGTTAAACCTACAAGACCGGATTGAATTGTTGTTGATTCCCACAATGGGAGAATAAAGAGACTACACCCAAACCGCAGGACCTCTCCCTGGTTTGTAGATTGTCATCACGGATTATTAACAACTTCAACAGAATCTAACGATGCTAACGCTACAGCACAGCAAGCTAGGAGCACCAGTCACGCTTTCAAAACAGAGAAACAGACGTTTGAGTTAAACTGACGTGACTGAGTCTAGTCGGAGGGGTAAACCGTTAATTCACTGACGTCTACATGCTAACATTGCATCACAGACACTAGCTAGCTATCCATCCATCCATTTTCTTCCACTTATCCGGGGTCGGGTCGAGGGGGCAGCTGCCTGAGCAGGGACGCCCAGACTTCCCTCTCCCCGGACACTGCCTCCAGCTCTTCTGGGAGGATCCCAAGGCGTTCCCAGGCCAGCTGAGTGACATAGTCACTCCAGCGTGTCCTGGGTCTTCTTCAGGATCTCCTCCTGGTGGGACATGCCAGGAACACCTCCCGAGGGAGGCGTCCCGGGGGCATCTGATACAGATGCCCGAGCCACCTCAGCTGGCTCCTCTCGATGTGGAGGAGCAGCGGCTCTACTCTGAGCTCCTCCCGGGTGACAGAGCTCCTCACCCTATCTCTAAGCGAGCGCCCCGCCACCCTGAGGAGGAAACTCATTTCAGCCGCTTGTCTCCAGGATCTTATTCTTTCGGTCATGACCCAAAGTTCATGACCATGGGTGAGGGTAGGAACGTAGATTGACCGGTAAATCGAGAGCTTCGCCTTTCGGCTCAGCTCTCTCTTCACCACGACAGATCGATACAACGACCGCATTACTGCGGCCGCTGCACCGATCCGCCTGTCAGTCTCACGCTCCATCCTTCCCACTCTTGAACAAGACCCCAAGATACTTAAACTCCTCCACTTGAGGCAGGAACTCTCCCCCGACCTGGAGGGAGCAAGCCACCTTTTTCCAGTCGAGAACCATGGCCTCAGATTTGGAGGTGCTGATTCTCATCCCAGCCGCTTCACACTCGGCTGCAAACCGCCCCAGGACATGCTGGAGGTCCTGGCTCGAAGGAGCCAACAAGACCACATCATCCGCGAAAAGCAGAGATGAAATCCAGTGGCTCCGAAACCAGACCCTCTCCGGCCCGTGGCTGCACCTAGAAATTCTGTCCATTAAAATAATGAACAGAACCGGTGACAAAGGGCAGCCCTGCCGGAGTCCAACATGCACCGGGAACAGGTCTGACTTACTGCCGGCAATGCGAACCAAGCTCCTGCTCCGGTCGTACAGGGACTATACAGCCCTTAGCAGAGGGCCTCCGACCCCGTACTCCCGGAGCACCTCCCACAGACTGCCACGAGGGACACGGTCGAATGCCTTCTCCAAGTCCACAAAACACATGTGGACTGGTTGGGCTCCCATGAACCCTCGAGCACCCTGTGGAGGGTATAGAGCTGGTCCGGTGTTCCACGGCCAGGACGAATACCGCATTGTTCCTCCTCAATCTGAGGTTCGACTAGCTCGCTATTCGTTACATATTTGCCAATTTTTAACAGGGTGGATGGCCCAATGTGAGCACCGCCTCCCCTGACACACCTGTCTACACCTTTCTACAATTCCATTTTATCCAGTTATCTTCCTTCTCTACCTGCTACAATTGTTTTTTTTATAACTGAATTAAAGTATTGAGTAATTACGCCTGTCAGTTGTAGCAGTGGACTGAGTTTAATCAGGCAGGTTTTCTCATGTTTCTCACACTGCATGGAGATAAAGAATGGGAATCGGATGAGTGTGTGAGTGAGTGTGAAAGATGAACCACATGAGGCAGCAAAGCAAAGACCAGGAAGAGAAACTCTGGTTTAATACTCTCTGACGTGGCCATCATTCATGTATGCACCTGAACAGGTTTAGGCTGGACACCATAATGAGTCACTGCATATTTGTCTGTTAGAGAACTTAAATAATCCTACAAGACCGGATTGAACTGTTGTTGATTCCCACAATGGGAGAATAAAGAGACTATACCCAAACCGCAGGACCTCTCCCTGGTTTGTAGATTGTCATCACGGATGATTAACAACTTTAACAGAATCTAACGACGCTAACGCTACAGCACAGCAAGCTAGGAGCACCAGTCACGCTTTCAAAACAGAGAAACAGACGTTTGAGTTAAACTGACGTGACTGAGTCTAGTCGTGTCAGACACCAGCTAGCTGTTTGTTACATATTTGCACATTTTTAACAGGGTGGATGGCCCAATGTGAGCACCACCTGCCCCGACACACCTGTACACCTCCCAGAGGACATTGTTACAGGACACCTGAACCATAACTGTGACATTTCTAATTCTACAATTCCATTTTATAGAGTAATCTTCCTTCTCTACCTGCTACAATTGTCTTTTCAAAACTGTATTAAAGTAATACACCTTTGAATTGTAGCAGTAGACTGAGTTTATTCAGGCAGGTTTTCTCATGTTTCTCACAACACACTTCAAGGAGGGTTATTTTAAGTTACATGAAACCTTTGAATTTTTTACCATCTAAATTCCTTGGAGGACCAACAATGAACATTGTGCAAAATAGTGAAGCCCTACAGACTTATTTGTAGGCTGATTTATCGTCCAATATTAGCCTATCACAGATATAGCGTTATCAGCGTACATATTGTCCAATATGAAGACCTTCAATTTAAAAACTACAAATACAGAATGGAGAAAGTCACTCCAGCAGGGTGTGTTTCAACGCGGGATAAAACAGCTGGTGTCAGGAAATGTAACAGTTACCTCACTGATGGTTAAACTATAAACCAGCACAACAATGACAGTTACCAACATAACATAAGCTGCCATGTTCTGAACAGATACACTAAAAACACTCACAAAGTAACATTTAGTTTTAGAACATAAATCGCAAACTTACCGTGAAAATTAAACTGTCAGAAAAAAAAACTCTCTGAAAAAACATTAACATTACTGAAAATAAACATGTGCGTCCGCTGCAGGTTTGTACAGCAGCTGGATTGTACAGCAGCCAGATCGTACAGCAGCCGGATCGTAAAGCAGCCAGATCGTACAACAGCTGGATTGTACAGCAGCTGGTTAGTACAACAGCCGGATCGTACAGCAGCTGGATTGTACAGCAGCTGGTTAGTACAACAGCCGGATCGTACAGCAGCTGGTTAGTACAACAGCCGGATCGTACAGCAGCTGGATCGTACAGCAGCTGGATAGTACAGCAGCAGGATCGTACAACAGCTGGATTGTACAGCAGCTGGTTAGTACAACAGCCGGATCGTATAGCAGCTGGATCGTACAGCAACTGGATAGTACAGCAGCCGGATCGTACAGCAGCCAAAACACAAAGTATCTGCTGCTAGCGGATGGAGAGTGATGGCAGGTTAACAAGGGGGACGGCATCCCCCCCCTCAAATCACCTACTGGTCATAACGTGCCAAACATACCAAACTTTCCATTGTATTGGTTCCATTCTACCTCAGGATTCTCATACTTCTGTATTCCGTATCCAAGAATATTAAGATTTTATTGAGAAAAAATGTCAACACTGTACATAAAGATATCAATAGCGATCTTAACATGCAGGTGGATTTGCCAATGTCTTGGACAGACAGAATTAAAGGTTTAATATGTAATATGCTTATTAAAAGCTATATTTTTTCAAAAATAATACATCCACGGGGCGTTTAGAGGGGCGCAGATTAAAAGTAATGCGTTTGCTTGAAAAATTATATTTAGTCTGAAATAAATAATTTAAGAAATTTTGACGGGTTCGACAATGACTTCCTGTTCACATCGTACCAGCCAAATAGCGGCCAGCATTGCGGGTTGCCAATGTCGCAACTTCGGCAAAGCTCGGCAAAGCTCGCCACAGTTAGGCTGACGCTGGGTAAAATGGCGGAGTCTGCAAGCTCTTCAGAGCCCCAGCGAACGGTGTGTTATCTGTCCCAGCAGCTGAGTGACCGGAGAAGAGCAAAAACCAGAGTAAATATCGGTGAAGCATACGCTGGATGGACTCAGGAAAAGGATTTCCACGCCATCAAAACACATGCGGAAATGGCGAACTTTCTCCTGGATCGGTAAGCTAACTCGCTTGCTAACTTAGCTAACGTTACCTGTCGGTCAAACTCCTCTATACTTATTTTCATTA
This sequence comes from Diplodus puntazzo, assembly GCA_963678695.2. Lineage (NCBI taxonomy): Eukaryota > Metazoa > Chordata > Actinopteri > Spariformes > Sparidae > Diplodus > Diplodus puntazzo. Next base: position 1,527,243 of record OZ023160.1, on the reverse strand, counting down.
TATCACGTTGATCCCATATATGAGAATACGCTCGGCAACAAACCTAGCAACCCGACCGCTGGAATTACTTTTTTGTTGTCGCGACTACGATCTTGAGACACTAGATGGCGGCATTCAGCTCATATTCCATATTTCACCTTTAACCTGTTAAAAATGAATGTTCTACCTCGGCTGCTTTAACCCATGCAGATGTTGCCTCTGTTTATTTCTGAAAAGGTGGCAAGAGAGATTGAAAGGGACTTCTCAAAGTTCATCTGGCAAAAGAAAAAACCCAGGTTAAGTATGAAAACTTTACAGCAGTGGTCGAGCATTCCCTAACATGATATTATACAACTGGGCCTGTCATAGCAGATTGACATATGAACGGGTTCACTGCTATTTAAAGGGAATAGAGGACTCAGTTCAATCAGGGGCTTGTGTCCCATTTAGATTACTGGAGGAACTCACAGGTAAAAAAAACTGTCCTTCCCAAAGTAAGATCAGTCCAATACTCCAAAGCTCTGTTAAGATCTGGCAGGACATGCACAGGTTTTAGGCAGAAAGGGTGCCTTTTCCTATTTGACTCCACTCATCAGTAACAGGGACTTCCTGCCTAGATAATGTTGTTCTGCTCCTGGTGGGAGAGGACAGTGAGAGTGTTGAGGATCATAATGTCCTCATGTCCTTTTCACAAGCACAACACAGATTTAGACTTCCACAAAAAGACTTTTTGCTCTCTTCAAGTCCGTCACTTTATCACTACAAGTGTCAAGCCAACTCAAACAGAAACACTGAAGGGACCAATTGAGAAGTTCATAATTAATTTCACATTGAATAAAGGTCTTATCACACACTTTTATAAGAGCCTTCAGAGTTGTAACCAACACAGTGTTGGTGGGCTTGTGAAGCGATGGACCTTCAAAGTGTTTGTGATGAAGATGCTGAGGAGGGACGTATTCAGACCACTCACTCTCTGTTTCTCAGCAATACATTCAAAGAAATACAATATAGAATAGTTCATAGACGGCACAGGACGCCTCATGTTATGAACACAATTGACCCTAATAGATCAGCATTGTGCCTTAAATGTAAGTTAACAAGTGGGACATATATTCACTGCTTCTGGAGCTTCTGGAGCTGTCCAGGAATATCACAGTTCTGCTCATGTGTATCTGAGGAAGTGACAGCAATATTTAAACACAGCATCAGTTTCTATTGGAGCTGCCACCTTTGAATACAGTTCTGGATGTGAAAAGATCAAAATTACTCGATAAACTCTTATTTCTTGCCAGAAAATGTATATTATTTAACTGGATTAGTGAGAAACTTCCCACTGTAACTCAGTGGTACACAGAGTTTTTTTTAGAGTTTTTCCTACAGAAAGACTAAGTGCCAAATTAAAAGTAGATGACGACACGTTTATGGACATATGGAGGTCTTTAATGGATTACCTGCCTAATGATCTCAGTGAAATTATCCAGAGGGGAAACACTGAATTGGAAGGTGCCAGACTGAGCAGACGGCTGATAGGAAATGTTTCTTAATAGGTACAAAGACACATATCACATATTTCTTGTTTTGTTGATTGTTTTTTTTTTAAATCTTGTTTTATTCTTTTCATTTTCTACTTTATTTGAATTTTGCTGATTCATTTTCTCCCCTGGCTCAGACCACTACTTTATGATGTATGCTGATATGCATTGATGAAATGTAAATTCATAAAATAGAATAAAATCTGATTATTATCGAAAATACATGATGCTGAACTGTATTTAGTTGTTGTGGTACTTTGCGTAGTGACAGTAAAGTAGAATGTGATCTAAAGTAATCCACACAACTAAAGATCAAGCAGACAGAGACAGATTACTGAATATGGTTCAATTTAATCCCGACTGGAGGTGAAAAATACAGCCAACACAACAGATCACACTGAGGATGAAGAGAATATAACTGAGCAAATCAACAGAAACCAAACAACAATGGCTGACCTCCCTAACTAACATGGACAGCAGGAAACAGGTTCACCAGAAACACATCGAGCAAACTGTCACAGTGATGGACAGAAACAACATGAGCACAGTGATAACACATGAACACACACACCCTCATTTTAATACACCACACCAACACGTCAGACTCACACAAATACAGCTTGTCAACTTGATTCAATACACACATCTAAATATATCAAGGTGCACAAACACCTGTGGAACAAACAATGCTGGTCAGGTAGATATTCAGAGCGCTGACTCAGCACAGAGCTGCAGTGGGGTTGGAGATGTTCTGCCTCTCCTCAGATCCTCTGAAGCCGTCAGGTTGGACGAGACGTTTGATTGTGTTCCAGGTCCCTCACAGAGTTTGTCTCCAAGCTGCTCCTGCGTTGTCTCGGCTCTGTGAAACAAAACATGACATCACCAAAGAAACACACTGAGTCAAAGTTTGGTTTGAAAGCAGCTGATGATGGGAAACATTATATGATTTATTCCCTCATCAGTCAATGAAAGAAATCCCTGAAACATAAAAGGATTTTAAAGCAGCAGCAGAGAAAGAAGCCCTGAACAAACCATCATCAACACACTTCTGGTCGGCAGTTTTATCAATATCTCTAACTTTTTGCTGACTAGATCAAATGTCTGAAATACAGTTTGAAGCTGCAGCTGTTAGAGTCAACTCACAGAAAGGTGGGACTAATGCTGTGGAGATGCAGGCGGTGCAGGTGAAGGTGCACGAGGTGAATCTTCTGCAAGTTGCATCCGCCCGATCCCGCCAGACAGATCTTCCTCGTCCGTTGTCAGTATTGCTTGGATACGATTTACTTTTTCTGACAGCTCCATCGCTCTTCTGATGAACCCATCAATTACGTCATACCTATAGTCGTCTCGGCTGCGTCTAGTAGGCGGGGGGATTCCATACTCCTTAGCCAATTTCGCCATCTCTGGAATTGGGCATGTTTTAAGCTCCTTTTGAGGATTTCGGCGAAATCTATCTTGTGAAAACGCCATAATTCTTCCTCTATTAAACCTCTATTAAAGTGAGCTGCCAACCAGAAGTGTTTGTGTTTCCTGTCAACTGTCTGTTATAAGCTGCCTGGGTGTGGCATGATGTGGCGTAATGTAGCCGGTCCAACCCTCTGAGAAGTGACGTCCTTAATTAAACTTCAAAATTAAAGTGTTCACAATGTTATTTGAGACTTATCTTCCGCTTCAGTCACAGACGTCTAAAGAACTTCCTGGAGTTACAAACTAAAGCTGTTATGATGGACAGATTTGACTCCATGCAGCAGAAACTACAGGCTGAATTTGAGCCCCAGGTCTCAAACTCAGAAGTCTGAATGAGACGTGAACTTTAGCAGGAGAGTTTTTTTATCAGCTTGAACCATGTTTGGATCATCCAACCTCTGAACGTTCGCCTACTCGATGAAGATTTGAATGACCGCATTATGACATGTAATGAAGCTGATCAAACTCTAATTCTGGCTCTCCAGTGGACGTCTTCTAGACTGAGAGCACATTCAGGAAGCTTTTGAGATCTGATAACTCAGAGCACATTCAGATGTCTCTCTGCACACCATGCATGCTGTCACACAGTCACAGTTGTTCTCAAAGTATTGTGACTTTATTCACTATAGCATTAAAAAATCACAAATATTGTGTACGTGTAGGACTCTGATGTTTGTGAACAGTGTCTGTTTCAACCACAACATCACCAGACCCCATTAACAAATGTGGTGATTTAAGAGTTGTTGAGTTGAAACAAACTTTCTAACGTAGTGAAACTGTGTCTCTGACAGATTGTAACTCATTGTGTCCTTGTTGTAAATTCAGCATTAAATCTTTCAGCTGCAGTTGTTTGTCTCCTTGTAAAAAGTGTCAGTTTGTGGCAGCATGTCTGTACCAGCCTGTCTGCTTCTGTGTCTAAAGTGCTAAAGTCTTACCTGCCAACATTGATCAGCTGTTTGAACACACTGTTTACACTGATTTCACCATTTACACTCCATTTATGAAAGAAGAAACATGTTATTGATCTAAACATGTCACATGTTACAAAGACACTAAACAGGAACAATATAGGCTCCTTCTTTGTCCCCGTGGAGAAAGTCCCCAGACTCCCTTAACAAATGTGTCAGTTTAGTGAGTTGTTGAGTTGGAGACACTTTATAAACTCTGTGAAACTCTGTCTCTGACTCATTCTGCATTATTTGGACCTTCTTGTTAATTCAGCAAATGTTCTACATGAACTTCTTTCTGTCTCTGAGTAGAAACGTGGAGTCTGTTTGTCTCAGTGATGTTTATTTGCATATAGAGCAGGAAGTGACGTCAGATCCCAGGTGGTCACTCAGGACAGGTGTTAGTGTTCCTGCTGCTGTGGACTGAAGGTGTCTCTGTGCTGTGATGCCACTCTGCCCCCTAGTGGTGTCCTGCAGTCATTACACTGCAGAGTGTGATGAGTTTGATCTGGACCTGAAGTGAACCAGCCGGCTATCATCTTCTTCTTCTCTCTACACACACAGCAGTGTGTTTATTATCATTATATCACAGTTCTACTTCTGTGTTCTGGTTTGTTTGTACTTTACATATTAAAGGAGCAGTCTGTAGTTGTGGTGAAGAAATGTTAATGAGCAGAACCAAATAATCAAACTCTTCTTGTGTTCTGGGAGCTTCTTCTCCTCTGAGAACAGTTCGTTTATTCACTGATGGTCACAGTTTGTATTATTACCTCATTAATAGTTTAAATATTAAAATTCTGACTTTGAATTTCTTCCACAAAACTACATAATATCCCTTTGAAGTTACAACAGTTCATACTGTACAAACGTATTTATACTCATTCATCTGTATGAATCTGGCCACTAGTTATACTTTATTAATATGATGCTGAACTGTATTTTGTTGTTCTGGTACTTTGTGTAGTGACAGTAAAGTAGAATGTGATCTAAAGTAATCCACACAACTAAAGATCAAGCAGACAGAGACAGATTACTGAATATGGTTCAATTTAATCCCAACTGCAGATGAAAATACAGCCAACACAACAGATCACACTGAGGATGAAGAGAATATAACTGAGCAAATCAACAGGAACCAAACAACAATGGCTGACCTCCCTAACTAACATGGACAGCAGGAAACAGGTTCAGCAGAAACACATCGAGCAAACTGTCACAGTGATAGACAGAAACAACATGAGCACAGTGATAACACATGAACACACACCCTCATTTTAATACACCAACAAGACAGACTCACACAAATACAGCCTGTCAGACTGCTGACTCAGCACAGAGCTGCAGTGGGTCTGGAGATGTTCTGCCTCTCCTCAGATCCTCTGAAGCCGTCAGGTTGGACGAGACGTTTGATTGTGTTCCAGGTCCCTCACAGAGTTTGTCTCCAAGCTGCTCCTGCGTTGTCTCGGCTCTATGGAACACAACATGAGCTCAGTGGTAACGAGTCCTGTTACAAGAATTCAACAGCAGCCTATAATGTCAGAGTGACTTTCTGCTGCAGCTCGTCCTCCTGCATGCAAACACACACCTCCATGTTAAAAAGCCCACAGCAAAGAAACACACTGAGTCAAAGTTTGGTTTGAAAGCAGCTGACTGATGGGAAACATTATATGATTTATTCCCTCATCAGTCAACCAAAGAAATCCCTGAAACATAAAAGCTTTTTAAAGCAGCAGCAGAGAAAGGAGCCCTGAACAAACCATTCATGATTGTA
>OZ023160.1:1307056-1521447 GCA_963678695.2 Diplodus puntazzo | reverse complement strand
ACAGAAGTAGAACTGTGATATAATGATCATAAACAAGCTGCTGTGTGTGTAGAAGTAGAAGAAGAAGAAGAAGAAGAAGAAGAAGAAGAAGAAGAAGAAGAAGAAGAAGAAGAAGAAGAAGAACCTGTTTGTCCTCCTCAGTGATGATAAACTCTGAGCGTCTCTCTGTTCAGTCTGCTGGTGTTTTGTTCCCTGATGATCCGGCTGGTTCACTTCAGGTCCAGATCAAACTCATCACACTCTGCAGTGTAATGACTGCAGGACACCACTAGAGGGCAGAGTGGCATCACAGCACAGAGACACCTTCAGTCCACAGCAGCAGGAACACTAACACCTGTCCTGAGTGACCACCTGGGATCTGACGTCACTTCCTGCTCTATATGCAAATAAACATCACTGAGACAAACAGACTCCACGTTTCTACTCAGAGACAGAAAGAAGTTCATGTAGAACATTTGCTGAATTAACAAGAAGGTCCAAATAATGCAGAATGAGTCAGAGACAGAGTTTCACAGAGTTTATAAAGTGTCTCCAACTCAACAACTCACTAAACTGACACATTTGTAAAGGGAGTCTGGTGATGAATCTGGTTCTGTAAACCTCAGAGCCGACAGCAAACTGAGATCAGAAAAAGCACAAATGAAGCACATTTCCGCAAATGTGTTGTTGATTAGTAATCGTATTAAACGCTGGATTATAAAATGTCACCAACAGGAGAAAAAAGGGGATTTGTTGGAGCTAAATTAAGACTGAGACTCGGGGAGAGACCGCCGGAGGGACGTCAACATGTTTGTGTTGTAAATATATAAAATACTAATCTGATGACGTCACGACTCACGAACACTGCAGGCGTCCTGCTGCAGGCTGCACATGTCACACTTCCACATGCTGATCGGAGTTGAAGGTTCTGGTTTCATGTGAGATCAACTGAAACCTGCTCAGTGACGAGTCCAACCGTCTCAGGAAGGTTTGTTGTTCTGCTCTGATCCAACTCGTCTTCAGACTGAATGTGAAGGGAATATTAACAACGACACAAACACAAGTGACCAAAAAAAGATCTTTGTTTATTCTTTGGTTTATTCCCACAATGATCAGAGATGTGGATGTGTGAACAACAAGAACTGTTACTGGACCTGATCCTCCACGAGGATCAGTGCTGCCAGCTGAGGTGATCGACTGAACCACATCCAGAACCTGAAGCATGTAAACAGAAGGCCCGGGACTAAAAATACTGGACTGGACTTCCCCTGTTAGATCACGTGGAGGATGTTACAGTAAATAAGAGGACAGTAACAGTGACAGTGACTAAACTTTATATCTAATGTTTAACCTCTGTCTTCAGTTTGTGAAAGAAAGAAAGAAAGAAAGAAAGAAAGAAAGAAAGAAAGAAAGAAAGAAAGAAAGAAAGAAAGAAAGAAAGAAAGAAAGATTCACGAGCTCTTCACCATCATCATCCAACTTAAAGACAAACAGCATCAAATATTAATCTGTGATATATAAAACATTAAATCTTCCATCGTCTGATCTCGTCTGTAGTTTTTCTGCCTCCGTCTCGTCGCGTCTCATTCATCGTCTGAGCGCCGGCTGTTTCCAGCTGTTTCCAGCTGTTTCCAGCTGTTTGCTGGCTGCTCGTCATCAGTCTGTCAGTGCAGCGCTGGTTTATCTGATGGCACAGACAGCTGCTGCAGGAACAGACGACGACTTCCAGTCACACTCAGTTACATCAGAGAATATAAATCCAGCAGAGCGTCCTGAGACGGACGACCGCGGTGAGACTGAACACGTTTAACAGACACAAAAGGTTCACATGAAAACATGGAAGCAGCAGAACAAATGAAGTGAATGTTGATTATAAAATGACACCGTCAGCGTTCAGACCGGTTCTGTATCAGCAGAACACTTCAGTTCTCTACATGCAGGTAGATGTCGGCCCTCCATCAGGTGGACTCACCATGTTCACCTGTAAACGTGTTGATGAACTCGTCATCGTAACATTTCTCTTCTAACAGCCATCAGAGAAACTTTTATTTTCTCAAATGTCTAAAGATTAAAAACAGACGATCTGTATTCCTGCAGGTCGAACAGCCGAGTGACTCTGATATTTTTATCCCTTTTTATACCTTTTTGTGGATGTATATGAGTCAAACCTTTGTGTAAAAGCATAATTACAACGAAAGAGGCACTTCTAAGATTTACCGTATTTTCGTTTTCAGGTCAAGCTCATTTTCAATGGGAGTGCTACGGGCACTTTTACGATAGCATCAAAGTCTCTGTGTTTAAAACAGTAAGAAGGCTCGACACAACATGAAACTTTGCTCGTAGTATCACCAGGGTCTCTACACATGAACACAAGCACTGAAAACATTGTTTGTGTACACAGAGTTACTGAAAAGAAGGTTTTTGAACAACTCACGTTAGCAGCAGCTTGTTCCGCTCGCCGCCGTCCTGCCAGTGGAGAAGTGTCGATCTCAGAATGTGACGTAACCTGGAGGACAGTTAAGGTGGAACGCTCCTAAAGCTTAGTTCCATAAAAATGCAGGACAATTTGTTGTTTGAGAAAAACAATATTGACCTTGAAGTTGAAAAAGGAGCTGAACTATCCACGCCTGAGATCTGGCGTGGATAGTTGTTGCTGGAAGACAGAAGTTCCACCTTAACTGTCCTCCAGGTTACGCCACATTCTGTAGGTTGCATTTTGGTGAGAGTTTCACTTTAACGGCCTATTAAAGTGGCTCCGTCTGCAGTTTGTCGGTCTGACATGTTGGACAAAGTGTGCAGACGTCTGCTGAAGTTCTGCTGCTGCTTCATGATTTCCCTCTGAGAGGAAACGCAGGCCGTCGCGCTTCTGTTACCACGGCGCTCATCACAACACGTGTTGGTAACTCGTCAGAGGAGGAAGCCTGCAGCTTCAGTGTAGATTATTCTGGATTACTACAAATACAAACTGCTGAGAAAAGTGATAAATGATGCGATTTCATCAGAAATCCTTCAGTAGGGACGAATTAGCATTTACAGCTCAGGTGTGTAGAATCTGACCCACTTTGGACTGATCAGGACGATGTGACGTCCTCTCCTCTCACCTCCCGTCACAGCTGGGAATAACCTGCCAGCTTCGTCCTTGGAACGATCTCCATCCGCCTCCATCGTCTTCCCTCAGAACAGAACTGGGCTAACGAGGAGTCCCGGACTGGGAATTCTGGGAAAGCAGGAATGATCCGGAACAGGCGGACGGGAGCGAACGTTGTCCCGGTCGTTAATCCTGAGCAGCTGACATGTGACTGAAACAGGTTGTTAAATATAAATAACTGAACTGCAGCTAATGTTCTTTAAGGATTCAGCTGTTGTTGTTTTACAGTAAAATATCTTTTATCTATCCGATCAAAAGTCCAGAACCACAGAACATGCAGCTCTTTGCGATACCAAACAGAGAAAAATTAAATAATCCTTCACAACTAACCTGAACAATTATCAGAATAGTGTTATATTTATATTTAAACTAAATTCATTAATGTAAGAACTGAACTCGAGGAGAATTTTCAGATGTTCTGGTCCAAACACTTAAATACGATTGTTGGATTAGAAACTGTAAGTGGAGTTTGGACCTCCTGCTGTGAAGGTTCCTGCTCCTCAGAGGATGAATCCTAAAGATCAGATCAATCCACACGTTCACCACAAATATAGAAATCTACTGGACCCCGATGGGGACGAGCTCACAGAGTTCTCCTGAGACTGCAGAGGCCCGGTGTCGGTGAACGGACCGTGAGATGAGATGAGTGTTTTCAGGTGTGTCGTTTCTAAAAATGTCTGGACAAACAACCAGACCTGTTTCTAAGAATACCAGCATGGACGCAGCGTAGCATTTTATTGTGATGGTCCAAAGCACACCTGTGCAGCCTGTCATCACACCTGTGCAGCGTGATGTCACACCTGTGCAGCGTGACGTCACACCTGTGCAGCGTGACGTCACACCTGTGCAGCGTGACGTCACACCTGTGCAGCGTGACGTCACACCTGTCAGGTGGAGGTGACAGAGAAGAGCTCACCGACACAGACCGGAACACACCGAACAAAATCACTGATTCTGATACGTTTATGACTTTGATTATGTTTGTGTTTGTGCATGTGTGTGTTAGTTTAAGTGTTTGTTTGTTTGTTTGTTTTATTCTCTGATCTAAGCGAGGCCGACAGAAGAGGACGAACAGTGAAGGAACTTTAAAGGATGATTGTGTTCTTACGTCAGAGATCCGACTCAGAGCAGCATCTCCATCTTCTTTGTTCACCTCCCTCTCAGGTTTCCATTTTGCATCTTAACAATACATAAAAACACAGATGAGCTGCTTCGTTTAAAACATTCAGTTCAGTTTTGGCGTCCAGGAGAAGAAGTTCCTGGTTCACAGTTAAGAGGATGTGACTTGGACTCTTCTGTCCGTCCATCTGAAGCTCATCCTGACCTCATAATGAAACCTTCTCATGTCTGAGTTTGACTTCACTCCTCACATCAACAGAAGCTTCCAACAGGTGAAACTCGGAGCAGAAGATTCAGCCGAGCTGCTGAATGAAAACCTGGATCCAGCTCTGCAGCAGACCCGTCTCTGTCGCCCGACTCTGACTTGAAGCAAAGAAAATGCATCGTGTTTAATGAGGACGAGCCGAGACGAGACAAAACTTCTGTGTCCTCGTTGGAGCTGAATGTATTCAGAGAGACGAGTCCCAGCGGAGAGGACGGAGTCGGGACACGCCGGCAGGCAGGAGACGGAAAGTGACCAGAGGACAACAGAGGACGTTTTACTGTAAGACGACTACTTTTACTTCTCACACTTTGAGTATATTACTGCTGATGATTCTCATGTACGTCTGCTTGAGTTGGATTTCAAATGCAGGACGAGTAAAAGACATGAAGACGTCGATGTTCGAGACCGAATCATTAAAAACATAATGATGAAAAATGAAAACGCTGCGGAGCTTCTGGTTCAGGGTCACTTCAGCCGAAGGTCCTGTCTTTTGTTACGGCAGAGTTTCATCAGGAGGACGAGGAGCAGGAGGAGGAGGAGGACGAAACACCGGAGGGAATTAAAACAAGTGGAAGGTAAACTGTTATGACAGGCAGAGACTGTGATCATCACGAGGCCCGACGGAGAAACACTTTGACGCCTCATCGAGTCCGTTAAAGTGTCTCCACGCTGCAGCCTGGACGACTTTAACGTCCACAGCCAAGATTATTTTAATGCATTTAAAATAAACAGAAAACACGTCTGGACTTCATCAGATTCTCTCTCACTCGGTCAGAGTTTTGGTTCGGATGTTCACTTCTTCCTCGGCTGTATTTATGTGATGTCATTTCTAAGAATAGTTTACGTTTGTGTTCGTTTATCGGTTTGTTCAGTCGAAGGACTTTTGAACCAGGAGGGTTTGAATCCCGTGTGAAGATAAAAGACAAGTTCAGGGAGATTGGTGCCTTTATTTTGAAAGTCTAAGCAGCCCGCCTGCCATTTGGGACATGCCGACCGGAGCCTGTTTCTTAGTTTAATTAACGAGCAGAGTCATCATCACTGTAGTTAACACGTCCTGCTGCCTCATTATAAAGAGCTTCACACATCAGGTACGACGTGAAGACTGAAGCTTCTGTCCGCAGACGTGTGTTCACGCTGCAGCTCTGATCCTCCGACTGCTTCTGTAAAACAGAAAGAGGACACGAGGAGACGGAGCGCAGAGATGGTGGAAAAAATGAGGTTCTCTGGGGAACGTCAGCGGGCTTCAGGGGATAACGAGCCTGTCTGGAGTGAGACGGCGTTAAGTAGGACAGCAGAGCCGAAAGTAAAGCTCGAAGCACAACGCTGTGATCGCTGGACCTCAGCGTGGACACGGGGAGGAAGTGCAGAGTAAACTAAAGACTCGACACGTCGACATGAATCCTCTCCGTCCGCCTCCTCTGTGATGTGATGTTGGGTTTGTTCTGTACTCAGTTTAAAGTTTCAGAAGTCACGTCATGGTGTTCTGACGGTGTCGTACTCTGGCAGGAGGTCGAGACCTCCAGGTGTCACAATCTGCATCGATTTCCGTTCCATCAATAGTTTCACCACATCAGGTCGAGACAGTCCTCGTCAGGGATGGACCCTCTCTGAAGCAGGTCCAAAGTGACCGCAACCGACCCGTTCTGACCCACTTCTCTGAGATACAGACGGTTTGAGTTTCTCTCCGGTGTCGCTCTTCATTCTCTCTCATATCTGCTGTATTTCACTGTTCCATCATGTTCGTTTTCAGCCGTTTCAGGAGTCGTGTTGAGTTCTCTGCTGGTGAAAATCCAACATTTCCTGATTTTGTTGCCTCGTAACAAGAGTTTTTAAACAACTAAATAATGAAAGACTGTTATTGTGAAGAATTTAAAGGAAATGAAACGTGTTTGCCAAAGTATAAATGGAAAGAAAGTGCTGCGTTCTCTGACGCTACACTAGACGAGCACATCATCATTAAAAACACCTTCAACAGGTAACCAAAGTAACCAAAGTGTCGTTGAGTTGATGTCATGTAACGCTGAAACACGGCGGATGACAGTAAACTATGGGTGGCAAAACAAAATGTCAATGTTGCTTCAATTCTGACTCGATGCACATGAACACACCAAAATCGGAAGAAACGACTTCCCAGCTCAGGAACTGAGAGACCATCCGATGAGAATGTGATCGCAGCGTCTACATCCACTTTGTCTGATCCACAAAAACTGAAAGAAGAGTGAGAATCAGAGGAAACGACGGGTTCACAGCTCAGATGTGGACAGTTGTGTTGTGTTGTCGGCTCCAGAGCATCAGCTGAGAGCCCGAAATAAAAAGTGTAAATCAAAGCAGAGAAGAAGAAGAACGTGCTGGTTGTGTTATATAATCACACACACACACACACACACACACACACAGCTGCTGGATGTCACCGATGGTTCTCTGTAACCTTTTCCTCAGCAGACGACACCTGAAGCCGACACGAGAGGTGTTCAAACTGTGAAACGAATCAAAGTTAACAAGGCTGCAAACAGTCGAGACATCACACCTCCACTGTGTGTGTGTGTGTGTGTGTGTGTGTGTGTGTGTGTGTGTGTGTGTGTGTGTGTGTGTGTGTGTGTGTGTGTGTGTGTGTGTGTGTGTGTGTGTGTGTGTGTGTGTGTGATGACTTTGAGGTCTGGACCCCACATGAGGTCACACAACAAACAGATGATGTGTTCCTGTTTAATGTTATTTAAAGACACTGCAGAGACGACAAACCCTGAAGTTAGCAAGTTAGCATCTCTCTGGTTCCTCTCAGAATATTGAACTGGATTCTGGATTATTACAGAACAAACACAAGGTTCTGATCTGTCCAGGTTCTGTTGATCCAGATAATCTCCACAGATGAACTCCACTCTGTGATGTGTGAAGCTAAATTAACTGTGTAGCAGTAAGAAGCTAATGCTAGGCTACAAACAGACGACATCACGGTCACATGACTGAAACGTCACCACCACTGAGAGTCTGACTGCACAGTTACTATCCAGGTTTTCTATAAACTGATCAAAGTTGTAAAGTCAGAGTTAGAACAGTGTGTAACTAAAGTGGCTGTAAAGACGGACTAGTGAGTAGATGAGTCTCCGTGTTAGCTGTGAGGACGTTTAATGTCCCCGACAACCTCTGTAGTCTCATTCAGACACTCGTTAGCAACCGCTGGCTGTTTTTAACACAAGAAGAGCTTCAGGATCAAACTGTGGGACATTAATGATGATTTATGTTGGAGAACAAAACGTGTGAATATGTTCAGCCTGTGGAGACACACAGCTTATTACACACATTCAACTGGAAACACATTTAGACTCTGAGACGAGGGAACAGGACGTGCTAATATGCTAACAGGCTAACAGGCTACAACACTGTGGTAAATATAAATTATTAATATGAAATATTTAAACATTTTAATTTATATTAAATCTTTATTTTTAAAATGTATTAAAACTTTCATGTTAAATTTTTTCTGGAATAATTTTATATTTTTCTTTCATAAAATACAAATATTGAAGTTTTCTGATATTATTATTTTCAACCTTTTAACCTGTAAAATTAAGACTTTAGTTTGGAAATTTCATGAAAGTTTAACAACTTTACAATCACTTTTCCTGACATTCTGACTTCTCTTGAAACTCTTCTGCTTCTTTCTTTGGTAAAATAACAACTTCAGACAAAATATTATATTTCTGACATTATTGTAATATTAAGACATTTAAAACTTTTTTCTGTTTAAATTACAGCTTTACTCATGAAATATCACTTTTTTTCTTGTAATATTATTTTTGCTGTGACTTCAGGAGCTCGTCTAAAGTTAATCCACAGCACTTCATTATTTTTAATTGTGGGGTTTTTCTCCAACATTTTCTCTCTGTCCTCGTTAAGATTTCCTTTGATAATCCTTTTATCCTCTTAGAAGTAAAATGCAAATATAAATGACTCTCAGACTGACGTGCAGCACTGCTGCTCTGGGATCAGGAGGATTTTGGACCTAAAAATACGAGCGCAGCAGAACCGGGCTGAGAACATCGAGCGTTACGATGTAAATGTTCCTGTGGTCTGAGTCAGATTCAGGGTCGACCGACATGTTTCTCTGAATATCAGCTGTCATAAAGGAACATTTCAACATTTTGTGAGAAAATATCTGAACACACAGCAGCTGATGTGCAAACACGACCGTGAGGAGGCAGAAACACGGAGGCAGCCGCTCACCGGTCAGTGTTTTAATTCAGGCCTTCAGGCAGCCGGTGGTATTTGAAAAGAGCACTCTGAGCAGCAGGAGGACGGCCTTTATTACACAGCTGAGTCACAGAGTGATGACAGAAACTATACAGCAAGTACAAGCTACCAAAATAAAATAAAACAGCCTGGAGGGTTTAAAACCGACTTCTACACAACGCTCATTACTGCACGTGTCCTCTGAGTCGGTGCACAGAGATCATGTTTGTTCGGATGGAAACACGACAGGAACACAGAAATATTCTCTCCTCCGAGTCCAGAAGCATCAGATCCTGTTCAGAGTCACATCACGTCCACGCTCCAACATTTAGAAGTGTGATATTCAAACAAGACGTCAGGACACCTACAGCCGTGTTAGTGGTGACAGAATCAGGCATTTAAATCCAAAACAGGATATTTCTAACTACAGTTTATAGATTACATCAGCTGAAACATAATCTGTGGTTTATTTGAGTTGTTTTGATGCTGCAGCTGTTTCACTGTGAAGCTCCAGAAGTGTGACAAAACTTTTCACCTGACTTTCATCAGCATCGGAGGAGATGACTGAATTTAATCCTCCTTTAATGCACTGACTGTTTCTGAGCAGGTCATATTACATCACTGAATAATCTCTGGTTTGAGTTCAGCTGGTGTCACACGAGACAGCAGGCAGGAGATGTGATGGATGAGCTTTTAATAAGGATCTCAGCAGCACCAGGAGCAGAGAAACAGAACAGAAGGATCTCAGAAACACTGAACAAAACTATGGACATAAATACAAACTGAACTAACGAGGGGATGAGGTGCAGGTGTGAGGAGTGAGACGGTGCAACACCAGAAACAGACAAAGA
Organism: Diplodus puntazzo; assembly: GCA_963678695.2. Taxonomy (NCBI): domain Eukaryota; kingdom Metazoa; phylum Chordata; class Actinopteri; order Spariformes; family Sparidae; genus Diplodus; species Diplodus puntazzo. The sequence goes on along the minus strand of OZ023160.1, from coordinate 1,511,858 downwards.
GCTGCAAAAACACTGCAAGCAGGAAGATGAAGTTCAGGTGTGGAGGTGAAAGCAGACTGGGGGAGGACTCAGGTGACAGGCTGGACTAATTACACAGATACAAGACAGGTGAGGAGGGAAAAAACTCCACAAAAACCCAGAAATCACACAGAAAACACACACAATGTCTTCACCACTGACCCTGAATCAGTTTACAGTCGTATAAAACTTTCCACTCATCTGTGGAGCTCTACTCTTTTAAATCTCTTCCAAAAACTCACTTGTGTTGAATGTTTTTTTCTTAACTGATGATTTTTATCATCAGTGTCGTTAATCTCACGTTCTGGTCGCGCTGCAGCATCAGGCCTTCAACAGGAAGTTAAAAGATCGGGCTCTTATTTTACTGCATGATTTAATAAATATAAATTACATTTGTAGCTGAACATTGTTACACATCCTTCTGTGAAAAGTGATCATTTGACTACCAGCTGATTATTCCAGTAATTTTTTTTCCATGGTTAAAATCCAAAATTTAAGTCAGCTTGGAATGAATCTGCAGTAAAATTAAAGTACTTTTACTACAAAAGTAAAGAACTTTCACTGCAGTACTATAATCACACAGTATTATAATCCTTATTTCACTGAAGAGATGTTTACATGCAGTTGATCGATTATAAAAATATTCAATCTGTCCACTCGTGTTCTGGTTGCTGTAACAAACATCTTAATCAGACCTCCAGACGGGTCAGAGGTCAGGCAGCAGTGAACCATCAGGTCCGGTCCGGTCTCCGTCTCCTGGTTCTGGTTCTACCACCACAGTTCTTCTCCTCCGCTGCTGCGGGTGCTCACCCTCTCCCGCCCGTGCAGCCTCAACATCTCCATGACGCTCCGAGCGTAGGCGTCCCTCAGGTTCACGCTTCCCGCCACACTGGCCCCGCCCACAGAGCCGCGGGCCAGCCTCTTCAGCATCTCGCCCTGCCGCACCGCCGCCTCCTTCATCTTCATGGTGAAGTAGCAGGCGGAGAAGCGCTCGTTGATGATGGCGATGGGGAGCGCCAGGATCAGGATCCCCGACAGGATGCAGAGGAAGGCCAGCACCTTCCCCACCGCCGTGTCCGGACGGACGTCTCCGTACCCCACCGTCGTCATGGAGGTGGTCGCCCACCACCAAGCGGTCGGGACGCTGGTGAAGGTGGTGGCAGGAAGGTCGTGCTCCAGAGTGAAGACCACCGTGGCGAAGATGGAGATACCGACCCCGAGGAAGAGGAGAAGGAGGCCAACCTCCTCGTAGCACTGAGCGATGGTCATCCCCAGAGACTTGAGGCCTGGACAGAACGAGGACAGAGGAATATTTTAGCTTTAAGGTTCCCACATTCAGCTCCAAACCACATCCAGGAAAATGGTTTCAATTCTCACATTTAGCAGATTTAGCAGCCACAATCATGAACTGTGTCAACATTACATTCCCTGAAAAAATAAATATGATATTTAATGTTAAAAGTCTGTATTTTCTTTCTGTAAACCAGAATTAGACCAAGTGTTTCTCTCACAGCAGCAGTTTGTCTGCGGAGGAAAAACCTCTGTGTGCCGTGACTGACGGCATCGTCTCTACATTTCACTGTGAGGAGAAAATAACAAGTGCCAGAAAAGAGGAAACAGCACATTTATAAATACAGCCACACGTGAGCGTCCGGGAGCGCCGACGTTCACACCCCAGAATGACTTATTCTCCTCCGAGAGACAAAGAAATGAGCTCTGGTGTCGAGTTGAAACGAGCTCACAGAGACGTTTTCTTTGGTGCAGCCGCACGAAGCTGCAGAGATTAAAGAATCAGAGCAAATCGGCTGTTTGCTTTCATTGAATTCAGAGTTTAAAGTGTGAAAGCCATCAAAGAATAAACACTGTCTCCATGTGTTTGAGTGGTAGGCGGGTCGGTGTGAAGCTCGGTGTCAGACTTCCTGCTCTTTTTATTTTATTTTATTGTGCCGAGCCTCCGTCTGATCCCGCTGAGAGCCAAAAGATACAAAACGGGAGATTTAAATAAATATGAAGTCGATGAATGAGAGCTGCAGAATATGTTGAGGAGATGTATTCATCTTCTCCCAGCTCACAGGAAGTTTTAACATTTGGATCTCAAGGCTTCAGGAGAGTTGGACGAGCTGTTTTTTACGTTTGGACATTTTCAGCTACTTCAGGTGAAGAAAGGAGGGACATACATGGACGTAACAGGCAGGAGGATCATCAGACAGGTGAAGCTAATCAGGACAATCACAAGGGAGGGAAAACGAAATAAAAACATCAGAAAATCATAATGTGATCATTTAAATAATGATCAGGCTGTGATGTGTTCTCTCCTGCAGACTGTGATCACAGCAGACGAGCTGAAGACAAGAAAGTCTCTGTCCTCACATGTGCAGAACTGCCTTAGAAACATCATGTTTTTAAGTTTCCTTCAGTATCACAGTGATCCAGTGACAGCTGTCTGAACATCCACTGGTTCACTGCTAACAGGAAGTGCTGACAGCTAATTCTGCAAAGTTTTAATGAAGTTTTGGAGTATTTTTATTTATTTTGTGGTTGTTTTCCTGTTTTAAAACAAGTCTCCAGCCTACGAAACTTCACCTGACTTTCCATCAGTGTGGACGGAGGAGATGATGACTGAGTTTACATGTTTTGTGTGAACATTATGATTCGGTCTTTAGAGATTTAATGACTGTATTCTTTCAGAGTGAAGGTATGTATGAACAGTTCTCACATGGCTTCCTCTCTTTTTATTTTCTGCCGCTCCCTCCTCCTCTTCTTCCTCCTCCTCCCTCCATGTTCCCTTTTATTATTCATGAGTTGAGTCCAGGGATCATCATCCTTCCCAGAATCGCTCAGATCAAAGCGCTCATACGTCCCAGTCTGACACACTCAAACACATACGTATAATCACACACACTCTTCCCTCCGTCTCCTGAAGGAATTTGCCAAAATATGAATTTCTCCTTCTTTGTCGTCCTCAGAAAACCTCCCGGCTGTAATCTCACAGCAGCAGCTTCTCACCGAGGAGAATTGAGATTTCTTCTTCTCTCCCTGGATGTTCGCGTCGTTTACTTGAAATCCCCTGACAGGCTGAGAACATGTGCTGAGGTAAACCCAAGGAAGGAACAAGTCTCCTTCAGCCGCTGATCACGTGCCCTTGAGCAAACTCATCGCCTATTCGTCATAACGGTTGACAGGGAAAGTCAAGAGTTTGCAGCGAGGTAAAGAGCTCACTGAGGTTAACTAAACGACATCCAGCTCCGCCTTGCACATCTCTGATTGGCCGGGAGTCGGGTGGAGCCAAGATGGCGACGACGTCCCACTCTGAGCTTCATTCTGGCTCCTCAGAAACCCGTGGGTGACGTCACGGCGGCCTGCTCCAACCTCCAACCTCAGCTGGTCTGAAGCACAGTGAGGCTTCAAGCTAAATGCACATTACCATCTGGAGAGCACGTACGTACATAAACAGTATTAATGAGAACATAAGGAGGACAGGGATTTTATCTACTTACTGTCAGCAGCAAGTGAACCCGACCGAAACACTTTGTTCTGATCATACGTGACGTCTAACTCAGACAGCGAGCATCTCTGCTGTCTTACATACGATGATACGTGATGTTTTCTTAATAAGATACAAGTCAGCACACTTAATAACTGCAGCAGTATGATCTGTTAAAGGCTGTTCAGGCGTGTTTACCTGTCGAGTGTCGTCCCAGCTTCAACATACGCAGCGACCTCAGGAGCCGGAGGACCTGCACCACGCGGCCCATGTTCTCCAGCTCGGTGCTTCCTCCGTGGAGACTCTCCACCGCCAGCGTCACGTAGAACGGCAGGATGGCCAGCAGGTCGATGACGTTGGGGATACTTCGGCTGAAGCGGCACTTATCCCTCACGCAGAGGAACCGAAGCGCCAGCTCACCAGTGAACCACACCACGCACACATACTCCAGGGCGTCAAACAGCAGCGGCGCTCTGGTGCCAACGCCGCTCACACCCAAGTCCTCCTCGAGGTCCAGCGAGATCAGCACCATGTTGATGACCGACACCACCACGAAGAAGACAGAGAGCGAGCCGAAGGTGCGAGCGGCTCGTGATGAGTCAGGTTTCTCCAGGAAGTCCCACAGGCAGCGGCGGAAAGCCGGGCAGGCGGCTCCAACGAAGTCGTCAACGTCGTCCTCGGCCTCAAACTCTCGCTGTACGTCCAGGGTTTCCTTCAGCTCCTTGCGGCGGTAGTAACGTTCGCGGCAGCAGGGGTTAATACAAAGCTCGTCGATGCCCCAGTACTGGATCTCCTGCAGGAAGGAGATCTCACACAGCTCCTCCATTACGTGAAGGTGACCCGTCTGATAGTAGTTCATCACATACCTGTCAGCACAGATACACACCAGAAGTTATCCATGATTCACAGTTAACCCACAACATGGACGCTTTCTACACTCAGCGTACTCTTTTTTGTTTCATGATTTTCTGCAAAGCTCGGGGAGGATTCTGTCAATGAGTCTACAAGAAGAAAGTGAACTCGTTATCAGTTCAGAGCAGCCAAGACTTCATCTGCTGTCGATCTGGTCCACATTGTGATCTGATCTCAGACACACAAACAAAAACTTCTATCAACTTAGAAAACAGGATCGCTTAATGAGAAAGAAAGAAAGAAAGAAAGAAAGAAAGAAAGAAAGAAAGAAAGAAAGAGACAGTTCCCCTCACGGCTGTGCTCTTCCCTGCCTCATATTGACTCTTTATCACAGTTGAGTTCAGTCCATCAGAACTTCTCCAGGTAACGAGAGCTGACAGCTCACCTGTGCAGACGTTTGAACATCAGGTGCTGCCGTGACTCAAACTAACGTTTGACTCGAGGCAGGAACAGTGGAAGCATCAAGGTGAACACCGTGCGTCGTGTTATTTTCAGATGTTCAGCCTGAAGCTCACACACCATAAAGCCACTGACCTACATTTAGGGTTTATGTAAATGTGGTTTTATATGTAGGGTGAAGTTATTTAATTAAATGTGCTGCATGCTGCTCAACACGACGGATCTGGCAGCCTGATCGAGAGGCTAGACTTGCCGTCCCTAGAGTCGACTGCTGGTGGGACAAATCTGACAAATATGTCCAGTTTTGCTTTGGGAAGATTTGTCAGCAAAAGGTAGTTTGTTTTAGATGTTGCTGTCATTTCTCTGGTGAAGTCTCTCAGAGCTTTAAGCTCTCAGTGTAAACCGTCAGAGCTGCACGTTGTATGGTTGAATACCCCCGTCTGAGACCAAAAGTCTGATGGAAAATGTGCACTTTATCCACGCATACAATAAACATCATCATGTCTTCTTTGGTGGTTGTTGGGGGTTGTTGAAGCACTGAGCTGAAGAAGATTTATCCATTTAATCGTACACTATAGTTTGGTTCTTAACGTTGCCTCAGATAGCCGCTGAATGTTCGACCCAAACAAATACAGACATTGTGTAGTGAGGGAATGTAGTCTTAAAGGAAAAGTGCATCCAAAAATTCCAACTATAACTTTAAAGCAGCTGCAGCGAGCTTCCATTCTGTTGATTCTGGCGCCCCCTGTGGACAAAAGCAGTATGAGCTCCACCGCCTCTTGTCATACAGATCTGCTGTCTATTTGTGTCCATGTTAGATTGATATGTGACAGTGACACCAGACTACAGAGCAGCTTCTCACCTCAAGCTGTGAGATATAGATATGAATACATGTTTTTTAAAACCCAGATATGTCAGACTCGGAGCTCGTTAGATGGTCCTGTTTGCTTATGTGGGTCATATAGAGATGTCAGAGAGGAAGTCTTTTAAATGTGGATGACTCACACATGCCTAAAAATAACAGTTTGTGATGAGAGCTGACACACCTGTGCAGCTTTTTGAAAGGTTTTCTTTGCACTTCAGTTCCATGTCGCGCTGGTGTCAAATGGTTTTAACACTTGAAAGACTTTGCATTTTTATTTTGAAACTGTGATGGCCAGATTAGTATACATATATATTCCCGGGGGAAGATTTAAAAAAAGCTCCACCTACTGGAAGGTCTGTGAGTTTCGGTCAAAGAAGAACTCGTTCTCCAGGAGGTCGGCGTCGTCGCAGAGCTCCAGCACTGAGTCTCGGCTGCAGCAGGCTAGTTTCCCGAGCCGGGTCTCCGGGTAGGAAGCCAGCAGCTCCTGCGACAGCGCGTAGCGACTTCCCCCAACGTTGATGATGAAGAAGTCGAGCGGGTCTTTGATGCTGGACTCCGCCATCTCGCTGAAGAAAACACTGGAGTCCAGAGACACCGGGGAGGCGCTGCCGCTGTAGAGCTCCACCCCCACCGCAGAACTCATGGTGGAGGGTCCTGAAGGGTTGGAGGAGTCAGAACAGAAAGTTCATGTCAAACCCAAATAAGAGCAGAGTTACAAACCTTTTCAGCTGTATTTACTGGTTCTTTTTACCAGAGGGGGGCAGAAGAACTCAAGCTGTAACAAGATGTTGTAGCTAACATGTTAGCAAACAGCTGATCATCCTATCAGAGTCACCGTGACAGTCCAGTGTTTAGCTCAGTCCTCAGTCCAGTCATCTGGTGTGTTTGCCTGAACCTGCTCCCGTGGTTCTGAAACTGATCTGCCAGCCTTGCATTTGGTTCCACCTTCTTCTGCTCTCAGTGTGACATCAGCTCTGCTTATGTCTGTTTTTGATACAGCGGTTTATAGCCGTAGTTTCCCCAGTAAATACACCGACCTCTTCAGCCTCCGTCCTGGTCTTCTGCTGCTCCTCTAACAGACCAGGTGTGCACAGGGCTGCTAAACGAGCCCAGAGACTCAGCGTCATGATTGGTTATGAGAGGGGCATCCTCGAAAGTGAACTGAACACCTCAAAAGACAAAAAGAGCCGTCAGCTGTTACATCCCTCTCTAAAATGAACAAAAACACACATTTTAAAGACTTGATTTTTTATGTTGTTGTACAGAAAATGTATTTTAAATGAATCCACGAATGATTCTCCATTTTTTATTCTCCATATATCTTTCTGCAGTAGCAGTTTTGTAATACTCGTGTTGCTGTTGTAACAGATTGGTTTAAAGGAGCTCTTTCAAGAATATCCTCACTTAACCTCGGCACAGAAAGAATGAATCAAAGAGAATCGCAGACAGAAAACGCGGGAGGAAAAAAAGAAAACAGAAGAGAAAACTCAAAGAAGGATCTACGAGATGAGAAACAGAGACGTGGAGTTGAATGAGATGAAGCCTCTGGCGGTGTCCTACTTCTCGACGATCTCCGGCTGCTGCAATATTTAAATATTTCAGCTGGCTTAGCTAATTAATTGATCTAATGCTACTGTTCCTGTGATCATTCATTCCCTTTTGCTAGGTGTCTCTGTCCAACACTGTCATCTCTCTAACGCTTACACTCTGAATGTTAAATGAGGCCATTTGAGCAGGACTGAGTTCTGGGTCAGCACCGTCCCTCTGCAGCTGTTGTGGTTGCAGGGCGGCTCTGAGTCCTCCAGCGGTTCTGGATCATGCAGGTGTTGCAGAGATTCGTTGTCTCAGGGCCACATGTGAGCTGTTGTCAGGGGCCCACAACAGGAGCCTGCGTGTTTGTTTGAATCATTTACACAAAAACATGAAATATGCAGCAGCTCCTCAGCAGCTCGTCTCCGGGGTTTGATTCTGACTTGGTGTTAAACCGATCACTTATAAACAGCTCCCTGCCTCATGTTAACGGTGTTAACGACAGGCAGCAATATGATTGGTTGTCTCCAATCCACGTTGATTTGGGCGTCACATCTCGGTCAGTAAAGACCATCAGATCATCAGTTTTAGCTCCTGACAACTGTCAACAGCTTGACTTTACCCCGGTGGCTTTTTGAAGGTGAGGGTTAGAAAAGTTCAAATAATATGCACCAAAAATAAAGATTCCAGAGGTCAAGAACAAACAGCAGCATACAGTGATTAAACAAAAAACAACGAAAGAGAGAAATTCAGTTTGTTAGAAAGTTCAGTTCCTCAAATCTGTCCAGAGTGAACCCTCTTCACATTCAAATCAATAAAGGATCTCTGACAAAGACAATCAACCCAACTGTCAAAGTCTCCTCTGGTACCAGTCAGCTGATCGTCTTCATCACACAGGAGAAGAGAATGGAAGTGACTCTGCAGGCTAATGCTAAGCTAACTGTGCCGTCTTCAGACACACTGGATTGCTTTTGATTTCAATAATTGAAATCGAAAGCGCAATTCAATCAATGTAGGATCAAAATCATGACATCATTAAATATGAGCCAAGGACAGAAAGAAACCCAAATTGTTTTTTTTTCTCTCCCATATAATGATGTATAATAAAGGTTTTATTGGCAGTGATAAGAGACTGTTCTCATTTTAGATCCAGTGTCTGAACGAAGCAAAGTCAAATGTTAATTAATAAATAATTAAATATGTTTAATATTTTTTTAATAAAGAAACAAAACAGCTTAATAGGATTTGTCACATACTCATCCAGGATGCGCAGTGAAATGTTTTTGTGACATGTAATAAAAGGTTTAACAATGACAAAAAGGTAAGCAGCCGGGGTTTCTTGTAAGTCTTATAAGCATCTTGTAAGGACTAAAACTGACCTTATTATCTATGAACTAACACTTATTACAGGGACCTGAATATAAAAGCTTTCTGTGATTCAGTTTATATGAGAGATGAAGAATGTTTTTGCAAAGATTAAAGACTAAAAAGAAAAAAAAGATTTTTATTGAGATGTTTGATCTGCTTGTCTTGTTTTATGTCAGATGGTTTACAGAAGTAAAAGTACTGTGAATGTACTCCAATACATGCATTAAAATATGCATATGTAAGTATAAATAATAAAAAATGTATCAAAGTATGAAGAAGTACATACATCTGATGTTATTAATATCACTGCTGCATTAACATGTTCGTGTCATTTCACTGCTGGCTACATGTTTCAGGTTGAGCTCATTTTAACGCTTTATCTGCTGCTGGCTGGTTTCATCTACAGCGATGCATCATTTTTTATAAGATCACCAAACGTTTGTGTCGTAGCTGCACTGTGAGAACCTTGGATCTGTTTTCAGCTCTGTGACGAAGAGTCTCCAGCTGATCTGAGAGGGACTTTAGAGATTTAGAGTTATTCTGTCTTCAGAAGGAGGAAGATTCTCTCAGCATCCTTCAGTTAATCACAAACATTCAACATCAACACATCTGGAGATGAAACACTGGACACTGAAAAGTAACTTGTAACTAAAGCTGTCAGAGAAATGTAATGGAGTAGAAGTATACAGTTCTATGAAATGGAAATGCTCAAGTTAAGTATTTAGTCACATTCTGTTTTAAAGGATTTTTGTTGTTGTTACATGTAGAGAATTGTAACACTAACGAATGTTACTGGTCTTAATAATCACACATATAGTATTTACTGCATCTCGAGCCAAAGTTCAGTCAGAGTCATGAGGACAAACAGCTGATAGAACAAGCTGAATCTTACCTGATCTAACTGAAGAGGATCGTAAACATCCAGCTTGGATGATAACTCCACATTCTCACGAATCCTCAAACAGAGCAAGTTGACTTTTTTCTGGAAATGATCACATGATGAAAACAAAGTCACGTTAGCGCTGAATAGGCAGGAGGAATTGTCGGTATCAGTGCAGAGAGACAGCAGGAGGAGGAGGAGGACAGATCTGCTGCTGCTGCTGCTGCTGCACTTCGCGGTGCAGCTTTTAAATGGAGTGGTGGAGGTATGAGAGGTGATCAGTGACACACAGGAGGAGGCGGGGGAGGAGGAGCCTGAGGGTCCAGGGGTGGAGGAGTTACCCTTTAATTATGTGGTGACACTACATGTGCAAATCTATGGTAGAGTATGAGGACAAGGGGTGAGAAAGAAAATCGGGGTGGAATTTTCTTTTTTTTCAAAATGTAATTAATAAAGTCAACATTTAAAGATTAAAGTTGACCTTTAGAGACTCCATCAAAATGCAAATACGACCAGTGTTTGGTAACGTTACTTTTAAAAGTAACTTGTTACATTACTGAGAAAATTTTTACATTAGCGTAACTGTAAAACTCCTTTGCATCTTGATGTGCATGTCAGTTACATTGTCAACTGTGTACAAAAAATACAAAAAGTGATAAAAGGTAACCAACTGACAAAGTTCAACAGTCTTCCTTTAAGTAAAAGTATCAATACAATACTATAATACGGAAGCCGAGAATGGTCATGGACTTTTCTTCTTTTTATGCACGGTCATCTCAGGATGACGACTTATTATCTCGATATAACAAAGATTGTTTTCTCGTGATAAAAAAATTATTTCGTTATCTCGATATAACAAAGACGGTTTTCTCGTGATAACGAATTAATTATTTCATTATCTCGATATAACAGAAAGACTTTTGTTTTGTGGGATAATTTTCAAGTGTGACGATTGTGCACTGGTTAATATGATCGTCCTGATTTCAGCCAGGGAGGTGAAAATGTCCCAGGGAGGTGAAAATGGCAGATTACATTATTGATAACGAAATAAATTCATTCGTTATCACGAGAAAACAATCTTTCTTATATTGAGATAATAAATCGTTATCACGAGATAACAGTGCATAAGAAAAAGAAAAATCTATGGCCGTTCTCAGCTTCCGTAACATAGTCAAGTAAAAGTCCTGCTTTAAAAATCTTACTTTGGTGAAAGTATTTAACTTTCATCATGAAAATGTACTTTAAGAATCAAAAGTAAAAAGTAGTGCTGCCAGTAAAATGTCCCCTGTGATGTATATGAGCTTATTAAGGGATTGTAATTATAGTAAATGAGGATTTTACAGTTGAAGCTCATTTTGAATTGTTTTGTATCAGACTGATTCTTTTCATGAAGGACCAACCTGCTGATTATTTGCTTTGTCAACCAAAGTGTTGTTGATTATTTGGTTTGTAAAGATGCTGAAAATTGTGAGAAATGTGGACTTAATTGTTAAATTCTCGTCTTAATTACGTGAAGTTGTTTTTTATACCTTCACTCAGAAACATCTCGTCTTTCTGCCTGATGCTGCAGCTGCATCTTCTTTGTGAAGCTGTCTCCATCTAGTGGCTGAAACAAAGAACAACCCTGTGACTGTTTCCTCTTCCGCTCCTCATTTAGGATAAGTCTACTTTGAATGAATCCATAATGAATTTGTGGAAATGTGTTTATAGATGCTTCTGTCAGCTCCTAGTTGAACTCTGGCTCCCTTCAGGTTGTATTTCCTGTGTAGTTTGAACCAGTAAAAGACAAACAGCCACTGTTATCGTACCGTTTTATTACAAAGCCAGCGAGTTTAAATACAAAAACTGTTCTTCCTGCAGGACTGGACCTGTCTGATGAGCCAAACATCTTCATCACCTGAGTGTGAACTTCAACTGTTATTCACTTTCAAGAACTGTGCGATCAGAACCTGCTTGGTTCTCCTTTGCTTTGGCTTTGAAAGGACTCTTGACCACATTTTTAAAGGCACACAGCAGAGGGCATAACACCAGCCACCAAAATATGCCTGACATTTTCCATCAAAATCTATACATTATTACCTGAGAAATCAAAATGTTATGAAGTGTTAAAGAACACCATATATCACAATGATATCGAGTGTAAGAAAAATTCCTGGATCTGTCCTTTTATTCTGAAATAAAGGGTTTTTCTCTGGGCCTAGACCCGTCCTCCATTCAAGTTTCATGGAAATCCATGCAGTAGTTTTTGTGTAATGATGCTGACAAACCGGGGCGCCGCTTAGCTCAGAGTCCCATGTGCCGAGGCTCTGCAGCGGACATGGGTTCTAATCCCGGCCTGGGTCCCCTTGCTGCGTGTCACTCCCCCTCTCTTTCTCCCCTGTTTCCTATCTTCAGCTGATCCTATCAATAAAAGCCATAAAAAAGGCCAAAAAAATATTTAAAAAAAAAAATGATGCTGACCAACCAACCAACAAATAAATGAAAACAGGTGAAAACATAATCTCCTTTGCAGGTAAATACAATTATTGTTATAAAAACTTACTATACTCACAAAACATTTCTTCCTAAGTGTGAGCTGATAAAAGTCAACAACTTAACGAACAGAACCTGCCTGGTTCTTTTTTGCATTGGCTTTAAAAGGTTGTTGACCACACTTTTAATTGGTAGGGCATGCAGAAGAGTGCATACTTCCACCAAGGCCCAAGAGACCCCTTCGGTACTCTCTCATAGATACCAGCCACCTAAATATACCTGATTTCTTTCATTAAGGTCCATGCATGATTCACTGGGAAATTAAGGAAAATGTAAAAGAAAATGTTAAATAAAGTGAGAAAATAATTCCTGGATCTGTCCCTTTATCTGGATCTGCACCATAAGTAAATGGGATCCATTTTAAAAGACCCATCCTCCCTCACAGTTTTGTAAAAATGCGTAAAGAAGTGTTGGTATAATTGTGCTGACAAATCAACCAACAAACTAACAAACAGACACAGGTGAAAACATAACATCCTTGGCAGAGAAAAATGCAATCTTTGCATTTGAAGAAATGCCTGTGAAACAAATAGCTTCTGTTTGTGTGTCTCCTGTGAGGTCTCATTTAATTACAGCATCAGTATCTGTTTTAGTTCATGTTTTCGAATACAACCTCGTAATGGAATGGTTTCCCTACTCAACATCCAGCAGAGTTGTCCTAGTTTGTTTGTCGAAGTGAGAGTCCGCTCATTAAAAAAACCAGCTTTAATGACAGAACTTTGTCATCTTTTTGTGTTTGCTTCAGTTTAAGTTCAGCACTCTGGAGAGGCACGGATCCACGTCACAGAGGGCAGCGATCAGAACAGAGCTGGCTTTAGTTCCCTTTCTTCGCACAACATCAATTACATCTCGTGCTTTGGCTGCTTTGGTTTTTGTAGTGGCTGACTGCGTTTCCTCATCATTTATGATGTGACCTTCCAGAAGTTTATCCAGAAGCTGGTTGAGAACAGGTTCAGACACTCTTCTGACAAACTCACTACGAACCAAAAGCAGCCTGTCTTCAGCTGGGATGCTGTCCTCTTCTGGTACGCTGTCCTCTTCTGGGACATTCCTTTGTTCAAGTTCCATTCTTGGACCTGAAGGATAGCCAAGGAAAATACTTTAGTTTAATATACATACTTTAAAAAACATACCTCTTAGAAACTTGACCTGGCATTTACTGTTATATTTTTGTTTGTTGCAGCTGACATATTTGCTCTGTAAATCTCTTGTCCTGTGTTCTTCGTTGAGATAATCTGGAGAAATGTGTATGTGCCTGATACTGTTACTTATTTTGTAGATCGGGCCAATTAAACCTTGTATAGGTGTAAATAAACACTTTCTGACAATATTGGCTACAGCGCAAGTTTGTTTTCATTGTCTTTCATTGCCTCCTGTGTAACACCTGCACTCCCTCATTTCCTACAGTACTATCACAAGCAATTTCTTGTTCCCCAGGAAATAACACCAGCAACTTTTCCAGTCTGTCAGCAGCAAACTCTTGTTCCTATGATGTGACACCTGTAACTGCATGCTCCCTACTGTCAAACCCCGGCAATCTTTTGTTCTTTGTAGTATTATACTGGCATTCCCTTGTTCCCAACAGTGCTGTCACCTGCACTCCATTGTTCCCTACTCGGTAGCACAAGCAATCTCTTGTGCCCTGCAGTGTAACATCTGCACTCCCTTGTTCCCTACTGATTAACAACAGCAATATCATGTACCCTACAGTCTAACACCACCAAACTCTTGCTCCCTACAGTGTAACATCAGCAATCTCTTGTTCAATACGGTTCAACACCAGCAATCTGTTATTCCGTACAGTGTAGCATCAGCACACTCTTGTTCCCTACAGTGTAACACTTGTACTCCCTTCTTCCCTATTGATTAACAACTGCAATCTCTTGTTCCCTTCAGTTAAACACCAGCAACAATGTTGCCTTCAGTGTAACATTGGCAGCTCCTTGTGCCCTACTCTTTGACACCAGCAATCTAATGTTTTATCCTCTTTTGTTGTGTTCTATTCAGATAGAATGCTGCTGTACCTGCCAGATACAGCTCACGTTTCCAGACTTCTTTCCTCTCTTGGTCCTGGACCATCAAAGTTAGTTTCTCTGGGATTGTAGTCAAGATAACTTCAAATGTTGGATGGAAATTTGGTCCGTACTTTGAGCGAAACTGTGCATTCTGAAAACCAGTGGCAATGTGTCATTTAATACTTTCCTCATTGAATATATTTTCAACATGCATTCAAAGGATCAATCATTATAATAGTATCTATAGCCATTATAAGAGTTAAAGTGACTTGATTCACCTTAGGCTGTATTGTGAAGCTTTGTGGTTCACAGTGGACACTGTAACTTTGACCAAAGCAGAGATGACACTCAGCAGGGATCCTGATGTACTCAGCATCACCTTGTTGGGCAGCGACCTTCAGCAGGACATTTTTATTATGGTGTGTATAATCAGACAGAGAAGTCAAGACACTTTCCAGGAGTTTTGACTCTTGGAACTTAGCTGGTGATTTATCTCAGGAAGTTTGCAAAGAGGTAAATAAGTATTGAGATTCTATTGATCACTAAAGTTGAGGTATCCCAAATGACTCTGATAAAAGTAGTGAAGTGTGACTGATCTTTTGGGAAACAGCCCTGGCTTAAGTCATAAATTTATGCTGATGGTAAGCATTAATGAGAAATGGATTTACCTGATCCACAGGGATGTTTTCCTGCAGCACGAACACATATAGTCGTCGAGGCCATGTGTCTGGGGGTCGGATGAACAGCAGGACTTGACCATTTACTGGCAATGTGATGTTGAGAAATCTTTGAACAATATCCCAGACCAGACCAAAGGCAGATAAGTGAGGGACCTTCACAACCACATGAGTGTCAGTGATCTCCAGCGGCTCCAAGATGCTCATCCCATCATCAGCGATATGAACAACGGACAACCCGTTATCAACAAGCAAGGCTGTGAAAGCAAAGAGCCATTAACAGGTTGATATTCACCTGATTCCTTTTCTAACCATGTGACATCAGGATGTTAAAATGTTATGTATGTCAATAACTTGGACAGTTGGCTTCTATTCTTTAATTATGACTTTATATATAATAGTATTTTCCTGTCACACATGATCTGCCTGAATGTTATGCACAAACATTTTGTTTGTAATTTGTTTGCATGTCATCTGTGCATCTTATTTTAGGAACAGAAAATGGCATAAATACAAATCTTTGAAAGCCATGTCTTTACCATTCTTTGTTTCACAGTGGGGGAGGTGGAGATGACAGAGAGCATCCTCAGAACACTTGATATTGAACAGCAGCCCTGCAGCCATCTTGCCAGCTGATTGAAGGAGACCCTCATCCCATTGGACAATCCTGTACAGCAGCTCCGCCTCCTGGGTCATGTCGAATACCAGTCCAGTCAAAGAACACTGGAACACACCAGGACCAGGACACCTGAACCTGTAGGACACATATCAAATTACAGTCCCAACATTGCCCCTATTAACAAGCACTTGGCGAAAATTGCAAAAAAAAAAAAAAAAGCCTTTTCTATTTTCTTCTGGGACCAGAAAGTTGAGCACCAGTCAGAATACTTTTAATTTGCATTTGTTTCAAATGTAATACTTTGTTTTTACAAATGATATTATCAGCTGAACAGTTTGAGTCTAAATTGAATGTTTTAAAAATTTTAATTGTTGACAGAATTTTTCAATATTTGGTTTGTCCCCTTTTTGCTTTAATGACAGCATGAATTCGAGCTGGATGGACTCCACAAGTTAGTATAAAACCTGTTGACTCATGTTATTCCAGCATCATTTGACAGTGTTCCACAAAGCCTCTTGTGATGTCACAGAATGCCTAGCTTTTTCAGTCATCAAGAGCCCCCATAAATGTTCAATGGGGTTTGACATCAGATGAATGTGGAGAAAAGTCCATGAGATTCAGGACTCTGATGTCTTTGTGGTGGGGTTGAGCTTGTTATCCTGCTGCAGCATAAAGTCATTTCAAATAAGGGATTGACTAAAGCTTTCTGGAACACTGTCAGATCATGCAGGGATAATAATGTTATGATATTGTTTAAGTGTTTGACTTCCTGTCTGCTATGTGCTGAATTCGGCTGAATTGCTGTGCCATGCTCTATCATCCGGCAGAAACAGAAGCCTTGCGTATCTGCTACAGAAGGGTCCAGACTGCCAGAGCTGCAACGGAACACGGATCTGGTGGAATTTAGGAAGAACTTGTAGTCCATGCCAGCTCGAGTGCATGCTGTTATTAAAGCAGAAGGGGGACAAACTAGATACACAGATATTCTGAAATGTATGTTTGTGTTTTTTAAAGATTTCCTCTCTAATTGTTAGAGAATTGTGAAGATGATATACAATTGTAATATAAATATTATGACTTGAATTGATGAATAATGAAAGAAGTTGGAGGTATGTTTTGACATTTTAGAGATTACCTGTATTCAGATTCATTATTGTATGTTATCTGTTCAGGTGGGAAGGATAAAGGACCCTGGAATCACAAATGCACAAAGTTAGTTGTTGCAGTGTTTAACACAGTACTTATCTTACAACAACTGCTGTTGTCGTTGTTGCTTTGAGTAAAAACATACTTATTATTCTTATTATTGTCTAAAAGAGTTGAAACAACTGTACATGATGATGATTCAAATGAAAAATACAATTTATTCAATAAAGATTATTTCTTTCTTGTTCTCCTTTTCACCTTTTTGCCTTCCTCTGACAGGGTTTCTTTCGCATCCAGTTTAACAGCAGAATCATCTGATGGAGAAAAGAAGTAACAATAATGAAAACTTTATGAGGGTGATAAACATTCAAAGCCCAAATTAATGAATATTTGTCTGACAAATGTGACTTCACATTTCCAATTTTAATAGTGATGAATGATGAATGAATGTACAAGGAGGGCATGCCCACATCATGACCAGATTTGAATATGCTATAGCTTGATTAATGGGGGACAGTTTTGCAATACTTACCAAAAAATTTATCAGTTTTGATCACCTTGCTGTGGACCCTATAGGGATTATAACAGTTCAAAAAGTAAAGGATGAATTTTAAAATTAGTGTTCATTCTTTCAGTCCTGACAAAACTGACCAATAAAATGCTAGAATTACGTCATATCTTCAGTACAATTGACTGCAACATTTAATGTTCTGAGCCATTAGAGCGAATAACTAGAAAACATAACAAAATTAAAAAATATGTATTTCTCTACTGCAGAAGTCCATATGTCAGTTAAAAAGTGACACTTTACATCAAATATCTGTTTGATTTGCATAGTTGGCTTGAGGGTAGAAATGGGGGGGATACCCCAACATGGGTATTGTATTAGCCTGCCTGTGTTTAGTACAATATTGCTTAAGCAGCATGGACTGAATTAAACCCACTACTGACTTGAGAGTTTCCAGTCTACAGTGTGGATTCTTCAAAAGATCAGACAGCAGCTTCACTCCTGAATTCTTCAGCTTGTTGGAGCTCAGGTCCAGTACTCTCACATTGGAATGGTTGGACTTCAGAGCTGAGGTCAGAGAGGCACAGCTGATCTCTGACAAACTGCAGGCCTCCAATCTGAATAAAGAATAAATGATGTAGATACAAAAATTAGACATTGTATTATTTTAGGAAATACTTCGAAACTAATGGACACCAAATAAATATTGTATCTTCAGCAAGCAACTACACTCCTGAATGACATTTACAACTGGATATAAGCTACATAAATGACCAATTGTTAACAAAACATTGAAGATCTACAGTGCAGTAGTAACAGAGAGTCACTGACCCCAGATGCTCCAGTCTACAGTTAGGACTCTGCAGAAAATCACACAGCAGCTTCACTCCTGAATCCTGCAGGTCGTTGTAGCTCAAGTCCAGCATTCTCAGATGTGAGGGGTTGGACTTAAGAGCTGAGGCCACAATATCAAAGTGTGTCTCTGAGATTCCAGAGTCAGAAAGCCTATCATGACACATGTATGCCAACAGATTAAAATTATTTCATGCGCTTGATGACAAAACAGTGTGACATATGCTGTTTTGATTAACATTTGCTTGTCACGTCAGTACTTCCACTAACCTTATCTCACTTTTTGACACACATTATTTGCAGGTATGGGAGTGAGAGTGAGGAGAATTGTTGACAAGCATCAACAATTCTCCTCACTCTCACTCCCAAACCTGCAAATAATTGTATTCTTTGTAAACCTGCAGTTGAAGCGAGAGAAAAAAATGAAGGCTTCAATTATGCCTACAGCCTGATCTGATACAAGTTCTGTCTCCACAAAGTTAGCATGAGGCACTAAGTAGAAAAATTAATTGACCAGAAATAAGATAAAGATAAGAAAGATTGCTTGAAAATATTAGAGTTACAAACTGACAGTTTAGTACCTTTGGTGAATCGAATATCTTTTCCCTTCTTCAAGGGTGGTGTCCTGGGGTGATCTAATGAAAATTGGACCTTATTATCATGATTAATAATTATCCCTGATAATCATTAATGATTATTGAGAGCCAAATTAAAACCAAAACTCCCTATTGATGTAGCATGAAGCTCTACAGCACATTTTGTTGCATGTGCAATTCCCTCACTTGCGTCTTTTCCTTACATCTTAGTCCCTCCCACCGATTATTCATTGAGAGATATTAGGAAACCATGCGGGGAAAGAGGAAACAGGGAAATGTGTTTTAAGAGAAATAAGGCTGAAGAGTTATGTGAAGCAACATTTGTACAGCTGATCACATCTCGATCAGCTGTCAGTCAGCTTTAACAGCTGTAGAGACATTGAATGAATTTGACTGCACAAAAACACATGTTGGGATTTAAACATTATCTGTATATTTTTCACTTAATAGCACAAAGCCTCTTTTAAGCCTCTGAAATAAATACTTTTTAATAGCTCTGATGGAGCTCAGGATTTATCAGGAGAACTGCTGCTTCACTCAAAATGATTTCACTGTATGAATCTGGACTGTGTGTGTGAGAGGACCACAGATCATTCATTAACATAAAATTATGGTTGATTAATTTGGCTTGTCAGAGATTTAGATAATCTATAAAGGTATACTGCTGTGTCTTGTGTGTTAAAAGTGCACAGCTCTCTTCATGGAGAGATGCACATTAATTGGTTGTGCTGTTGGTAGTGTAGGTGATGTAATGTTTCCCTCGTTAATGGTATATTATTTCAACCACCAGCAACCATGAAAAGATGCTGGAGGAGTGTTTGACACCATCTGTCAGCATGTTGGAGAAAATATGATGGTCTGGTGTGCCTTGGCGCCGGTAAAGTAGGAGATTTGTTCAGGGTAAAAAAAATATCTTGAATAAGGGCAGGTATCACTTCATTCTGTTGCACTATGCCATATCTCTTGGAAGGAGCTCGACTGAAGCCAACCTCATTATATAAAAGGATAATGAACCAAAGCAAAGCTCCGAGTTATGAAGAACTATTTAGCGAAGAAGCAGCCAGCTGGTATTCTGTCTATAATGAAATGGCTAGTGCAGTCATCAGATCTAAACCCTAGTGAGCTGTTACGGGAGTAGTGAATTTATGGTACGTAAGAATTCAAACCCATTGAACCAATCCAGAGATGTTTCAGAGAGCATTGAGCGACATCTCTTCAGATTATCTAAACAAACTGACAGCTAAAAGGACAAAAGTCTGCAAGTGATGCAAATTAAGGATTCTTTGACAAAAGGTAAAGATTGATTCTTACCGTGATGTAAACTATTACCACAAAAAAACATGAAACAAACATGAAAAACTGTAATATACTGCAAATCTTAGGTCAAATTACCCACTGCTAGTGACAATACAACTTTCACATCATATTCATCTCAGCACTGAAGTTAATATGGTGTCTGACCTCAGAGACTCCAATCTACATTTTGGTCTCTGCAGAAAATCACAAAGCAGCTTTACTCCTGAATCCTGCAGCTTGTTTCCACTCAGCTCAAGGTTTCTCATGTGGGAGGGGTTGGACTTCAGAGCTGATGCTAGAGCAGCACAGCCGACCTCTGACAAACGGCAGCCAAACAACCTGAATAAAGAATAAATGGTGTAGATGAAAATCCATTCTTAATCTAATCAGATGTTTTTAGCTCTTATATGTATTGCGCAATATGAAGCATTTTCAGTTTCAACAATTCAACCACTATAGACATCATATAGCTTCATAAAAAAGTACTACTCCTGAATGTATTTATTGTCTAACAGTTGAAATAGAGATATTTCATTTCTTGAAAAGACACTTTTTTAAATCATTTTTAAAAAATTAATAAGTCTTTAAGAGGTTTAGAGTGAATTATCCAGCATAGTTGTTCCATGAAGGTCTTACATATACTTGTTTCTCAAATCAGATCGGAAAGAGCGACATGCTAATTTAGCCGCTACCAAAACAAATAGCCCGTCACCGCTGATTTCATTTCAACAATTAAAAATACGAACTTCATAGTAAATAAACCCACGTTTCCACTGCTCGATGTTGTGCCCATTCATGTCGATTATGTTTTAACGTTTAGGGACGTGCTGTAATGAAATAAATAAAACATAATCCGGAGGTGGTGATGAAAACTACATTGAATGGCAGCCGCCATTTTGTTATGCCCAAACGGCGTCTGCGCATACATCACGCTTCCAACGAGATCCCGTTTTTTCTTGAGTAAGCAGGAAAAGGAGAACGCAATAATGCCACCAAAAAGAAGATAAAACCTATTGCAGGTCAGCAGACTATTGCAGCCAGTGGCGTAATTATCGGCGGTGCAACTGCACCGGGGCCCAGACGCCGTCAGGGGCCCATGAAGGAAGAAAAAAAACAAAACAAAAAACAGCTGTCCTGAATTGCCACAGGCCCTGTTTTTGTGAATGAAATATCTGGGGGCGGGTTGGTAAGGTAGCTGAGTGGCCTTGATGCCTGTCAGTCATGATGAGTCGCGTCCCGTCACCTCTCTGCTGTGTCTGCAGCTGAGCACTGTGATGCATGTCTCTCTCCACGGGCCGGGAGAGTTCTCATACCCGTAAAATACTAAATAATAGCCGGGGCGTTTATTTGGGACCAGGTGGCACTTTGGGACAGGCGTTTAATTCCTTCCTCACAAAAATCTGAGATGAAAATGTCACAAACTTCTCCAGCTTCTCGGTGAATTCTCTGGCATCCTTCAATCAACATCACTGTATCTGCATGGTTGCTGTGGCAGCGATGTGGGTGTCAGTAGCACTGTATAAATGTGGTTTGCTGTCCAGACTTCTTAAAATCAATTTGGATACAAACTGGATGTGCTTCATAGACTTTAGCATTAAGATATCTCAAGTAATTTTTAGCACAAAAGTGAATAAAGGTGTCTGACCCCAGAGTCTTCAGTCTACAGTGTGGACTCTGCAGATAATCACACAGCAGCGTCACTCCTATATCATACAGGTCATTTCCACTCAGCTCCAGCTCTCTCAGATGGGAGGGGTTGGACTTCAGAGCTGAGGCCAGAGAAGCACAGCTTATCGTTTGCAACCTGCAGTATTTCAGTCTGAAAAAAAAAATATATATATGTAGATAGACATTCATTCATTATATCTCTTCATGTGATAAATTTGCAGTTCAACATTACTATGTCCTAATGGTAAACTGAATTTCCAGTCTACGGGTTTTGGGACAACTTAAAGTGGCATCCTGCCAACCTGCTCATCAAAAGTCATACATGATATTTCTATACTCAGGCATTCACACACACTGACAAACTGATGGAACAGCCATCAGGGCTCAGAATTTGGGGTTTAGTGTCTATCCAACACTTCGACATGCAGCTGGAGCCCGGGATCAGACCTCTGACACCTGGACTAGTAGAGGACCCATGTTACCTCCTTAGTCAAAGCCCCCTCAATCAGTCAGCTTATTCCCGAAAATGAGTTGATTGACTTGTTATTGTGGATAATCATATGCCACATTCAGACTGCTATTTCAAATCCTGAGCCAATCCAATATTCCGCTGCACTGTTACAGAGGCAGAATGAGGGGACAGTTGTGTTCTGCGTAGGTTAATCCTCCTAACCGAGACTTCAGTGAGCTTTCCCCACAAAACGGTATCCGTCCTCACGAGTGAGAGCAAAACAGCGACCGTTATTTACTAATGGTGATTATGTAATTATGAAATTTAAAACAAAATGTAACTTTGAAACTTTTCACGAGGCAATATATGACAGTCTCTCAATCACAACACATTATAACTGCATCTATATGATTATAAACAGTTGGTGGATACGTCTGGATTAACAGGTGGAAAAAAGTTATGATGTGTACCTTTCCCCCTCTTTTTATTCCAGAACGCCGGCATGAAATGACACACTGGAGCAGCTTTATGCAGGAGCTGCTTATTTAAGGGCGAGCGTTTGTTACTGTGATAATGCAGAGTCTCTGTGTGAGACATTGTGAAAGGACATTTGGATGATGTCACAAAAGGGTTGTGACATCATCCAAATGTCACAACATTCACACAATTATTCATGTAGATACTGAATGTGAAATGGCTCCTTCCTAACCTGACTACATAAGCCAGAGTCTGTGAACTGACCTCAGGGTCTCCAGTCTACAGTGTGGACTCTGCAGTCCAGGAGACAGCAGCTTCACTCCTGAATCCATCAGGTTGTTGCGACTCAGGTCCAGCTCTCTCAGATGGGAGGGGTTGGACTTCAGAGCTGAGGCCACAACATCAAAGTGAGTCTCTGAGAGTCCACAGTCAGACAGTCTGTCATGACACATGCATTACAAATGACAATGTGAATGACATAGGATTACAATTACTTAAGGCATTTGATGACAAAACAGTGTGACTGTTTTAATTAACATTTGCTCGTCACATTAGTAAAAGAAAAAATATGAATGTGAATTGAAAAATAGACAAGTGATTTGATTAATTGAATGTCGATTTGATTTTTAAAATAAAACAGTCATGGTATAATGAAAACCGAGTCATGTTTTATCCTAAACCACATCTTACCTTCATCATTCATCATTCACAACAAAAAAAAAGTCACACCTGAGATAGACAAAATACAGAATATGCTTGATTCAAAGTTTAAACAAACAGTCATATTCATATTTGACCAATGAAGGCAACCAATTAGAGGCAGAGAAAGGCAGGAATTGCAAGAAAAGCAGTTAGTGCTGAGTAGGTGTGATCTTTGTTTTTTCAGGGTAGGAGTAGCGAGATTGCTTGTCGTAAGCAATAAATGATAGTTAGGAACAATGAATGGTAGTCCTGTTAAATATCAAAGAAATAAAGTTTAAAATAATATGTCAATCAAGTTTATCAATTCAATTGACAGTTTATCACTCTTTCAATTCACATAGATTTCATTACTTTCATTATTCATTTGTAAACATTTTTATCGCTTCTTTTGTCACTTATTTTACTTCCACTCTTGAGAACACCTTCGTTTAATGGAAAAAATATATTTCTTGTGTTTTGAATTATGAATGATGAATATAAGAGTTAAATGATAAAACTGCAACTGTTTTCATCATATCACAACTCAACTTCAAATCAACTATAAATTGATCAAATCAGTTAAAAAAATGCGTGTTTAACATGCAGTTTTTAGTTGGTTTTTGATTTTTGTTACTTCCAACCCTCATAGACCTATACAAAGTTCAATGTCAATATCAAAGGTAGAGTTGTCTCTCCCACATTCTTTTGTTAGCATCCGAGCATCTTTCTTTCTGTGTGTAACAGATAGTATAAAGAAATGGATGTAATCTCCAGCCATCAGCATCTTGGCAGTGCCTGTCATGCTTAAATCCTCTATTCCAAAAATGGGCAAGGGGCTGGAGCATGGGTGGAGCTGAGGTGGGCCTAATCAAACCTGGTTTCTGGTAGCTACCTACACAACTCACGACTCTCTATCACTCAGAGCAGCAACGGCCTTAATTATGTATAACTTGAAGCCGTAATATGATTTAAACAAATTTGTTATATAAAAAAAATCACCATCTATCTCTTAAAAAAATGAAAAAAAAAGTAAAATGTAACAATTCATCAGATATAACTGTGTTCTTTTACTTGAGCGCTATAAGCAACCACTGTGTTTAAGAACTAAATTAATAATCTACACTGGTTCATAAAGTCAATCATATCTGGACTTACAGAGCCTTTCGACAGTTCCTCACAGCTGGAATCAGTCTCTGTCGTCCCTCCCTTGATGTGTTGTACTTCTTCAGGTCAAACTCCTCAAGAACCTCCTCTGACATCTGCAGCATGTAGGCCAGAGCTGAGCAGTGGATCTCAGAGAGTCTCTTCTCTGATCTGTTCTCTGACTTCAGGAACTCTTGGATGCGCTGATGGACTGAGTGATCGTTCATCTCCGTCAGACAGTGGAAGATGTTGATGCTTCTGTCAGGAGAGATATCATACATGCTCTTCTCCTTCAGGTTGTTGATGGCTCTCTGGATGATTTCTGGACTGTTGTCTGTCTGACCCAGCAGGCCTGCTAAGAGGCTCTGGTTGGACTCCAGAGAGAGGCCATGAAGGAAGCGAACAAACAGGTCCAGGTGGCCATTTTTACTTTTAAAGGATTTCTCTGTGGCTCCCATCAAGAAGTCATCCAAGTTTGGATAATCAGTAACAACACAGTCCCACTCTTTTCCTAAGAAATCCTTCAGGACCTTTGTGTTCCTGTTGGTGTAACAGTGGAACATGTAGACTGCCGCCAGAAACTCCTGAACGCTCAGATGAACAAAGCAGTAGACAGTTTTCTGGAAGATCACACTCTCTTTTCTGAAGATCTCTGTACAAACTCCTGAGTACAGCGAGGCCTCCATGACATTAAGACCACACCGCTCCAGGTCTTCTTGATAGAACATGATGTTTCCTGTCTTCAGATGTTCAAACGCCAGCCTCCCCAGCTTCAGAAGAACTTCCCTGTCAGCCTCCGTCAGCTCCTGTGGACTTGTCTCATGTCCCTCATCGTACTTTTTCGTCTTCCTTTTTGTCTGAACCACCAGGAAGTGTGAGTACATGTCAGTCAGGGTCTTGGGCAGTTCTCCTCTCTGGTCTGTAGTCAACATGTGGTCCAGAACTGTAGCAGTGATCCAGCAGAAGACTGGGATCAGACACATGATGTGGAGGCTTCTGGAGGTCTTGATTTGTGAGATGATCCTGCTGGACCGATCTTCTTCACTGAACCTTCTCCTGAAGTACTCCTCCTTCTGGACGTCAGTGAAGCCTCGTACTTCTGTTACCCTGTCGACACATGAAGGAGGGATCTGATTGGCTGCTGCAGGTCGGGAAGTTATCCAGACGAGAGCCGAGGGAAGCAGCTTCCCCTCAATGAGGTTTGTCAGCAGCTCGCTGACTGATGACTCCTGTGTGACATCAGACACAACCTCATGGTTCTTGAAATCCAGTGAAAGTCTGCTTTCATCCAGGCCATCAAAGATGAAGAGAAGTTTACAGACAGCGAGCTTCTCTGCTGTCACCTTCTGTAATGTTGGATGGAAAACATGGAGCAGCCTGAGAAGACTGTACTGCTCATCTCTGATCAGGTTCAGCTCCCTGAACGAAAGCAGAACCAGCAGACTGACATCTTGGTTTTCGGAGCCCTCTGCCCAGTCCAGAGTGAACTTCTGCACCGAGAAGGTTTTTCCAACTCCAGCAACGCCGTTTGTCAGAACAACTCTGATGCGTCTCTGTTGGTCAGGTGAGGCTTTAAAGATGTCACAGCACTTGATAGGAGTTTCACTGAAGGTCTTCTTGGCAGCTGTCTCTAGCTGCCTCACCTCATGTTGGGTATTAACCTCTTCACTCTGTCCCTCTGTGATGTAGAGCTCAGTGTAGACCCTGTTGAGGAGGGTTCCACTTTCTTTTTCATCACTTCCTATTTCATCACTTCCTTCAGCCACATGTTCACATCTCCTCCTAAGACTGATCTTATGTTCATCTAAAACCTCCTTCAGACCACTATCTGCTGGAAGAGAAAGACAATGAGAAGGTTATTATTTCATGACCAACATTAAAGCAAAGCAATACAAAAAAAACCTGTGTGCATTTGTGTATCTCTGCGCAACAGTCAAGTTGTAGATGACAATCAAGTCTGTGCAGCATCTGACTATTTTTTTTAGCTAAATGGAAGCTATTACTATATTGAAATGTTTAATTCCAGTGAATCATTTCAGTGAGAAACACAACGGGGTGGTGAGGCTTTGATTCATTCCATAAACCTTGCACAGATTCTGTATCGTTTCTCTGCTTCAAAACATTCGAGTGGATTCTTGAGGAATCCTTATAAATCCACTCCTTCAGCAAGGCCTTACCACTGTGAACTGAGAATACATCCGTGAACAGCAGCACATTTTTGTGTCATCGCATGAAGGGTCTAACATCATAAAATCCATGGCCAGCAACTCCAGAGGTCAAGATGCTAACAGACTCCCCATTCTGTGTTAACCTTTGGCAATGTGGCCTTGATCAAAATGCAAAGTTCAAACTTTCACCAATGCATCTCTGTCTCTGAGTACACCCCTGACCAGTAGCAGCACCCTCTCACTATCTGAAATGTCTTCTATACTACCTGGTGACCAGACCCATAGTGCATGTGCTTCAGGACTTTAGCAAGATGCAATGTTTTTCCATTGCATGCGTTTTAGGCATTTGTATTTTTGTATTAGCATGTTTTTTTTCTGGGAGTGTTTTGGCCCACTGCAGTGTTGGTTGTGTTCTGTATGTTTACAGTATATTTCCTAAATGCTGCACGTGTTGTCATATTGATGAAGATGCTTTACTTGTGTTTTGTCTATTTACATGTGTTGTCTTGAGCTGCAGCACATTTGTCCTTCTCAACCACTAACCTACAATGACTCTCAGCGTTTAGTTGGCAATAATCCACATTTGTCCTCGGGGTCCACACAATCACAAAAGGTGAGTAGTACAGGCTGCAGCTCTCTAATAACTCCCCTGCTGCAAAAGCAGCATTATATGTACTTTAACCTTGTCATACCAACTTGAAGGGATTATATGATGATGCCACTTAACTGGGGTGTTGTCTAACAGGGTAAACTCGAGGTGTATGACTTTGGTGCATCCCAAGTCACTATCCCACTGCAGACACATCTGCATTCTCAATCAACAAATTCTTAACGTAAACTAGCTGCTGCCCATCTATATGAGGGCAGTTAATGTCAAATGTAAACTTGGGTACCCCTGCTGATTGTTGCTGCACCTCTTGCATGCACAGTGATGTTTCCACTTCCTGTGGACCTACCTCCTGGAAAGCTACAGAGATAACACCCCCAGTTACTGCCTCTGTTTCATGCAACTGCACAGGTTCAAGCAGACATGTGCATGACCAGGGTTAACAACAGCAACCATTATTTCTCCCCCTGCATCCACACATAATGTTAACACAAAAAAATGACCAAGTAGCAACCCTTCATTCACTCCTGAAGCCTGCATTAACACTGCCTGACCTGTGGAGTGGTTACTCTGGAAATCTGAAGCTGAAACCACCATTCTGTGCCAACTGAAGCCACATAGACCCTGCAGGTATTACAGCAGGTGCAGAGGCTTTTGCATAACCTTTAGTAGTTGCTGAGCACACCAAATGTGGTGCTTCCTTAACCCACTTACAGACGACAGCCTTACCTTCTGCACTCATCTTGACAAACTTGCAGACAGCGATGCGTTTACGCCACACTCTCTGGATGTCTCGAGCATAATACTTATACTTGTCTCCCTCGCCTCCTCCAATAAGAGCTGAAGAGATGAGAACAACACAGAGACAACAAATACAAAGGCAAGATGGAGACAGACACTGATAGACTGGATGGACTGAGGGTTTCTGGGAACAACTACACCCAGAGTGCCACTGTATCAGAAACGGTACTCATGGGATGGATTTATAAAGTTGAATTAATTCACTATTGGATATTGGATCAAGAACAGTTAGGTTCTGATAATAATGTAACAGGGATGTCACAAATCCAGAACGAGTTGTTTCCACAGCAATGCATGCTGAGGATTATGAGGACTGTTGTGTTTGGAGTCATTTCAAGGATCAAAACTGAGAAAAAATCGGAAGTATTTCTACCTGAAGACCAGAACAGAACCCTAGAGTCTAGACAAATGATCAGGAGGTTCTCCTGGGGTTCTGGTTCAGGAAATCTTAACCTCAGTGTTCCTGGTAACACTTACTGTTAACAGGGACTTTACTTTTAATTACAACGGGATGAACCACTACCTGAGCTGTGTTTCCTGATTGAGCTTTGAAGACTTTAGGCTTGCCCAGCCGGAACTGGTCCTGGTCCCCGTTGATGGAGGTCCGAAGGATTCCCTGCCACTCTTCTCCTTTGATGAGGCCAGGAGTTTGTCAGGATGGTAAACCTGTGGCGCAAAAATTTCTGTTGGCATGTTTCAAGCAGCACAACAAGGGTCGGGTTCCTTTCACATCTGGATGTATGTTTGTACCAGTTCCTGGAATTGGGTACTGGTTTTTAAAAATATCTTTTTTTCGATACTTTGTTGTGAAAAAATACAACCAGCATTGCATCAACACAGGAAGCTGGAAGCAGCTGGAGAAACTGTTTTTCATCATGAACGCTACTCAACCTGGATACAAGGTTCATTTACTTGTCATTCTTCAACATGAGTAGGTTTACAACATAGATGTTGACAAATATAATAGCAGTAATGCCCACAGTGACTCAAAATCTATGTCAGTGTAAGTGTAAAAAAAAAAAAGTTAAGCTTCAATGAGCATTTCAAATTCATAGATGTTGTGATTTCTATAGCAGGTGAAACCACCATGACTGTGTGATGTGTCACATATGAGCTTGAAGAAACAGCTGGGTGCAAATGTTGGCAGATAAAAAATCAGTTTTGTCAAATAATGCAGAGAGTTTATTCCTTTCATGTCACCACCTCATATTTTGCCCTGTTATGACTTAAAATACATGTTGGCACACATATGTAAGACTTTTGCTCAAAAAAAAAATGCTGACTTAAAAAAAATCATCACTCTTTGTTTTATTTTTGTTAAATCCACCATCATCATACTGTGAGACACTGTTACCTCTAAGGTTCAAGTTAGCCTAACAATGAGCTTTATGTGGGTGTCTAAGGTAATTAACCCAAACCAACGTCAGGACGGAAATGAATAAATAAGATCATGGCGCATACCATATATGGCCATGTAGGGCTACACCTGCGTAACTAGAATTTTTTTTCATGTATAACGTTTGCCGAATGAACAAGTAGGTCAAAGTGGTTAAACATGTGTTGTTGACAGCATTTCACAACATCTATACAGTTCTTCCTAACGCAGCAAGTTTCTAAATTGAGCGTTTTTTAAACGGAGCCCTGCGAAGAAACTGGTATTTTTTACAATAGACATCTTAATGCACACTAAAAAATGCTGGGTTATTTTCATAACCCATCCGCTGGGTTGCTGTGGATTTTGAGCTGATTGGGTTGTTTTTATCCAAGGTTGGGTTAAATATTTTGACCCAACAGATTGGGTTGAAGATATCTGCGACTTCAGGTTTGGGCGGGCTTTAGATTTGGACGGGCTGATGATAACGTTCATCGCTCTCCAGCTTGAGACCAGAGAAAACTGTAAATGGTAAGTAAAAGTTAACGTATTATCTTACATTTAGTTTTGATAGCTTAATTTGAGGCCAAATAGTGTGTCTTCACCTAACTCTGCAACTCGAGCCGGTTTTTTCACATTGCTCGCTAGCTAGTTTTTTGGGGTTTTTTTTGCTAGCCAGTTAACGTTATTTTCACCCGATAAAATACTTGGTTCCGTCACTTGTGACACACACTTTGATAGACTTTCAAAGCAGTGCAGGGATATTTTTCCGTTAGCTGTGTGTGTTTTCAGTTGTGGTAACGTTAATGTGAACTCCAACCGTTTTTGCTGTGTTGGATGTTAGTGGATACCCCAGTGTAACACACCTCGCCATTAGCGACCAGTAGCAGTATTCCGGTGAAAATTTAATCCATGGTCTAACGTACCGTGACACGAGTTAACGTTAGACGTAAACCAGGTTATTATTTAATCAATTATATTAGACGCTAAATGCGGGACTTTTATTTTGAAACCGTCTCACTGTGAACAAAAAGCATCTGGTGTTGTGTGTGCTGGTGAATCGTGTGTCTCCGTGTTGAAAGTCTGCCTGCGGGGTTTTGCTGAACATAATGAAAATGAGTTACTTGGCACCTGGCTGATAAAGGGCACAAGGTTTGTTGTTGTCATTTGCTGTCGCTTCATGACATGTTTAATGTTAGATTCAGACCGTAACTTTTACAGTTATGAACAGTTTCTGATATAGCGTGTTTAAGCTAGCGAGAACGCTAATTAGCATTAGCCCAACCGTCCTGTCGGTACAGAGGAGCAGAGATGAGGCTGGTCATTTCATTCATTTCATTTGTATGTTTGTTAATATAAAGAAAGGCATTTTGTGTGGTTTGAAGTGGCTTTAATATATAAAGTTAAAGGTTAATATTTTAATATTATAAGAATCCATGATTATATTTTGTGTGAATTTATGATACAATAAGGTCATGAAGGAAGATATTTACATCTATTTTTTGTATACCTTTTTTGTAGCTCTTACGGTGCGTTCGAAGGAGTGTTAAAGGTTCCTGCAATAAACACTTCGGACCATCAGTTAAAGAGAGTCTGGCCATCATACAGCCGGGATGCTACACCAGGCATGCCAGGAGAACTCAGACGTGTTTTGTCAGTGCCTGGACGCTGTACTGGACGCGGAAAGTTGCTGAATAACGTATCACTGGAGGAGAGTGGGTGAGTTGTGTTTTTGTCTCTTTTCAATGCAAACATCGATTCACTCTCGGCAGGTATTCACATAGAGTTGGTGTAAGATGTGGCCCTTAACTTTGTGATGTCTGCTTTTTCTCAGTGCAGCAGTGTGAGTTTGAGATCAGGCATGTCAAAGTTTGAAGTGACGTCTGTGGCTCTGGTTTTTCAAAGTTTAAAATCTCAAGGAATCTTAAATGGACACAAGTTAGACCACAGAACCCAATTTCATAAAATTTTGCCCAGGGGTTTTCCATTCTGATAAGATTTGTGCTTGACCAAGTGGTAGTCATACATTCTGATATTGTGTTACTTAATGGTGAAACAGTAAAAAGTAGAGGTCACACACACATCCCAATAGTTGGGTGCTGGATCTAATCAAACACTCGAAACGTTACACACAATAAATATCTTTAATGGGAGCTGTTGGTGTGCGGATCTTCTTGCATTCTGTTACTTAAAACACATTATTCATGTTTTTGCTAGGGGCCCCCTGGAACCGTTTCAGGGATCACTGGAGGTCCTTGGACCCCACTTTGGGGATCATTGGATCCACTGGCAAAGAAAAATCCCCACACTACATAAAGTTAAGAGTTGAAGGACAAATTCACCCATTTCAACGTGTTTTGTCTTTTGTTGTAATTGTTCCTCACTAATGCTCACTAAAATACGATGAAATTTCTGTCTACTCTGTCAGAGAAGGACTGTGGACAGTTAATTTCAAATTAAATTTACATTTGTATTCAATATATAATACATTTCTTTTATTAATAAGACCAAACCTACAAAAAAAAATGTAGATGTCACTGGCTGTCAGGTTTCTCAGCTGTTGACAGTCCTCTTCTGAGACCGAGTGAGTAGAAATAAGTGGTGTCATAATTTAGTGAGCATCAGTGAGGACCAATTGTTTCAAGATGGGTTGAAAGTGGTCTTTTAATGTTGACAGACGTTTAATAGATGTTTTATTTTTACAGATCAACAGGGGGACATAGTGCTACAGCTGCTGTCGGTCCTGCTCCCAACTGTATCATACAAAACTGGATGGAAAGTGTGCCGCCCCAGCAAGCTGGAGGTTCGCAGGGCCTTCATTGACATCCAGCCGGTGAGTTAAGACAGTGCTTTTGAAAAAATGTCATGTCAAGGACCCCTGTATGTGTATTTGGCCACAGACCCCCATCTAACATGGTTTTGTAGAGACCCCAAGAGAAGACTTATATTAAATCTTTTTCAAAATTATTCCAAATTGTTCATAATTTTTCAAGATATATCAACATTTTTTGAAAGTCAACTAGGCCTTCACATCACGACACGTTCTGAGTGTATAGATCTCTCATCTTCAAAGAAGCTAGAAGTAAAAATAGGATTAAAGTGGTTAAACTGAATTTGATTCAAGTAACTACTTGTGCTGGGGACCCCATGGTGCCCACCTCTAGGATCTTTGGGGATTCCTGGACCGCACTTTTAAGCAACATTGCGTTGGGACAATCATCATTAATACTGTGCTAAGTGGAATTGACTGATCATTTTGGCGTACAGAAATGTGCTTTTTGGACTTAGACTGCAGATACATTGTCTGGTACAGCACTGGGCATTACCTATGGAGTTGAACCTAACCTGTTGTACGAACTAATTGTTGAATCTTGTTTTTTTTTTCTTCTCTTTTTTCTTTATCAGCCTGGAACAAACATGGTGCAGTACCTGTCGGCCGAAAGTCAGTAGCACAGAATACCCGTATATGTGCTTTTGCTAGGGGAGGAGCATCAGTGTTCCCAGGCCTTGGAGCACCCATCTCTGTTGGGTGCGGTGGATGGGTGTTTTAAAGCATTTTTTGTTTTGGATGTCAACTAACTGTATGCCCAGGTGTAGGAGTTTATTCAGGCATGCATCTTTGAGATCCCAGGTCATGAATCCAATGCCGTAAAGTTGATCAGGTCTCAACTTGCTGCGATGGAGTCATCCAACACCCCAGCTAGTTAAGCTGCAATTTGAGCTCTCATCAGCTTCACCCCGTTAAGTTCAGGTACCAAAAACTGATGTTTACATCCATTCACTGATGTAATCTGCCAAAATATGTAGACTGAACATGTGAAGGGGGCAAAAACCTGTAAACTTTGTTGTTTTTTTCGTTTTCTTTTTTAATAATTAGGTTATTGTATGTATGTTAAGCACTTAAATCGATGAACTTTGCATTATGTTTATGATGCAGCAATTTTAAAAATGTATTCCACTGTTTTAATGTGAACTTGAAATGTCCCAATAAAATGATAGACATTATGTACTTCTTTCGTTGAGTAATTTCATAATTTCATAATTTCATGTTTAATAACAATTTCATTTTACAATACTAAGGTTAATGTTCATTAATTAATGCTAATTTTGCTCTCAAACCAACATTTTGATTTTAACCGACTTCTTTGGTAACATTAACCCAACAACATGGCTGTGTTTTAGCCCATTTATTTGTTAATGTAACCCAACATCATGGTTCTATTTTAGCCCATTTATTGGATAACATTAACCCAACATCAGAGTTGTTTTTTAACCCATTTTTTGGTATAAAGTCTCAACCCAACATGTTGGGTCAAGCCCATAACCCAACCCTGCTGGTCTAAAACAACCCAGCGTTGGCCAGGTCCAACTTTGGACCAGCGTTGGGTTACCCAAATAACCCAAATTGGGTTATTTTCAACCCAGCAGTTTTAAGTGTGTGTATGGTACTCAATGCCGAATTTTACAAGGAGGTATCAATGAGTTAAAATTTGCCATAAACAGTTCACAGCATTGGTTGAGTTTCTCCTCATGATGCAACAACAGTTAAAACCCCTCAATTTGTGAGGGAGTCTGGGATATTGCTGTGACACTCATTGCTTAATTAGCTGCAGCATCATAATAAACAAAATCAGTAGTTTAACAAGCACAAACAAAACATGGCTGCTCAGGTTCAGACACTAAACTGTCACTTCAGGTGTTACTCGTTATGTCTGAGAGCTGAACAAGTAACACTGGCGACACACACACACACTATAAGGTCTGTCAGTTCTCCACCTGTACAATCGGTACCTTTTTATGTATTTGACATGTTCAGCTATGATGGCTCAGAAACCAGGAACAGGGAGAAAATGAACATTCGGTAAAACAGGTTCAACACCTGATCATAAAGAGTCAGCAGAATAATCAGTAGTAAGACTAACCTTTATTTTTAACACTCACCCTGTCGTCCTGTCTTCCTCCCTCTGCTTTGCTCAAAATGTCTGACAACAAACTGTCTTCAACTTTCAGTTCCTGTGTGTATCTCCCCCTCTCTCCTGTCACCTGTAATTACTAGAATGTATGTGTAACACTCAGTCCTCATGTCCATATCCACTTTATAGTGTGTGTTTTTGTAGTTTTGGGTTATTTTTATGAATAAAAAGTGTGAGAAAGTGAGAGTGTATCCATGCTGCTGGTGCTTCTTCAACAAACTGTGCTCAGTTTGTTGATTCAGTTTATTCAGTCATAAACACAAAGAGAGTTTGATTATTTTGTTTGTTTAGGCAGAATGATCTTGAAATTTCTTCATATTGCACCTTTAAGACATCTAAAGATATTCAGTTCAACACTGCAGCTCTGCGTCCATCAGTAAGTTTCCTTTAACAGCTGCTACTAAACAAACAGGAGCCATCTGTGTGATGGTTGGGGACTACTTTAAGTGGGGGATTCATCCACATTTTGATTGAGTAGCTAAGTATTTGGAGCAGCAGCACAGTGTGTGTTTATAATGAGTTTTCTGATTTGCGCTCTGTGGCATTAATCCCACTTCATACAGGACTGCAGGTGCTCAGCTCCTTCACTGAAGTCATCCCAGCCTGCTGACCGCTGAGGGCGTCTGAGCAGCGCTGCACATCTCCAGCAGCAATTACAGCAGCATCCAGACGTCAGCCTGTCATCCAGATGTACCTGCTGCACATCACCGCTGCCCCACATCTCGTTATTCCTCCATGTGCGTCAGAATAATGATCCCTCAGCCGGTCAGGTCACTTCAGCTGGGACATTATGAGTCTGTCTGATAATCAGAGGTGTGAAGGAGACACAGTCTGTAACCTTCATCTTACCAAAATATATTTCACTGTCAGAAAAAGTAAATTAACTGTTGTGTTACGCTGCTGCCACAGTTTTACAATCTGAACAGTAACAAGCAAAAGTTGTGCCGTTGTGCCAAAGTGAGTTTTTATAACAGAAACTTTGTGACACAGTTACATGATCCACAGTACCTCCAAACATGTTGCAGTCAGAAACAACACATGCACTCAGAATAATCCGCCTCTGAGTGCGCTGCTGATGGACACTGTTGTGACCAATGACCAAACGAAGTTTGTTAACAACTTTGTAGCATTTCCTCAATATTATTTTTGTGTAACTTATAACCTAATTAAACATTGCAAACATTTATCATAGAGAGCTGTTGAATGTTTCTGTCCATTTATTACTTTTAATACTTTTACTACTCTCCATTTTCCAATGCAAGATAATTTTCACAAGTTTAATTCTGCCCACCTGCACACACCAACAATCTGTGTGTATCTTTCCAAAAGGTAAATACAATGTGAACTGCATGTTTGATTTACCAATAAATGTTTATAGTCCTCTGCTCCTCTGAGGTAGTTGTAAAGTTTATAGTAATTGTCTCCTGTAGAAAAACACCACAATAAACATTAGTCTGAGATAAAACAAGAAAACTAGTAACATGAGTTCACGCTGGGAAAATTCTTCCTCTTCTTCTACTTCTTCTTGTTATCATTATTATTATTACTAATATTATTTTTTAAATTATGTTTTCCTCTCCTTCATCTTCTTGTTATTGTTCTTATCATCTATATTACTATTATCTTCTTCTTCTTCTTCTTCTTCTTCTTCTTCTTCTTCTTCTTCTTCTTCTTCTTCTTCTTCTTCTTCTTCTTCTTCTTCGCCATGTCGTCAGTGTCAACACCAGGGGGCGGTAATGCAGCTTTAACGGGCTCGAGCCATCATCAACAACATGAAGAAGGATAACGTCATCAGTCCCTAGTCCAATCAGTGGAGCGGCCGCCGTAGTAATCCCCGCCCCCCTGAGAAACCGCCATCATGAAATTAAAAACAAGAAAGTGACAGATGAGACGCAGTTCTCTGCTTCGTAACAAGGTAAAACTTTTAGCGCCCAGTCCGCTAACGTCAGGGAGCGATCGTGTGGTTCTGTGCCGACATTCAGATGGAGTTAATCGCATCGCTTCATTAAGTTGGAAATGGTTCACACCGTTATTTCTGTCTAATTACCGCGCTGTGAGTGAACGTCACTAACATTATGGTAGCTAACGTCAGTGTTAGCAAGCAGTGGCTAGCTGTGTGTTAGCAAACGTTTACCCCTGGTTTGCTTTTTAAACACCGCTGGAAAAAAAAAGTTAACAACGGATAACTAACCGACAAACAGCGACTGGTGGCACAGACGGGACTGCGGAGGTTGTGGTGTGTCCCTGAGCCTGATAGCGGGGCTAACTGAACGCGCAGCGGCTAACAATGTTCGGCGTAATGTAAAGTTACAGCGCGCCAATCCGCACGGATGTTTATTGTGAAGGACTGAAGGCACTAAACAGCATGGAGGGCAGGTGGAGTACGGGAAATAGTGAGCCGACCGTCTCCTAAGACGCCGACTCGGGTCTGCGACTCGCAGTTCATTTACAGGCATAAGTTGTAATTGAATTTAAGAGTAGATTCTGCTCAATGTAAGTGCATTGACCGTTAGGAACCGCTGCTATCAGTGTGAACTAACGTTAATTCTATCCAAGCCACCAGACACCGTTGATAATTCTGACAAGTTTATGGTGAAAAGCTCCTGCTTGGAAAGACTCGTATTCATGATGCCTAATTTCAAGTCAGGAGTGATTATGAAGAGACAAATTAGGGTTCGGCATACGTCTAATACACCAAACTACATCAAGTAAAGGACATATTTGACATCTGTTGATGCTGGTTCCAGGGAAATGCTTTAAATGGACGTTGAGTTAATTTTGTCAAGCAGCGCTTATCAATTTTTTACGTAAATTAACTGATTTCTGAGTTGAACTTTTACTTCATGCCCTCACTCAAGATGTACATCCAAGCAGTCCCACAGGTTAAAACAACACATGCTCTTAAATATAAGTGAAAAACTCCAGCATTGTGCTAACTGTTGCATTGTGTGAGGAGAAATGTGTTAAATTATTCAGCAAATTTATTATAGAAGCTTAAATGTAAAGAGAACTTATATTCACAAGAATTATGATTTATTTCTGCATATCAGTGAGATCAATATTATGGTTCTTAATTCATAACTGGATACACGGCTCTGTAAACTCTCTTGCTGTAGCATTTGAATTGTTTTGCGTATTCATGATTGTGCATGTGAAACACATTCATTACCAGACCAGCATGGGGGGGATTACAGTGATAGAAACATCTTTCTCCTGTCAGGATAAACTGATACCTGGACGGAAAGAAGCTGCACAGATATGAGTGAGGTGGCGGAGGAAGCGATGGACAGCTCTGCCGTGTCCGAGGAAGAAGTGGAGGAGCAGCAGGAGACGTCACAGCAAGACCAGTCGAGTCCGAACAAAAGCAACTCCAAAATATCTGGTAAATTAAAGGGGATGGTTTACACCCTCTGTTCAGTCTTTCAGTCAGCAGCTAAAATCACACCTGACACTGAAGAAATCTGTCTCTGGTGGTGAGACATGTAACACCACTCTGACACATTTAATTAATTACCCCTGTATGTAATTACACATTCAGGAACGGGATGATTTACAGTTCAGCCACTCCTCAGTCGTGGTGTAAGAGCAGCAAGTAACGTTGGTTTATTTTTCCCTGTCATGGCAGCTGCTGGTGACATCATTGAAGGCAAGCGGGCAAAGAAGACAGTTGAGAGACTCGATTTCCAGGCGCCGAAGCAAAAGGAGAAGCTCAAGATTGGAGATGGTAAATATTTGACATTGCCAGGCACAGATTTGGTTGTCGATTTGTTTTTAGCAATGGCTGGATAGAGTAGCTAACAGGCACTGGTTACATTTTCTCATATTTTCAGGTAGCGGCGATAAATTGGGTGACATCCCGCGCACCGGCTACCAGATCACCAAGATGAAGCCAGCTGACCTGAAACTTCTGCACGCCATCCTGTTCGACAGACCAGGAAAGGTACCAACATAGGGACAGAGAGTGAAAGTTGAGTCAGTGGGAGGGACTTAATGACATTTTCTTATTTATTACACCACTATTTACTGAGATTGAATAAGAGCAGACACAGAGACGTCTTCGTTTCTGAAGTCTTTATATTATCACCTTTCAGGAGTGCTCAGTTGTTATCTGTGCTGTGAACAAAATTACTAAGTATAAAAAAATGTACATTTGCAGTGAAGAATAATTATATTTATGTCAAATTATTGTTTGTTCTTTTCTAAGATCGCAACAATAAAGAAGAACCTGCGTCTGTTTAATGGCTTTCCATTTGACGCAGACAGCGAACAGTACACCAAAAAACGAGAAAAACTCCTCAAGTAAGTTTCACTTTGTGTCTTCAGTCATCGGGTGGGAAAAAAAAAGAATGCAGCACAATGTTTTTAATACAATAAGCACTGTCCTTTGTTTTGTGTTTTGAATGTAGGAGTTCAAATTTCACCAACACCAAACTGAAGGTCGTCTGTGGTGTTTTGGATCTGGAGAAGAAAGGAACCCACACAGATCTGGTCGACAGGATCCTGACTTTCCTCGTCGCACCGAAGAACAGCGGGAAGGTGAGCAGTGAGCTCGCCTCAGTGGCTCTAATTCTTAATGTGATGACCAGTTATGTTTTATTCTTAATTGAACAGTTTGTAGTTTGATATACTTTTGTCCCTCTGACCCCAAAGAAACGTAAGCAGTTGAGGTTAAAACAAAATTTAAGGGTTCATGCCCCACATTTATTGAACTCTACTTTTGCTCCTAATCTATAAAAGTCTAAAATACTCTTAAAGCTTAAGATTCTCTTGAGTTGGTTCAGGGTTGATCAGAGATGACTGCCGTACAGAAACTATTCAAACATATTCAAAATATGCTGTGGCGATGTCCTCTTGGAAAAATAAGAGGATGAGTAAAATACAAATGTGTGTTGCCAAATATTCTCGTGGTAGAACATTGAAGTAAAATGTATGTGTGGGAAACTCTGGTATGAGTGAGTCGCCTGATGAATGTGTTTGTTTACTGCTCGGTTTAAAATAATTATTTTAGAAGTTTAATAAAAGGGGCCCGAGTGTTGAGCGTGACTGCTTTGTTCAGATTCAGTGAATTATTAGACTTTGAATTTGATTTGTAATAAAAAATATAAATCAACCACAAACGTTTACTCGGTTCTTTGTTCACTAGGAAAGTTTGAAGATAGAAATTTAAATCTTTGAGGTTTCCTTTCGATCAAGAAGCAGTTCATCATTTAATGAGAAAACTGAAAGTGCTGTTTTTTTCTTTGGCAGCGTTTGCCTGTGAAGAAAAAGAGGAAATCAAAGAAGAAACTGTCGGGCGACGACTCAAATGCCAAGACCAAGAAGAAGAGCAAACCCAAACCCAGGAGCTCGTCGTCCAGTCCCAAGAAGTCCAAAACAGGAAGCAAATCCAAAGCCATCGTCATGGACTCCAGCAGCGACGAGGATGACGATGAGGAAGATGAGAAGGCGGGAGCTTCAGCTGAGGCTGAGGGATCAGATACAGAAGACAGACCATCAGAGAAGGAGGAGGAGGAGCAGTCGGACAAGTCGGAGGAGTCTGCAGACGAGGAGGAGGAGGAGGAGGAGGATGAAGATGATGAGGTGAGGTTCACCAGCGACGAGTCGATTGAAATGGGATTAATCAGAAACTATTGTGATGAATTGATTCATTGTTCAAATAATTTTTCAAGTTAAAAAGCCGAACATTAGTTACTTTATTTTGTTATGTGTAGGAAACTGAATATTTTTGTGTTTTGGTCTGTTGGTCGGACAAAACGAGACGTCTGAAGGAATCAGCTTGAGCTCACAGACAAATGAGAAGAAGATTTTCTCTTGAGCACTTTCTGACATTTTACATTTAGAACAATTATCAGATGCTTTTGTTCAAAGTGACTTACAGTAATTCATACATTCATACACTGATGCCAGTGGCTGCCATGCAAGACCAGCACATCAGGAGCAGTTCGGGGTTCAGTATCTTGCCCAAGGACACATGCAGACCAGATCAGTCGAACCAGCGACCTTCCGATAACAAGACGCTGGATCTACCTCTGAGCCTCAGCTGCTTTTAGAGATTAAGAAATTAATGGAGAAATAATCAGCTTATTTACTGATAATCAAAACAAGTGTTAGTTGCATGTAAAATACAGATTTTATTGTCAAGTTAAAGGGACCCTGTGGAGTTTTATTGCAAAAGCAAATGTTATGTTTAGAAAATGTCTTGCATCCATATTTACCAGCAGGCAGTCTTCAGGTTTTAATCCACAAGCATGTTGTGTCAGTCTACCAAGTCAAAGTCGGGCAGAGGGAAGTCGGCTTCCAAGAAATCGGCAGCAGTGAAGAGACAGAGGACACCAGCGAAGAAGACGGGTCCTCCTAAAAAGAGATCGAAGAAAGAAGTTTCAGATGAGTCAGAATCTGACGCCGACAGTGATGAGAAGGTACAAATCACGTCTTGTATGATAAATAAAATTTTTTGAAGTCTTAACAATACTCCTAATGTTGTAGAATTGAATGGAAGCAGCCTCAGAGAACAGCAGTGTGATCTGTGTGTTTGTGTTGAAGAAATAATAAGAAATAATCTATTCAGTTCTCGTTTATTTTTCAGCTTTCTCCTGGGAGGTTGTGTAATGTCCAGTTCTGTACACACATGAGCTTTATTCTTATTTAAATGCTTGTTTTCCTGCAGGTTCTTCTTCTTTATTAATTTAATTAGCTTGGTAAAGTTACAGTCTCGTGTCTTGTTGAGCTGATGTTTGTCTGTTTGTTGATTTATAGCCCCAAAAAAAGAAATCAGCCAAACCTGCCGCCAAAACCAAGAAGGCTGACAGTAGCAGCAACAGCAACAGCAAAAACAACACAAACACAGGTGAGTTCATGCTGATTAGAACAGAACAGATACTGAGAATTTTATAGAAACCTAATCGATAACTGTTCAGCTCAATGATTTTCTCAGAGCCGTTGAATGTTGGAGACTATGCGACCAAAACGAAAGTTCAGAACATTTGACAGATGTAACCATGGAAACTGGGTGGAAAGCGTTTAATGGGAATATTTCTATCAGTATTTTAGTTCCTTAAAGTTGATTATTGTCTCTGTTGACCAAAACTTTGGTTTTTACACACTGAAGTTGTCTTAAAGCCTTTTCAGAAAATGCGTTGCATTCTGGTGTTGACTGAAGGAGTTTTTTTTTAATGTATATTTTTAATATTTTTTACTTGACTTCTGTCCCAAAACATTGACTTTTTCACTGCTGTACAGTTTGTGTGGAACAAGCTGCATTTAAAATGTGCTTCATCTCCTCGTGTCACTGTAAGTTGTGTTTTAATGTAGAGGAACAGCAGCTGTGCTGAAAGGAATCTCTGAATTAGCGGTAAATGTGTTCTTGTTCAGTTTCAGATGGAGGACGCGTGAAGTTGTTTCACTGCTGCATCGTTCACTTCTCCCTGTTCTTCTCTGTTTGTACCTGCAGCAGAGGACAGCTCGGACGACGACGAGCCGCTCATCAAGATGGTGAAGAAGGCGCCGACTGACGAGCAGCTGAAGGAGACGGTGAAGAGTCTGCTGAAGGAGGCCAACCTGGAGGAGATGACCATGAAACAGATCTGTCAGAGGGTAACAAGCCTCCTCCTGTTTACACCTGCAGGACCGACACTCGCACTAAACACTCTGAGTGGAGTAGTTGGATACCCTGAAATAAATAACTTACTAAGAATGTATTAATCATTTATTCTTGTGTCCTTCTTGTTTTTAGGTGTTTGACACTTACCCAGACCACGACCTGACTGTCAAGAAGGACTACATCAAACAGACCGTCAAGTCTGTGAGTGTATAAACACACACGAGCACTGAGTCAACGCTGCATTACTGGCTGCATTAAACTGCCTTTTTAAGGAGGGAATATTGAGTCTTTATTCTGCCTCACCGTCTGTATGAAGGTTACAGAGGCAGAATGGAGGGACATATTTTTTCACCTCTGATCCACCAGCAGAGGTCGTAATAGAGCTGCAACCCAGGAAACACTTTTTAGATGGTTTACTCTGAGAATTCAGTCATAGATATTTATACGACATATTAAACGCTGATGTCACTTTGTGAGCTTGCAAAATACTCTAAATACTGAGACATACAGCCAGACAGTGTTTGTTGCTGATCGGGGTCTCTGAGGTTTGTCTTGATGTCCTTTAATGATTATAAAGTATGAATTAAATTTGTCTTCAAAAGAAGAAGCAACTCTTCGTCTCTGAAGATTTTCAGGAAACCATTTCCTTCTGGAAGAGACATTTGAAGGTGTCCTGTTGGGCTCTGGGAACTTATGATGTGGATCGTTATAGATCAAATGATTAATTGAGAGAATAATCAGTAAACTAATATAAATCATTATTTTCACCTGTTTTATCTCTAAAAAGGAGGCAGAAGTTTGTTCTAGTGAAGATTTTGTCCATATTACCAATCCTGATGATGACTTTGTTGAAGTTGTTGTGCGTCGTGTAGCTCCTGCCGTTATTAATATTAATTTGTTAGCACTGTTTGCTGTTTTCTGTTTGTTTGGTTCGTTAGTTCATGCTTCTCTAAATGTTTCTCGCAGCTCATCACATGAAGATCTGAAGAAGAATGAAGCTGCAGGACGTCACAGGAGGGAAACTTCAGTAGAAATGATTGACAAGCTCCTTTTTCATTAGTTTCATATCAGTTTGTTTTCATACAAAACAGTTTTATACATTATTGTGTTTTTTATGAATGTGTGACCCGTGTATAGATTTCAGATCAGTGCTAAACATCAGCTGTTCTTTAATGTTCTCTGGCAAAGTTAAGATTAATTAGAGAAAAGACATTTCTGTTCGTCTGTGTGAAGTTCGTCAGTCGACTTTTAGAAAAGAAGCAAAAAAAAAAAGTGGGAAAATTTTCCTCATTAACGCCAAAACTGATCTTTGCTTGTGACTCGCATCAAATTCAGACTCGTGTTGTAATTAGATGAAGCCATTTTTGATTAACACACTGTTTCTGTTTGTTTGTTTTGCTCTGTCAAACGTTAATGTACATTAATTGTGCCGAGTAATTTACTTACTTATTAAAATTGTACCTTTTTGAACAAAAGTGTCTTCATGCATTTGAAATATTTACTCCGGTTATTTCCAGCAAGAAAGTTGAGATTCTCAACACACGATCGATGTCGTTAAATATTATATTAATGTTTAATATTTGGGAGCTGAAGGACTCAAAATGTCTCTGCAGTTGTTGAAGCTGCAGCTGCCTCCGTTTAAAGAGCTGATGAACTTCTCTTCTGAGACCGGACTGTGGAAATGTGAGGAAGCAACTTATTTGACTTTTATCATTTCACCTCTGAAATCAGTTTATCTGGCGTCTTTGTGATCTTATTTATATTAAAACATTTTCAATCAAGGTCTCAAATGAAAATCTGTCAAACTGAATATCAGTTCTTGAAAAGTGAAGTTTAAACTAAAGCGGTTGTGCAAAGTAAGTTATGTACTTCAAACTACTTGTACTTGAATATTCATATTTAATGTGTCAATACTCGTAGATCTGACTCTTGACTGCTGTAAAAATACAAATGTTAGGATAAAAATGATGATGATTTATTGTCTTTTTCTCCCTGGATTTCACCTCTCAGTCCCACATGGATGTTGTACTCAGCCGAGCAGGAAAGTCAGCAGACAGTATTCAGGACTGAAGGAAACATCTGGACCAGAGCAAAGATTATAGGGTAAGAAATCAGAGTGATATTATTTTTAGAACGAAAAGAGAAGAACTGGACTTCAGACAAACGAATAGCAGTAAGAGAATTTTGCTAGTTTATTTACACATTACACGTTATCTGAACTATCAGGTCTGTTCTGTTGACACAAAACAAACTGAGTGCAGCTTTACACAGTGTTTTTTTATTTTGTGTGACACAACCATAACATCACGTGATCTATTACACTAA
The DNA here is from genome assembly GCA_963678695.2 of Diplodus puntazzo. Lineage (NCBI taxonomy): Eukaryota > Metazoa > Chordata > Actinopteri > Spariformes > Sparidae > Diplodus > Diplodus puntazzo. Next base: position 1,467,895 of record OZ023160.1, on the reverse strand, counting down.
GAGTTCAACTGCATGCAAGATGACAGTTTAATACACACACACACACAGATAAGACTGCAACCACACCCACATCCTGTTTGTTAAACTGAAGAGGAAGAGCTGTGTTGCCAGATCGGGTGATTTTAGGTCACATTGTGCAGGATAAAATGGGGTTGAGCTGCTTTTCTAGACACGTTAAAAATGACATATTCATAAATTGTATCTATTAGTTTTGTAGTCACATCCAGTAATTCAGCGCAAGGCCGACACATAGTATACAATGATTTAATATATATAAAATGTACTTTAACTTATACATTTGATACTTTAGTACATTTAATATCAGATACTTTAAGACTTTTACTGAAGTACTTTCACTTTAACAAAAGTGATATTTGAACACAATATCTTAACTTTTACTCAAGTATTACTTTAGGGTTCAGGGTTCGTGCGGGTGCTTGAAATCCTTGAAAGTGCTTGAATTTAAATGTTGTGTTTTCAGGGTCCGAAAAGTGCTTGGTTTTTAGCTTAAGTGCTTGAAAGTGCTTGACATTATAACTGTGTCTTTCACAAAATTGGGATCAGACTGGATAATTAATTTCTGAAGTTTTTGCTATTATGAAACATAATTTTAGATGTTTACAGCATAATTCATTGTACATAATTGTGATAAAAAGTGAAGAATAAAATCATGAGTATATATATTCCTGTAGATACGTACTTTACCCCAGCAATAAGGTGCTGGAAAATCTTGAAAATGACCCTTGAATTTGACCTTGAAAAATGTGTACAAACCCTGAGGGTTCTTTTAGCAACACTGCACTTATTTTGTTATTTAATTATTATTTCATATTTAACAACTGTGGTGAACCACAGTACTGTTGCTGCTGTGTATGAATTCATATGTGTTGTTTATTATAGAAAGTATTTGTGTGTCATCAATTTGGGGGGATTTTGAGCAACTATCGGACTGGAAACCTTCAAAACATCAACCCGACCTGGCAACAAAGAGTGAAAGTGAAAGTAAAAACGGCCCTTTTTCTATCTGCGTCAGGCTCGAGTCCCGCTGAAGGGTAAGTTAATTTACTTCGCTTTAAAAGACTAATAGAAGATTATTTTAAAGGAACATGGAGAATAAAAACAGATCTGAGTTCAGATCAGTGATTCAGATGTTCAGGGAAATAGTTCAGTTTCAGAGAGAGACTCGACACAGACACAAAGATCTGACGTTAACAGGAAATAACTTCTAGGTGGTTTCTGCAATGTAGATGTTTATTTCATATTCACTTCTTCTTAATACTTATTTAAAGCTTAATAAATGATTTTCAGGCGGCAACATTGTTGTTGAATCGACTTTCCTCCATTTTTGTGTTGACAAATGCTTAATGATGCAAGTGAAGATCATATGTTTTCGTATATTTTCAGGTTTACTTTCAGGAAGTGTGAAACAACAAACAGGCCTGTTACTGGAGACGTAAGTCAGGTATGCACTGCCATCTGGTGGATTCTTAATGTAATGTCTGTGTTATTTAACAGTGCAAACATTTAGTATTTTCATTATTTTAAAGTCTCTTAAAAACAAACCTCATGAATTCTCTATAGAAAAAAAACTCTATCAGAAAATGAAGAACATTTTGAGAAAGAGCATCAGTGTCTTATTTTATTTAACTTGTTTGAATGTCAGCTGATCCTCTGTGTGCACAAATAAGGCAAGAGATGTTTTAGAAATAAAAAAAATCATGCAACAGGCAGTAAATTGGAGGAGACCTGAAATATAAATATAATTTTTAAATTTCATGAGTTTAACAACAATTGAACGAATAATACAAACAAACAACAACCAGAGCAGACAGGAGGTCATCACACATATTTTAAAAAAGTATACAATGCTATCTGGTGGTCATATTAAAGAAGTACATGGGTGGAGTACAAATGTAATGTCTGTTATTTGAGGGTGCAAACATTTAATATTTTTATTACTTCAAATTCTTTTCAAAACAAACGTTATGAATTCTACAGAAAAAAAGTTCTTTATCAGATCACATGATGTCAGAGCGAACCTTGTCACCTTATGTCTATGTGTGTATACATATATGTGTGTGTATATAAATGTATATGTATACAGTATATATGTATATATGTATGTATTTGTATGTTTATTTGTGTACATATACGTATATATTTATTTGAAAAGACAACCGAAGCCAAGGAGCACTTAAGGTGTAAAAATCGCTGCTGTATAAAGTTATCAGAAGTCAGATGTAAGTTTAACTGTTTGCTGTTGGTTGAAATAGGAGCAGCTGTGCAGCTGGGACCATTCTGACTGAAGTGTTTCTGAACAAATGATGTCTTCCACATCATTACAACAAACAGAGCAACATTAACAACATATTATTCTGTTTCCAGCTGGTAAACGTAAGTTCAATATTCCCCTCTCTACACTTCTCTATGGAGAGTTCATAAACATTTGCATCTTTATCATTTTGAAGTAGATTTACTGAAGGCTTAAAGATGAGTGGATCAGAATCTTCAACAGTCGGCTTTAAGTCTGCGAAGGCTGACGGCTCCAAAGACGATCCACCAGTCTCTGAAACTAATCCTCCAGGTGCACAAACAAGGTGAGAGCTTTACTGCCTGACTGAATGAAACTGATAGCTGTTTGTTTGACTAATCTCAACCTGCTGTATATTACATCATTTGTGATACCAGTATCAGGCATGTTGATGGTTATTACTTGTATGTAATTTTGACATTCTTGTCTCATGTAATATTGAGTACACTGGTCTAAATTAAGAGAATACGAGAATGATGACAAAGAAGTTAAGAGATGTTTTGAAAAAAGAAAAAAATCACACAACATGGAGTTAATCGGAGGAGTTTTAAAACTTAAATGTTCTTATAAAAATTTAATGAGTCTAAAGAAGATTTCAGAATAAGCACCTCATTGCGGTTGTTGAAAACAGTTTGCAACACACAACCTCTAACCTGTTTACGACATATAATCAGCTCTGTGTGTTGTTAACAAACCAAACAAAAGTTAGATTTGCCAGGCATGTAGATGGAAATATTAGTGGGAAATGTATTGTCATTCGCCATGTAAACAGCTTAGTCAAAATATTGTCTTTTTTGTAATAAGGACAAAAAACGTAATATTAATCTGATGCATTTCCCTTAAAAGCGGCCATTGTTATTTAATGGATTGTGTGAACTTTGCACTCCCCACCTCCGTTGCAGAAGTTTAGGGGAATGATGACATTTTTCATGACCTGGTTCATGAGCCATGACAAAAACCCTGCTGGAAAACCAGCAAAGACCAGTAAGACCAGCATATGTTGTGTTTTGGTGCCGGTCTATGCTGGTTTTTCCAGCAGGGAAAGAGGAGACATGGTTCCAATGGAAAGGTTTACAGGTTTATTAAATAAAAAACATGAACTCCAAATGCATGATGGGGTTATGAGTAGGGGTGGTTAATCAGCCCAATTTCCCGATTCGATTCGATTCTGATTATTGAAGTCTCGATTCGATTACAAATCGATTTTCGATTATTAACGATTATCGATTCGATTTTCATCAGTGAGCTGCTGAATTATCTTCTCTTTTGAGTAACACCTCACTGCACCTTCAATATTGTATAGTGTAAGTGTAATATACAAATTATTATTTTTTACTTTGTTTTAAATGTAGTCTTTCACTGTTAAAAGAAAGTTGCCAAGCTCAGCAGCCGGACTCATGTTAGAGGCATTGTTGTTGACGAGAACCAGGTCGTGTTTCTCTATTCCCCACTCGTCTGCCATTGCTTTGAGAAACTCACACATATTTGCGCTTGTGTGGCTATCATCCATAGCTCTCGTCTGAAGTACGTAGGACATTAGCTTCCATTAACTGCTGACATAATGAGCTGTAACGGTCATGTATGAGACTGTAGCTCTGGATGTCCAGACATCGCAGGTTGTTGCTACCCTGTGAGCAGAGTTGAGGGACTCTTGCACGGAAAGCTTTGTCTCCTTGTAAAGATTTGGAATCAATTTAAGCGTGAAAAAGTTCTCAGATGGAATAACATATCTTGGCTCCAGACTGTGGACCATGTAGTGGAAGCCAGTAAGAGGAGGACTCTGGTTTGTATTACAATTTAAAAATAAAAAAATAAAAAAAAATAATAAAATTTAAATCGATTTTTGGAAATTTAATAATCGACTCATAATCGTCAATATTATAATCGCAATTAATCAATAATCGATTTTTTTCACCACCTCTAGTTATGAGGTGTGTGAGTTACCAAACTAAACTACTGACAAGGCTGAAGCCAACTAAACAAGACCGTGGTGCTGAGGGGTGAGGATGAGAGAGACAGACGTGATGTGCTGGTCTTTCACAATTGGGAGACATTTCAGATGCTCGCGTTTCTCTTAAATAATTAACCCGCCCACCAAGAACCAGCAAGGATGAAACACACACAAGGCAGGCAGGAGGCCATCACACTTTAAAAAGAGAAGGAAATGAGCAAGTGTCCTACATCTCTCCTATCAAACAGTATTTTCACAAACCACAGACAGGATGAACTTAACTTTTCTGTTTGTTGCACCGACCACTTTGTTTCTGCTCTGGTTTGGTTTCAGCCCAAAAAACACTTGGTTAGTCTTTGAAAACATCCTGTTCTGTTGGCTTGAAATACCTGTTTTGGTTACTACAAACACAGCAGGAGATAGTTGAATTCACTTATATCTCTTAATAAACTCAGCATTTCATCAAAATATACTGCTACTATATGTAGCATTGTGGTGTTTCCAAGATGCCCAGACCATAAATCATATTTTCCTGGTGTAAGGGAACAAGCTTGTTTGAGACAGATCCCAGAAGAAAAATCACTTCTCCATCATTTTTCTTATTAGAAGTATTTTTTTCTGTTTGTGTAAAAATAATTCGTGAATAATATTGTAATATCTGTCAAAATATTTGCAATATGTAATTGTTTTTCACATCATTCAGCCCTGTCACCAACCTTTTTGGTAGACGCGCTGAAGACCTGAAGATGAGTGAATGTGGATCTGAGAGAGGATCAGCGTCTTCAACAATCAGCTTAAAGAGTGACCACTCCAAAGGCAATCCTCCAGTCTTCAGCAGTGAAACCAAACATTCACAAACAAGGTAAGAACTTTACTACCTGACTGAATGAAACTGAAGCTGTTTGCTTGACTGCTGTATATTAATCATTTGTGATACCAGTATCAGGCCTGTTGATGCTAATTACTAAAATACATGCACTACTCCACATTCTGACTAGTTGCCTTCATGAATCATCTGTCTTACTTGTATGTAATTTTCAGATTCAGATTTCAGATTTATTTTATTTATTCAGACATTTAAACATTTAACAAATAAAGACATAGATAAACATCAAGTCTGAAATGGAATAGGCAGAAGCTAAGCTTATTGCGCCTATCCCAGTGTATTTACAAACATAAACAATATAAGCTGCCCTTGTCTTATGCATGCACTCATACATTTTTTATTTTCGGATCGTCCCAAAGAAGAAAAGAAAAAATCTGAAAATCTAATTTTGACATTCTTTTGACGACCTCTAACCTGTTTACGGCATATAATCAGCTCTGTGTGTTGTTAACAAACCAACCAAACTTTAGATTTGCCAGGCATGTAGATGGAAATATTATTGGAAAATGTATTGTCATTGGCCATGTAAACAGCTCAGTCAAAATATTGTAATACAATATATTAAACTGATGCATTTTCCTTAAAAGCGGCCACTGTTACTTTATGGATCATGCTAACTTTGCACTCCCCACCTCCGTTGCAGTAGTTTAGGGGAATGATGACATTTGTCATAATCTGGTTCATGAGCCATGACGAAAACCCTGCTGGAAAAAACAGCAAAGACCAGTAAGACCAGCATATGTTGTGTTTTGGTACTGGTCTATGCTGGTTTTTCCAGCAGGGAAAGAGGAGACATGGTTCCAGTGGAAAGGTTTACAGGTTTATTAAATAAAAAACAAGAACTCCAAATGCATGACGGGGTTATGAGGTGTATGAGTTACTAAACTAAACTACTGACAAGGCTGAAGCCAACTGTTTGTGTAAAAATAATCTGTGAATAATATTGTAATATCTGTCAAAATATTTGTGTAATTATATGTAATTGTTTTTTCATCACTCAGCCCTGTCACCGACCTTTTTGGTAGACGCGCTGAAGACCTGTCCTCAACACTCAGCTTAAAGTCTGCAAAGAGTGACCACTCCAAAGGCAATCCTCCAGTCTTCAGCAGTGAACCCAAACTTTCACAAACAAGGTAAGAGCTTTACTGCCTGACTAAATGAAACTGATAGCTGTTTGACTCAGTTAACCTCAACCTGCTGTATATTAATCATTTTTTATACCAGTATCAGGCCTGTTGATGCTAATTACTAAAATACATGCACTACTCCACATTCTGACTGGTTCCCTCTATGAATCATCTGTATTATTTGTATGCAAACTTAAAATTCCTTTTACCGGTAATATTGAGCACATTTTTCTAAATTAAAATGAATACTAGACTGATGAAAGCTGTGAACTCTTTCAGCTTCATCAAGTGGAAGATGGGAACATCCCCTCTAAATAAATTCAGTGTGCTGATTTTGTTATTTGGTACATTTGGGGGCAAAAGTCGACCTTTCAAAGAAAGCAGATTGTCATCAGCATATGGGCTGATATGATGAAAGTATCATGATGCAGTCATCGATTAAAATCTATGACTTCCTATTTGCTAATGAATCTACAAGTTAAACAATAATCATGAGATGTACTTAACGTAGATGATTTGGTCAGCAGATGTATAAAAAGCAATTAAAGAACAGGTTGTTTTTAGAGATGGACGATCTGATGGGTGTAGATTAGAATCGATCATGAGCCTCATTCACATGGATGCGGCTTTAGTGTGCCAATTCCCGCCTTCGTCTCAGTTTGAGGGGTGAAATTTCTCTCTGGCGCTGATCCGCCTCTGGAGGTAGTATCATTGCCGCATTATTGGCGAACTGAACCAGTGTAAACAGATAAGCCGGCTTCGCATATCGAGGGAGTTCCGATCATACGGTCTGATAACTGCACAGGTCCTTAACTCAACTTAATACAGAGAAATGTCCCACAAAGCAACTTTACAGGACCAAACAAAAGTAACGTAGTAACTGTAACTGTCTTTGGCAACTTATATGAGGAACAGAATACTACAGATATACGTGGAGAAGCGTCCGTCCTCCTGTCTGTCCTACTGACTCTTTCTTTTCTGCCCGAAAAATAGCGTCTGTCACCGTCAAAAAACTTCAACTCATCCAGTGATGAAAATAAATCTTAGCGACGGTCAGCCTTCCGGACCGAGACTTCAGTGAACTTTCCCCCAGACAACAGCCTCCATCCAGGAAGAAGACAGCATCCAGTTTACTGATGGAGATTATTTAATTATGTAATTTAGCATGAAAAACGTAACTTCGTCACTTTCCAGGATGTTTGGTGGGTCAGGATCTCAACCACTAAACATTATGACAGCATCCATATGATTATAAACTGTCTGCGGGTTTAGATTAACAAGACAACACTGGGCAAACACCTTGAAAACACACCAACGTCATCATCATGACGTGTACCGTCACGTCTCTTTAGGAGCTGCAGCAAAGGCTTTCTGTGTGAATTACACAACGCTTCGTCTTTAAGGCGGAGATGCTTCGCACTGTGTGAATGATCATCAGCGGAGAACTGTCAAGGTTAATGAGATCCAGTGCAATATATCAGAACATCAAACAAGCATGATATAAATAAATGTTAAATCAAATATATGATCTCATAAATCAAGATCCCAAAATAACATGAATTAAAATGATTACAACATTTTCTGGATGCATAGTAAGAATATTTAAATCAAGAGGGGCAACAAAAACAAATTTTTGGATGCTGCTTGTACTAAAATATGGACTAAGATATGGATACTTACTTTTTCAGTGACCAGAATACATCAAACATGCAGCAGAACGAGGACACCCTGAAGGTAGGCAGTGATTTAAAAATACACTTATCTTCATAATTGATTATTTCTTGTTCATCATGACAGTTTCTGCAAGTCACAGAGATTCACTAATTGGCGAAAGTGTCACACAAATGGTTCAAAGTAGGAAATTTTGAGCAAATGTACTGATTCATTTGATATCATTTTTAAGCAATAGCACAGTGGTTTACATGTCATTGCTTTGCATAATGATTTTAGTGTCATTACAGTAAAATTGTAATTGTACAAAATATAACTGCTAATACTGTATGATGTAGACCTACACCTGAGAGAATATGATGCTGATATTTTAAACATTTTCATGATTTTTGTCAGGCGTTTGAATCTAAAGCCATGGCTTTAGTAAGGAAAGCTCTGAGATCCCATACGAAGGTCCTTTCTGCAAAACCCAAAGAGATGTCTGAGGAAGACAAGCAGGAGGACGTACTCGATGATCAACTGATGGAGATTGATGAAGAAACTAATGAAGCAGCTCTGAAGATTGCCCTCCATATCTTGAGGTCCATGAATGAGGATGAACATGCTCACACTCTTGAGCGAAGTAAGAGAAGACTGCATGTTACTTTATGAGTTTGTGTTTGTTAGGAGAGGTCACTAAGTCGGACCACTGATATCACTGAATGTTACACGTCAAGTTTCTTAGCAATTTGACCATTTCTGAGTTGTCAATAAAGATTAGTGATTGATTGATTAGGGGAGATTTTAATGTTAGCATTAGGGACGTAATAATTATTAATAATACTGATTGCAACCAATAACTGATAAAAAAAAAAAAAAAAACATTTGTTCATTTATGAATTTGTGTTTTAAAAAATTCTAAACATATAGTTTATCTGCACCTCAGGGTAAAAAATGCTTAGCTGTAGTGAGTTAAGATCTAAGAATTTTAGTTAAGAGCGAAGAGTTGAGCTCTAACCATCTGTATGACGTCAGTATAACACACAAAACCAAAGAACAGTTATGACTCTTCAAATATTCATTTATCTTTTCTAGTAAAATACATTGAAAAATGTCAAACATACTTATTTTAAAATGGGTGCTTTGACATAATCAAATGAGACCGGACAATTAGATTGATTAAAGCAACCACATCATACAGGGCAGGTAGGGACACATCTGCAAAGTAGCAGCTGCTCCAGAGAGAATCCCGGGGCTCAAAAATTTGCTATTGGCTGGTGAAATTCTTGATCTTTGACCGTGGAAAAGTGCTGGTCATCAAGTGCAAAAGATGTGTGCTTTGTCCGTAACTGCTTGGGTCTGTGGGTTATCTTTAGAAAACTTTATGCAAATTTCAAACAATTTTTTTAGGCACTTCTTTATGCCGTGGAGCACTCATCTTTTGTGGCAACGCTGGCTGCAGCTGCTTCCTTTTTCTTTAATAGACTTTAATGGCAATTACGATCTTTTAAGATTTGTTGACTTCATTGCTCCTCTCTGAACTCTTACAGAACATGTATTGCAAATTGCAATCATGTTTTCTTCATCTGAAACTTAAAAAAACAATGTCTATATGGGCGACAACTCCTTTGAACTGCTAGTGTGCTGTACTTGTTGCCATTCTACTTCCTCTCCCCCCTTTCTTCCTCCTCTTCTCTGTAGCCGTTTTTAGACAGGGCACCAAGCCGCCAATTTGCCCCTCCTTTTGGCGGCTCGGTCCACGGTTTTAGACAGAGGCCGGCAAATTGGGGGTCTGTTTTGGTCCGCCGAATTTCCGCCTCGGAGGATACACTTATTTCCGCCTCGACTGCTATCTAAAACCAAGGCAGAAATGTGCCAGCCCATGGGTGAGATGGGCGGAGGTGTCAATGACCTGCACTGTTGTGCGACCCGCAACCAAGGAGTTTTAAAACCAGGAAACAGCTGATCACAGCAGTCAGTCCATCACTTCATCCGCGGACATTAAGATGAGCAAATGGACAGCCGCTGAGATCCAGGAGACGCTAGCATCTCCTGGATCTCAGCGGCTGTTTGGTTGTGTTGGCTTGTTGTTGTAGTGCAAGCTAGTAGGAACGGTCGCTACTTTCAAATTAAAAGCCCCCCGCTAAGAACCCAGTTCTAAACTCCGATGGGGTGCAATGTAAAGCTCTTATTTTGAACACAGTTTATGTCACTGTTCGCAGCCCAACTTCGAGCTTCACGTCACGTCACATGTTTACGCCTACCTCGGAGGCGGCTTTTGGAAAAGGAGGAATATTACGCCTCCGTTTTAGAAAGACAGGCCGGCACATTGCCGCTCTTACCTTGGAGAAAATGTGCTGCCTTTTCTATCTAAAAAGGGCTTGTGTTAGTGGTGGATAGCAAACCAATGTTTAACAGGCATAGTGCCACCTGCTATATTGGGGAAACAATAATAATTAATAATTAAAATCTCCCGTTATCTGGTGGATAAATTGTCGGGCATCCCTTGTTAGCACGTTAGCATGCTAGAAGCACAATTGAGCCAACTCACAGCTCAAGCAGATGAATGTTGAGGCAAGTGCAAAAACATATCTTGGAGCGAAAGTCACTTCAGCAATCTAATGAACATTGCAACCTCATCAGAACTGTTAGGAAGGATATCAACAGGGATAAGCACATGACAAATTGTTCTTGTTGTTGATGTTGCACATTTCTGTCCTGTCAGGTCATTATGGAGAAATGTTCATGTACCAGAAGAAACTAAGATCTTTCCTGAAGAGTAAGAATGAATTCATATTGGAAGTAACTACACAGCAGTGGCCTGTCCCTCTTAAAAATATTTATACAAAGCTCTACCTGATTGAGGGGGACAATGGAGAGGTCAACAAAGAACATGAAGTGAGACAAATTGAGACAGCGTTCAATAGACGCAAGTCTACGGAAACCCAGATCAAGTGTGAGGACATCTTCAAGCCTTTACCCAACCAACAAGGCAAACCAATCAGAACGGTGCTCACCAAGGGGATTGCAGGCATCGGCAAAACTGTGTTGGTACAGAAGTTCATACTGGACTGGTCAGAGGAGAAGACCAATCAAGACATCCAGCTCCTGTTTTCACTTCCTCTAAGAGAGCTGAATTTGATCAAACATGAAAGAAGAAGTTTGATGGAGCTCCTGTACGACTTCTCTCCAGGCCTGGAAGAATCTCTAATCACAGAACTGAAGATGTGCAAAGTCCTGCTTGTACTGGACGGTCTCGATGAGTGCAGACTCCCTCTGGATTTCAAGGGAAATGAGAAATGCTGTGATGCTAAACAGTCGGCCTCAGTGGACGAGCTGCTGACAAACCTCATTGCAGGTAACTTGTTACCAGAAGCAAATCTGTGGATAACTACCCGACATGCTGCAGCCAGCTGCATCCCTCGACAGTATGTGGATCGGATGACCGAGATACGAGGCTTCAACAACCTACAGAAGGAGGAGTACTTCAACAAGAAAATTGAGGATGCAACCTTAGCCAAAAGAGTAATCGCAAACATAAAGTCTGCAAGAAGTCTCTACATCATGTGCCATGTACCAGTGTTTTGCTGGATTTCCTCTATCGTCCTCGGAAAAATGTGTGCCAAAGCAGCAGGAGGAAAAATGCCAAAGACTTTGACTCAGATGTACATCTACTTTCTGTCCCATCAGACCGCTCAGAAGCAAGTCAAGTACTGTGAAGATCAACAACTGGACTCCCAGGAGAATGATGAGGTGATTATGTCTCTTGGGAAGTTGGCCTTCCAGCAGCTGGAGAAAGGCAACCTGATATTCTACGAGGAAGATCTTAGATACTGTGGTATTGATGTCAAAGAAGCGTCTGTCTACTCAGGAGTGTGCACTCAAGTCTTTAGGGAAGAGTGCTGTATGCAGCATAAAGTCTTCTGCTTTGTGCATCTCTCTGTCCAAGAGTTTCTTGCAGCTTTGTACGTCCATGTGATGTACACGGTGAAAGGTGTGAACCTGTTGATGGAGGAACCTCAACAGATGACTCAAAGCAAGCCTGTATTTGACTTGCACAAAGCTGCAGTGGACAGAGCCTTACAAAGTAAAAATGGCTACCTCGATCTCTTCCTGCGTTTCCTCCTCGGACTCTCTCTGGAGTCCAGTCAGGATCTGCTCAGAGGCCTGAAGATTCAGGTAGAAACCGGCAACACACAAAGTCACAGGGAAACCATCAAGTACATCAAGAAGAAAGTAAATCAGTCTCATCCTCCAGAGAAGTACATCAATCTGTTTCACTGTCTGAACGAGTTGAATGACCACTCTCTGGTGGAGGAGATCCAGAATCACTTGGACTCAGACCGAGACTTGGTGATGGAAGACCGCTCTGCAGCTGAGTGGGCAGCTCTGGTCTTTGTTTTGCTGACCTCACCGGAGAAACCAGAAGAGATCGACCTCAAGAAATACTCCAGAACAAAGAAAGGCCTTCTCGGACTCCTACCAGCCATCAACGCATCCACATCAGCAAAGCAAGTGTCTCAGATCATTTTCCAATTATTCATTTTAAGAATTGTCACTTAAATCTGTCCACCATGGATTTTTAATTACAAGTTAACTTTATCTTTCTGTTTATCAGGTTGGATGATTGTAATCTCACTGCAGACTGCTCTGAGGTGCTTGTCTCCACTCTCAGCTCGAGCGCTAATGAGCTGACTCATTTAAACTTAAGCGACAACAGTTTACAAGACTCAGGAATCGAGCATCTCTGCCTTGGACTCCAAAGCCCAAACTGCAGACTGAAGACACTGAGGTGAGTCGATGCTGAAGCTGACGATAATGTGACTTTACAAAACATCCGGAAACAGCCCCACGTCTAAGGCCCAGGCCTTGAATCTTCCCACCAACAAGTTTCACTGTAGGTTTGAAACACTGTGGTATCATTCTCTCTCCTATTCCTTTCCTCGGTGTCAGTTACTGACACTAAGGTAAAGCTTGGATACCGAAGCACCAAGTTCTACTGAATGTTATATTTAGCGGGCCAAGCCCGAGGGGCCGGGGGAACGCGTATGCAAGCAAACGCATTTCCTAGGACCAGCGGTGCTAGGAACCCTATTGTGATTGTAAAGACTTTTATTTTTCTCCTGCTAAAAGTGGTGCTGCAGGCTAAACCATGCAAGGGAGGGCAGTGCAATTTGGAGGGTTGGTCCAGACTCCTGCACATACCTCAGACACAAAAAACTACATATGTCCGCCTGCAGGGGGTGCTATAACCTAGGCCAACGCGTTTTTGCCTAGAACTCCCACACCGTATGTCGCACATTCAAAAACCTTGTATCCCCAGATTCCCTGAATGGAGCTGAATCACTTTGCGATTGGCCACGCCCACTTCCACCTGAAAGTTTTTTCACAAAATGGCAAAAACTGGAAACCCTACTTTTTCGAACTCCTCCTTGGGATTTTGTCCGATCTGCATGAAACGTGGCACGTGCACTCTTCAGCTGGATCTGATCTAAAGTTATCAAAAGAATTCTGCTCGGTCAAAAAATGCGCAAATTATTAATGAACAAGTTTCTGTAGCTAGCTATAAAAATGTAAATTGTTTGATATCTCGGTCAAACTAAATGCTATTAACACCAAATTTGAGTTCCTTGGTTGCCATGACACTGGGAAGGGATGAGCCGAATTTAGTGAATTTTGGTCACTACGGGGCACTAAAAATATGGCAAGTTTATATCTCTTGAACGGCTACACCGATTTTTATGAAATTTGGTCGGTATGATGTAGGGCCAATCCTGAGGCCATATCTTGAAGGTGGTCATGACTGGTCAATGTGGGCGTGGCTTATTACAAGATAAACAACAAGCATTAATTTCAGCCAAACTATTATGCTGAGAGCTTTGAAATGTATATGGTACATATAGAATAGGACACAGTTCTTCCATGCTAAAACTTGCACATGTACTCCACTAGGTGGCGCTATAATGGATGCAGTCCTGTTTTTGCCTGTAACTTCCACATTTTAAATAACACATTCGCAAACCTTATATCCATATGTTCAGTGAATAGAGCTGGGTTTTCTGACATAGGACACGCCCACTTCTGCTGCACATTTCGTTCGCCAAATCGCCACATATGCAAAACCTACTTTTTTGTATTTTGCTCGATCTGCTTGAAACTTGGCACGTACACTCTTCAGCTGGACCTAATCTAAAGTTATCAAAAGAATTTTGCCAATCCTGAGGCCATATCTTGAAGGTGGTCATGACTGGTCAATGTGGGCGTGGCTTATTACAACAAATCCAAATCTGCACACATTCAGCCTTTTGTACTTCCAATGCACTTCCCATTATAGCGAATACCACGGCTCAGACGTTGGCCTGTGTCCTCACTTTTTCCCTGAGCCCGTCATCCTTTGGAGCCAACTTCCGTGGGCTCTGCGGTGCACGGGGTCCGAGTCGTGCAGGGGGGCTTGGCCCCCGTTCATAACTGCTTGCAGTTCTAGTTCTTTTATTACTATTATGCTGTTTGTCCTTTCAGGCTGAACCGATGTGGACTCACCCAGAAAGGCTGTGAGAAACTGGCTTCAGTCCTGAGCTGTCCCACATCACATCTTAGAGAGCTGGACTTGAGTGACAACGACGTTGAGGACTCAGGAGTGCAGCTGCTGTCCACTGGACTGGGAAATATCTGCTGTAAACTGGAAACTCTGAGGTATCACTCAGAGAAGACTATTAATCCTTGTTTAGTATTTTTGAAGCGTATCAACCATCAGTTAAGGATGAATTCTGTCACTCTGTTACAGGTTGTCGTTCTGTAACATCACAGAGAAAGGTTGTGTCTTTTTGGCCTCGGCAGTGAAGTCCAACCCATCACACCTGAGCGAGCTGGACCTGAGCTACAATCACCTTGGAGAGTCAGGAGTGAAGCTGATCTGTGAAGCTCTGGAGGAAGGACGAAGTGAACTGACTAAACTCAGGTAAAGAACACATTCAAATGTTGATTTTGTTTTGAGTTTTTACTGCTGGAATATTATCCAGGCTGATGTGTTTCTATCTGCTCCACAGAGTCGACCACAATGCAGAACACTGGTTTAAACCAGGACTGAGACGATGTAAGTTGTGAATTTTTGTGCAAAAGTCAGTCAGTCAGTAATAAATAGAAATCTTTCTGTTGATGTGTGGAAACTGAAACTGAACTTACTTGTTGTGCTTGTAGACATTTTTTCCAACCAAAAAGAAATGATCAGATTAAAAGTTTATAGGGTTATTAGGAGCTAATCATTTCTATTGTCATGAGGCTACACTCATAACAATAGACTACTATTCATTACTGTGAACCTGAAATATTTTGAGGTTTACTGAGATATGGACACCCACCAGCCATATAGAAGCAGGTATAATCTATGGCTGACAGGTAAAAATTGTTGTTAAAGATGTTTAACTCTTTGACTTCCTCCTTAAACCAGATGCATGTGATATAAAAATGGATCCTAACACTGCTCACAAACTCCTCATCCTCTCCGATGACCAACAAAAAGTTACCCACGGCGTTGAGGAGCAGCCGTACCCCGATCTCCCTGACAGGTTTGACTACTGGGCCCAAGTCCTGTCCCAGCAGGGCCTGCAGGGCCGCTGTTACTGGGAGATGGAGTGGGGAGGGAAATGGGTCGGGATCGGAGTGACCTACAACAGCATCAGTCGCAAAGGGCCAGAAAGTGACTGCGTGATGGGATACAATGGAATATCTTGGGGTCTTCACTGCTCTGGGAAAGGTTTCCGCGCGTATCACAACTTCGAGAGCATCGTCCTCAGTGTCCCTCTGGGGGATTGTCGTAGACTGGCGGTGTATCTGGACTGGCAGGCCGGCATCCTGTCCTTCTACAGAGTTTCTTCTGGAAGGTCGCTCACACACCTGCACACCTTCATCACCAAGTTCACTCAGCCTCTCTACCCAATATTCAAGGTTTGGGGAAAGGAATCCTCAGTGAGGCTGTGTCAGCTGGAATAACTTGGCAAAGAAAGGACTGAATCAAGGATCCTCAATTAATCGATTGATGATTAGTCACAAAGTAAACTCTTGCAATAAGTTGTATGCATGTTGCTCTTTCACTGAATATTCTGTATTAAATCAGTATATATGTTTTTAAACAGTTCGATAAAGACACAATTTAAACAACCAATAATAATCATTAGGCAACTTTGGACTGGAGGAATATTTTCATTGTCTCCTGTTTTTGTTTAAACCGAATTGTAATATTTGTACACACGAACCTCGAGGTAGAAAAACCTCACTTCACGCATAAGACTCTATACAAGTTAACTGTCTGTTGTCATGATGTTTTTTCAGTGTATATATCTAAATGCATGTTTGACGCAGTCCTACCTTATCAATAACGACACTATCAGTGAAGGAAGATTGGAGATCTCAATCAGCTGTTAAAGAAACCGCTCGAGTTGACCCAACAATAGCAGTTAGTTCATCTCTGGGTCATTTATGGTAATTGATTTCCCAGTAAAGTTTCCTGTTCTTAACTATACTGATGTCCTTTTAGACATTGAAGCTTATTATTATTTATTACACGGCTCTTCTTAATGCTGTAAAATGCTCCATTCACTTGAATGGGGCTTCCCAACGTTCAGCAGTCAATTATTTTCGTAAAAATCGACCGCTGCTAAGCATATTTGACCATCGTCAAGGAAAGTGGTCTTTTTGCCCCTAATTCACATATTTCATAGCACTCCGCACTCTAAAATATTTGCTCCGCAAGTAGTCTGGTCACTTATCACCCCAGCGTCGGTCGCTAAGCGACGTCAGCTGATCTGTAGTCCACTTCATATCAGAAAAAACGTACTCCACTTGTATGATAGCTTTAATATTTTTGTAAAATACAGTGATTTCGAGTCTTGTATCTCTCTGCTGAAAAACACTATGAACGGTAACAAATAAATTGTAAAAAGACACAGTGTCATGTTTTTTTTTGTGTTGGCAAGATACCGTGTAATAAGTGGGATAATGTATAGAACAGGAAGAAAATGAGTCCCTTCAGGACGAATCAGACCCCTTCACGTCAGGGTCCGGTTTGTCCGGTCGGGACTTATTTTCCCGATAATGACCGCCGTTCAATACGTTATCCCTTACATGCCATCCATTACACGTTTGACAACCATATTTAGCAAAACATGTATGAACATCAGATGCTATCTATATGTGTATATCCGCATATGCCCCAAAAATCAAGTGTTGGTCGGCTCCCCTTTATTTTACTTTGTATGTATTTCAAAGAGAAGTTGCAGGTTTGTTTTTTTAAGTTGTTCAAAGTGAGTGTTAAGTTGAAACTAGCTGGTTGCTCAGTGATGAGCTGGTCAATTCCTGTTACGAGCTGGTGAACGTTTCTTCATGTGAGGGAATTTTTTCTTTGTGGATGGTGTTCAAGATGGTTGCTAGTATTTTTCCAAGTGGTTGTAATGGTTGTCAAGGGCATTGTCTAGGTGTTATTGTTTTTGTTTTGTTATTATATATAACATCTGAATCCAGACCAAAATGTTAAAGATGACAGGTCAATAAGTCCACAGGATCGTTGCATGCATCGATGTGGACATAAACTGCAAGAGTTAGGCACTTTTGATCCATATAGACCATACTGCGGTATTTCAGCCATTATAAACCACCAGATCCCTGCCAGAGCTCGACATCAGTGACATCTCCATCCTTCTTGCTGTCTATTTAATATATTGTACAAGAGTGAGTGTTGCTAACCTTTATACGGTCAAGAACTCCAAAATCCTTCAACCATTACTAGCTGTTATAGTAAATTTGGTTGTAGTAATTAAGTTAATTATTAATCAGTTATGAACAGTTGAGTACCTTTTTATGAGACCGATTTGGTAAATTTACTATGTTTTCCCATCTTCACGGGTGGTGCCCGGAGGTGATCAAATGTAAATTGGATCATTTTATTTTTTCATGATCAATTATTATCCCTGATAATATTAATTATTGTTGATAGCTAAATTTAACCTAAATCTCCCCTTTAACGTCCCCCGGAGTACCACATTATGGTGCCCCATGTGAGGTGATGTAAAACATAATGGTGCCCCATGCGAGGCAACGTTTGACAACACTCATCATTTCTACTTCTTTTGGCTTCATTATGTTTCATTTCCAGTCAAGAAACATTCAAGATATCTTCTCAATCTCATCGATTTAACATGAGTGGGTATGTCTCAAATCTGATCTCCAACACACAGCTGACAGGTACGTAACGGAGGTTTGTTGACACAATGTAACAGAACATACATTTAACTGATTCAGTGTGAACAAGTTTTAAAGTTATCTGGGAGTAATACATGGCCTGTAGCCAGTTAGAATAGAGTAGTGGTGTATGTTTGTGGGTAAATTAAATTAGCATCTCTCTGGTTCCTCTGTGGGATTAATGAACTGTATTCTGGACTATAATGTGAATAAATATAATCTCTGTGACAAACACAAGTTATAATCATCAGGTTATATGATCAGATAATCTATAATATGAAAATCTCTGTGTGGCAATTAAATGTGTAGCAGTAAGAAGCTACAAAAAGATGGCATCGTGGTCACATGATTTAAATGTCACCACCACTAAGAGTCTTACTGCAAATTGTGCAAGTTGTAAAGTCAGAGTTAGAACAGTGTGTAACTAAAGTGGCCTGTAAAGACGGACTAGTGAGTAGATGAGTCTCCGTGTTCGCTATGAGGACATTTAATCAGGGGTGCCGCCAGGGGGGGAAAGGTTAGGACGATTCCAAGGGCCCGGCACTGACAGGGGGCCCTTTGAGACATGGGCAACCTATACAAGGGCCCAACTAGATTTTTTTTCATGGGGCCCAAAATCCCTGGCGGCGCCCCTGCGTTTAATGTCCCTGACAACCTCTGTAGTCTCACTCAGACACTCGTTAGCAACTGCTAACTGTTTTAAACACATGAAGAGCTTCAGAATTAAACTGTGGGACATTAATGATGATTTATGTTGGAGAACAACACATGTGAATATGTTCAGTCTGTGGTGACAACACAGCTTAACACCTAAACACATCAACACACTCACAGACTTTGAGACGACGGGACAGGAACTGTTAAATAATTTCCATGTTTTAGGACTACAGACGACATCACTGCATATTCTGTCACCATGTTAAATCTTCTCTCGTCATCTTTACACAGGAACAATGCCAGAAGACTGCAACAAACAGCACTTTATTCAGGTCAGTACAAACAAACACACACTGCTGCTTCGATCTCCAGTAACAACAAATGGCTCATTGCTAGAGCTGAAGCTAACCTTTAGCCTAACGCAGGGCTGCAGGATGACAGCACAGAACGAACGAGTCGATCTGTGAAGGACTAGAATCTCTTCAGATACGATGATGAGCGTCAAAGATCATTTTTCAAAAACTAGACGTATATTCTGAAACTGCTCCTCCACATGAAACACACATGTGATGTCACTTTACAAAAATATCAGTTTAACATTTTTTTTTAACATTAAGACACGTTTACATTTTTGAGGCTTTTTCAGTTCATGAATCCACAAGAAAACAGCTGTTGAGTTTCAGTCCTCCTGGTTAATGGAAGTCCAGACGGTGTCAAACATCAGGGGTCCGATCGCCTGCAGACGTGAATCAACTTAATGAGATTTAATGGTACAGAAAAGGAGCTCAGTGTGACAAAAACAACACTTCATGTAACTTTTTATTCAAAAGAGACATTTGTATATTGATATTTGGAGTCTATAACTTTGCAAAGCCAGACGTCATGTTTCAGTGTTGCGTGTCGTTAATAATGCAAATTTAACCGAGTCCAACTGATCCGCTCAGGGACGTTGCTGCCTGCTGGTGGGGAAGTTAACCAGACGCTCAGCTAGTCTTTCTTTCTGTGGAACTACAGTTTGAGCACATTTTCATTGAAGCATGAATCTCATCTTTGTGTCTTCTGTTGAAATTTGTTATTAAGTGTGGAACGAGCTCATTGGCGCCCCTCGTGGTGGTTGGAGGAAAAACACCCACTGTCCTCACTGTCAGGTAGCACCGGGTGTTTTTTAGCCCTCGAGCCTCGAGGGGGCAGCAAAGAGCTCGATACAGCGAAGTGACGAAGACGTAGGATGACAAAACATTCTCACAAAGCTGATTTATAATCCTTCTGAAATGTCGTTTAAACTTTATTTTTACGGTTTATGACCAAAGAAGAAAGGGATGAAGGCTAACTGGTTGTTTTGGCAAATGAATGTTAAAGGAACAGTTCACCCAGAAAGTCAGGTGAAGTCTCGTAGTCCGACTTTCCATCAGCATGGAGAGAGGAGATGATGACCGGAATGTTCCTTTAACTTCTCTGTTAAACAGCAGCAGAGACTCTTCTCACACAGTAAAGTCTGTGAGTCTGAGAAGATTTTCTCTGTCAGGTGCAACATCTGGAGCTCAGAATATAAAGAGTGTCTTCATATTGCTGTCTTCAGCTCCTTCCTGTGAACAGTTTGATTCCCAGCGGCTCTCTGACCAGGTTTTTCTCTGTCAGTGTCACAGAACGCCGTCACTCTTCACGCCTCTCTGTCTCTCCGATGTGTCACTTCCACAGCCGTCCTTAAGTTTTTGCAGTTTTTCTTTCAGTGTGGTCGGTGCAGCAGTCTGAAACCTTCTACGTCTCTATTGTTAATAAGAAAACAACCAGGAGACGACGAGTCATCTGACAGATCTGCTGCAGGCCGATGAGGATCCTGAGACCTTCTTTACTTTCCTTTCCTCTGTCCTCCATCGTCCTCCTGTCCGAGGTGCTTCATCATTGGCTGTCGCTCTCTCCCAGTAGCCAATAGGTGGTCATCTTCCCTTTGCCCTTGACGTCGATCTCTCCTCTCAGCTCCAGCTGGAAGCAGTTGAACTCCAGCAGGACGTCGCGAGTCGCCGCCGACACGTGGATCTTCAGCGCTGCACAAAAACATATAAAGGTGCACACACACACACATTAATTTGTGTGTATTTGTCCTGAATCATTTAAAAACTCACATGACTGAGGATTATTAGTCAACTCATGAACACAGCGCTTAGTTAACTGCTTTCTAGATGGCAAAATACTTTTTCATTGTCTTGACTAACTGTCACATGTGCAGCAGACTAAAGAGACAGTTCACCGAGTTTTAGAGAGATCGGCTGTAGAGACGTCTGAATATAACAGAACTAGATGTTGTGTTGTGATCGACAGCTCGTCAGCTCACATCCATTGCCACAAATCTCATTAGATCCTCCACTGAAGCAGGATCAGTTGTGTTTGGTGTTCGAGGTGTTCAGAGCTGAACTTTAGATGTAATAGTGGATTTAATGAAATGCCTTTGAAGTTGAATAATTGTGAACACGTTTGTGTGTCTGTAGTTCTGACCTTCTCCGCTGGACTCCATCCGTGATGACGTGTTGACGGTGTCACCGAACAGACAGTAACGCGGCATCTTCAGACCCACAACTCCTGCACACACCGGACCTGCAGCACACAGAGGGGGGAGGCTTACACACCTGTCCTGAGGTAAATGAGGAGCTCCTGTTCCTTACACCTACTTTCTCCTGATTAGAGACTTCACTTACTTTATTATCACTTTAACTGTTTCACTGATTTTTGGTTTTATTCAGTCAGAAACAACCTGCTGAGAAAACAATCGTCCTACATCAGACTAGAAATCACAGGTCGATCCTGACGGCTGCGTCCCAGCTTCATTACCAACGACAGATTTAATTTTATTAGATCAGACATATTCTACTTTTTTAGAAGGGCCAGATTTGAAAAGAAAAAGTGCAGGAAGTCAGACTTTTACATTCCAGACGTCTGACCTGTAAAGATCTGACTTTAAACAATGCAGATTTTATGTTTTCTCTGCTTTGTTTGAGTTTTCACAACTGTAAAATAAACGGTATTCAAAAAAAGTAAGGGACATTTTAATTTTAAATTTTATACATCTCACTATTATAAAAACAAAGCTTGTTTTCTCCAGATGTCAAGAAGAATTTGGCCCGAGCCGCCAGTTGAAGGTCTGAAGTTGATTATTCATCATTATTTCATTCATGTTTTTTAAAAGATCTCACATTACCTGGTAAACTGCTCCACATGTTGAAAGCAGTTTGAATTATACAGTCAGAGCCAAACCTCTGAATCTAACACTTGTGTTTAGCCAGTTTAATGATTTAAAAAAAGTATGTTTTTGTAATTAAAATGTACCGCATCGTCTTATTTTGAACGACCTGTAATCAGCCTGTTGTTGCTGAGAAGACCTCGATAACAGATGCGATGTGAAGAGTTCATTCAGTAAAATTAGAGACAGTGTTTTTGGAAAGACACAAGCATGTTTTCTCCTGTCAGATGATTATGACCTGATGGTGTGTGTCTCCTGCTCACCGCTGTGTATCCCGATCCTCAGTTTCAGCTGCTGTTCTGATCGGTGGCGGATCCTGAAGGTCTTGACAGCGTCCAGCAGGGCGAGGGCCATACGGGCGATCTCTCTGCCGTGAAGATTCCCGTTCTTCACCGGCAGCCCCGACACCACCATGTAGGCGTCGCCGATCGTCTCCACCTGGGGGCGCCACATGACCAAAGACAACAGGTCAGTGTCAGAGGAAGTCTGTTGTTGTGGTTTAATCTCAGCATCCACACTGCTGCTGTTACTCTGAATATGTTTGCACAACTTTTCTTAAACTGTAACGTTTTAGGTTTTTTAGGTAGTTTGTGCTCTTATTTTGGGAGAGACAAGAAAAGCATGTGGAAGGAAGTTGATTTAATCTTTGATCACCTTGGATCAATAACAGTCTCTAATTTCAAAGATGTTTATGTCTTTGCAGCATTAATGAATCTAGAGTCTTAAAATCAAGAATTATTTAAGTTGTTGGTTATTCTTCTATTTGATCAGCATTACATTTTTTTTTATATAACAATGACTTAAAGCGGTTTGTTGTCACCTTGTAAACATCGAAGTTGTCTATGATGGCATCGAAACAGGTGTAGAGGTCGTTCAGCAGAGTCACCACCTGCAGAGTCAGATTCAGAGAAGATGATCAGAAAATGTTCTGTTGGTCCAGCAGACTTCAGGCTGTGTGTCTCATGCGGACAGGAAGGAGGTGTGGCGCCGCTCACCTCCATCGGCGTGCTCTCTGCTGAGATGGCCGTGAAACCCACAATGTCACTGAAGTAGATGGTGACGGAGTCGAAGGCTTCGGCCTGAACCGTCTCACCTCGCTTCAACTGCTCCGCCACGGAGCTGAGGACGGTGCAGAGATTAGTACTCACTGGGGCAGTATTAGTACTCACTGGGGCAGTATCTGGTAATATTAGTACTCACTGGGGCAGTATCTGGTAATATTAGTACTCACTGGGGCAGTATCTGGTAATATTAGTACTCACTGCGACAGTATCTGGTAATATTAGTACTCACTGGGGCAGTATCTGGTAATATTAGTACTCACTGCGGCAGTATCTGGCAGTATTAGTACTCACTGCGGCAGTATCTGGTAATATTAGTACTCACTGCGACAGTATCTGGTAATATTAGTACTCACTGGGGCAGTATCTGGTAATATTAGTACTCACTGGGGCAGTATCTGGTAATATTAGTACTCACTGGGGCAGTATCTGGTAATATTAGTACTCACTGCGGCAGTATCTGGTAATATTAGTACTCACTGGGGCAGTATCTGGTAATATTAGTACTCACTGGGGCAGTATCTGGTAATATTAGTACTCACTGCGGCAGTATCTGGTAATATTAGTACTCACTGGGGCAGTATCTGGCAGTATTAGTACTCACTGGGGCAGTATCTGGTAATATTAGTACTCACTGGGGCAGTATCTGGCAGTATTAGTACTCACTGGGGCAGTATCTGGCAGTATTAGTACTCACTGGGGCAGTATTAGTACTCACTGGGGCAGTATTAGTACTCACTGGGGCAGTATCTGGTAATATTAGTACTCACTGGGGCAGTATCTGGTAATATTAGTACTCACTGGGGCAGTATCTGGCAGTATTAGTACTCACTGGGGCAGTATCTGGTAATATTAGTACTCACTGCGGCAGTATCTGGCAGTATTAGTACTCACTGCGGCAGTATCTGGTAATATTAGTACTCACTGCGGCAGTATCTGGTACAGCAGAGCTTCAGCCTTGCGTTTCTCCTCGTGATAAGCTTGTGTTCGTTCCTCCACCAGCTCCTCCAGGTTGTTGGCGTACTGCTCCATACGGGACAGCAGGTTGTCCAGAATGTTGGTCCTCGACTCCCTGAACACAAACAGGATGATTATGACTGTTATCATCATCACGCGGTGGTTGATGGTGTCGGGCGTCAGAGACTCCAGGTGTTTAAATCTCCATCATAAAGCACAGAGATGCATAATTACCTGTTTTTATCTCCCGCGCTACGTCAAAGGTGCAATCAGTCGTGTTTCAGAGGCTTTTCGCACAACATAACTTGAAAGTCAGCAGGTACTCTGCTTCTTTGTGTTGTCCTGCTCCATCTTATCTGTTCATGCATTAAAGGGACAGTCGGGTCTTTTGATGGTGGCTTGTCTGAAGTAATCATGATTAGACCGTCAGCTCTGTGGAGAAGCAGCGTTGCACTGCTGAAACTCTACCAGCAGCAAAAAATAATTTAGTCCCATCTTAATATAAATATCTGTTAAGTGTACGCTATGTTTTTAACATTTCAGCATTACATTCCCTCAATGGTACAACGTCCATATTCCGACACAGAAGCCATAGTTCAGAAAGAAAAGCTGCCTCAGGATAACAGAAAGAAACCGAGTATCTGGTGAGTGCTGATTCTGATCAGAGGCTAAACTTTACCCAAACACAGACCCTCCCTCTCTCTCTGTCTACACCCCTTAAGATAGCACTCAAGCTTTCAAGTTTTAATCCTACAAGTTTTAAAAACAAACTCTGCTCGAGCTTAACATCAATAGAGTCTCTTGTTTATCCAAATTACTGGCGTCTGTCCCTCCCCTCCTGTCTGTTTGCATAAATGCTCTATTTTTTCCAGTTTCCTTAATAAAACTGCAGTGAGAAGTAGTTTAAGGAAATGACTGGATCTTTTCAAACATGAAACTATACATCTGTCAGCTGTTTTTAAAGGTCCAGTGGGCTCGGAGCTATGAGCCACACACAGGGAGTCAGAAAGCAGAGCTGTCAGAAGCCATATCTGACTCCTCGTCTTGAAGCAAACCCTCCACTTGTTGTTGCTGCACTCACTTGTTCTGTTTGCGCAGCAGCAGGTGGATGTGGTTGAACTCCGGCCGTTCTGTCGGCTCCTCAGCCCAGCAGCGCTGCATCAGCTGACCCAGCTCAGGACTGTGGCTCTGGGGGTCGACGGTCGGTCTGAGGCAGGGCCACTCGCCCAGAACCACCCGGTCCACGATCTCTGCAGAGGGAGCGGAGCATCAGGAAAATGTCAGGAGACATGAACGGTCCTCACAGGTAACTGTTTAAAACATGTCTGTTCTCTTATTTACTATAAAACACCACGTTGACACAGAATCAATCCTGTCTCAGCTTTCAACCACATATCATGTTTCACATGATAAAGAGAAAAAAAAGTATTTGGGAAAGACCATAACTAGCAAATAAACAACTAAAATAGACGGATGGTTATTAAACTGCGGTGAAAATGAGAAGAAATGTAGCAACACTGGACTGAAGGAGAGAAACTTTGTTGGATGAAGAAATGAAAATGATTATCGACGAGTCTGAATGTGGACAGAAATAATGAGCTGGTTATCTTGTGCAGTGTTCTCTGGAGATTTATTCGCTGCAGATGTTTGTGCATAAAACAGACTTCAATTAATATCTCAAAGCCTTGAAGTCCACTGAAGAATCATCTATTTATAAGGATATTTCTTGAAGAATAGTTCCCATGTCAACTTTAAGGATTCTCTGATTTAAAATGTATATAAACACACAATGGAAAATTACACTTTGAAACACACGAGGCCTTTGACAGACTGCAGGCCGAGAGCTCTGAAGCTGGATGACTCTTTCAGAGGTTCAGTTCCTGGAAAGTGTGCGTGGAAAATAAAGCTGGAAAGAAATAAAGACTGCAGATTTATTTAAGCGTGGTCCAGTTGGCTGAGCATCACCGCCGCCAACAGGTCAGAGAAAAAGAAAAGATCCCACAGTGAACCTCTTTTCTCTCTCAGCCTCCTCCTCTGTTCGGGTTTATTTGCTGGGTTTCAGTCGTGTCATGCTCCGTCTCTAATTCACCTCATTGAGCCGTCGTCACGACTCGGACTAAATCAGCTCAAATCCCTCCATCGGTCCAGCCGACGACCTTGGCTTTGTTTGCTGCTCTCCTGATCGACGACTGAACACAGCAGCAGCTTCCAATCAGGTCAATAACACAATCGGGACGGACAGACCCAAAGAACACGGTTCACTCACTGATGGAAAACATCTAATTAATAATGGAGGACAAACTGCTCTGCAAAAGCTGCTTCTTAGTTTGTTTGTTTTTTAGATAATTTCAGAGAAATAACATTTCCATCGTCGTTATTATGACATTAAAACTTTGGCCACATTTAGACTATTTACTGGACGACGGCTCAAAACACAAATATATGCTCCTCTGGTGGTGAAGACGGTAATCGTCAGATATTTAGCATCAGATCCAACAGGACCAAATAGGTGCCGTGTGTGTGGACTGGATCCTACCTTTCGGGCTGAGCGGGTCTCCCTCCAGGTAAAAGACTCCTCTGCGCAGCGCCACCTCCTGGAGGATGATGCCGAAGCTGTAGACGTCTCCTTTCTGAGTTCCCTGAGGAGGAGGAGACTCCATCCGGAGCAGCTCTGGAGCCATCCACAGCCTCTCTGCAGGCGGAGGACAGACACCACGTACACAGTCGGGAGACAGCAGGTTTTAATAAGACATCAACTTTTGGAATGTTTTTGGTTCTTTTACAGCCTCTGGGGAATATCTGCGTATACTTTATTGATTTTGCTGTATTTATAATTATTTAATTAGAGTCAGGTGATGACTGGATTCAGTTGGTGGAATAAACTTTTTGTTGTTGAATATTTGGTCACATTAGTGATTTAAATCAAATTTAAGACGGTATTTCATGAAGGCAAAGTTCTTGTTCTGCTTCTATATTTAGAACATTTTATATTCTTTGGATTCTCTTGTTTTCAGAATGACATAAGTTTCAAAAAGGTCTCATCTTGTATCTTTATACAGTCCTGTATGTGAGTGCTGAAACTAACTTAATTCTATGAATCTTGACTTCCTGTGTGGAAAGGAAAGAGCAGCTGTGCTTCACTGTAGTAAAGACGACAAAGGACTAAAACTCACGGGCGTAGTAGGCGTGAGCGTCTTTTCCTGAGTCGTCGTCAGATCGAAAGCTGGACAAACCGTAGTCAGTGATCTTCAGGACGAAGCGGTTGTCGACGACACAGTTGGAGGACTTGAGTTTACCGTGAGAGAGGATGACGCTGTTGTGGAGGAACACCATGCCCTGCAGAGAGAGAGAGAAGTACTCAAAGACAAACACACTCACTATCAGCTCCATGACATCCACATACTATTAATAACATAATACATGGTTATACAAATCAACAGTGTAGAAGAGAACAGATTGAATACAGAATAAAGAAACTGACCTTGACGATGTCGTTGATGAGAGAATATTTGAACATCCAGTCCAGAGTAA
Source organism: Diplodus puntazzo (assembly GCA_963678695.2). Classification (NCBI taxonomy): domain Eukaryota; kingdom Metazoa; phylum Chordata; class Actinopteri; order Spariformes; family Sparidae; genus Diplodus; species Diplodus puntazzo. Next base: position 1,440,296 of record OZ023160.1, on the reverse strand, counting down.
TGCTGTCGTTCTCCAAGATGTCCTGAACACACAAAACGCAGACAGTCAACAAACAACCGAGCAGACAGACAGACAGACGGACAGACAGACAGACGGACAGACGGACAGACAGGCTGTGTACCTGCAGACTTCCTCTGGGACAGTACTCTGTGATGATACAGGTGTTTGGATGGTCGACGCACGCTCCGATGAACCTCGTCAGGTGTTCGTTCTGGACGTCTCTCATCTGTACAAATAAATACATTAATATATGTTAAACCCTCCTCCTCCTCTGTTTTTTCCCCTCCTCTGTTTTCTCCCCTCCTCTGTTTTCTCCCCTCCTCTGTTTTCTCCCCCTCCTCTGTTTTCTCCCCTCCTCTGTTTTCTCCTCCTCCTCTGTTTTCTCCTCCTCCTCTGTTTTCTCCCCTCCTCTGTTTTCTCCCCCTCCTCTGTTTTCTCCCCTCCTCTGTTTTCTCCCCCTCTTCTCCTCTCAGGTGCATCTAATCGGAGGGTTCGTTCCTGCCCCACATTTAAAGGAGGTTGGAGGAGAACGTTCTGTCTCAGATTCTGTGTTCTGAAGGTCTGCTAGTCCTGTGTTTAATTGTTTGTTTAGTTTATGTAGTTTTTCATAGTCTAGAGAGAGAAGTTCTGGGTCCACTGTGCAGCCGGCCCACACTTCTCTCCTCTTGTTCGTTCTGGCCTCCAGACTCCAGACAGTTTTGGTTATTTTGGGTCTTCATCTCTTTTTGCAGACGTGTTCTCGGGTACTGTGTTCTTTTTAATATGTTACGAGGTCGAGCCGACTGAGTGTTTTGTTGTGGACGTAATAACATAAATATAAAAGTATTCATGCTGCACACACACAAGAAATCTCCACAGTGTTTAGAGTGTGTCAGTCTGAAACCCTTCCAGTGACTCAGTGAAAGTGTCGGACTAACAACATCTGGATGATTTATGGATTCTTAAAGCTAAATATGTGAAGTCCTGATGAGCTGTTGGTCCCTTTTAGTTTTCATGTGTTCAGCAGTGTAGGAAACAGGACCAGATCGTTTTAAAAAACGATTCTGATTGTTGCCATGACTCAGCAGCTCTGACCCGAACATCCCTCATGTCTCGTCTGAAAGCTGTTCTGAAGTGTGAAGAAGTGAACCGTCGGACACTCACGTGTTTGAGTTCAAACAGGACCTCCCTGTTCAGCTCGATGCGTTTCCTGTCGGTGTATTTTATAGCCACGATGTTTCCCTGAGAGAACACAAAGAGAAGATCAGGTTAAAACCTTCAACACCGATCCAAAACATGATCCCGGTTCTCATCTTAAATTATAAACCCTGAACCTGGAGAAGTTAACTGGCAGCTCTCTCAACAAACAGATATTTTCCTTTTTATTGTTTGCAGTGATTTTATATTTCTTCAAAAATAAAGATCCTATGCCTGCTCCATGTTCCCAGACAACATCTGCAGCACAACGTCGGTGTGTAAACAGATATTTATTTTAAAACACCTGACAACTACAAGTCCAGTCAGTGATGACTGAGGTCAGATAAACCTCATGAGAGCTCTTCACTGCCGACAGAATACACGTTTTATTAAAAAATGATCCAGTTCAACCTTCTGCGTCTCTGATCTCAGTCATGCTTTAACGCGTCTGTTAGTCTCTGGTCGTCGTCGCTGGTCAGAGTTAATACAAGTCAAAAGTGTGAGTCCTGATTGGTTCACACAGCCTGATGTGAGCCTGTCATCACCACAGAAAACAGATTAGAAATCATCAGCACAATGATGCGGGTGGTGAAGTTACTAACAGTATTCATGTTTTTCACTAAACCTGCTGATTTTTGCTTTGTTGGTCTGAAATCTGATTTTAAAAATAATAAGCCCATGTGGTGGAAAACAGTTTCAACCACTGAGTCTCCGCAGCGACTGTGATAAAGAAATATTGCTCTCAGACATGTTTTGAAACGACCACTCAGACAACATCTGTTTTCATATTATGTTTGTCAGAAGAAGGTCTCTTGTGTTCTTTCAGCTCCGTCGGTCCTTCAGCTATGCGTTAGATTATAAAACCGATCAGATAGCAGCAGACGTCAATCAACACAACCCACTTCATGTGCAGACAGGAAGTCAAAGGAAAAAAACCTCAGAGACTGAGCATTTACTTGTGACTGAAACGCAAAAGATCAACAGTCTGAAATCTCAATAATCTAAAAACCAAACATTTAAAAAAGAAAACATGTAGTTTCCCGACTCAACACAGGAAAAAATAATTAGCTTTTGGGCATGAGGGTGTTGAAGGCATCACTTCCTGTCACAGTAACGAGCTTTTCGACAACGTGACTGTTTATGAAGTCATGAAAACTAAAGAGGCTTTCAGGGGCTGCATGTAATCTGATTACAGCTGCGTGAGAGCAGACAATAGGCACAAATTTACATGAAAATGTGTGTAATTAGACCTCCGGTGCTTCACATTCAGTCGGATTCATCATCAGCACACAAAGAAGATAAACACACTGACCTTGTAGTATCCAGTCTTTGCAAAAACCTGCAGGTTTCCATCTCCAGTCATCAGGGAGCCGTAGTTAGAGCCTCTCTGCAGACACACACAGGATCAGAGAGAGAGAAAGTGTGTGTGTGTGTGTGTGTGTGTGTGTGTGTGTGTGTACTCACCAGCGACAGTGTGATCCTGCTGCCGCTGCGCAGCACTTTCTCCAGGTTGCTCATCTGGATGTCGTCCCAGCAGATCCTCCACAGCTGAGCCACCAGCTCCTTCTCCAGCTTCATCTTCCTGCAGAGAGACGTCACAATAAAAACAGCGGAGGCCGAAATATCAAGACCACCAAAAAAACGTTCAACCCTTTTCCATAATTCAGCTGGGCAGTGTCTCTCATTACACCCTCGTTTTTAAATGCATTAATTTATGTAATCGTGAGGTCTGTACACTCTCTGATGCGTTCGAGGAGGGAGGTTCGGAGGGAGGGAGCAGCTGAGATGAAGTTTGCATTGGAGGAGTGGAGGCTACGGGACGGGGCGTGGCGGTGGAGCAGGTCGGCCTGGTTGTCGAGGGCTTTGTGAGTGAAGAGGATGATTTTGAAGTGGATCCGTCGTGGGACAGGAGACCGGTGGAGGTTCTGGAGGAAGGGGTTGATGTGGTCACAGGTGCAAGTATGGATGAGCAGCCGAGCTGAGTTCTGGACATATCAGAGTTTATTTCGCTGGACACTGGTTCGATTCCCCTTTTCTGCATGTCTAAGTGTCCTTGGGCAAAATACTGAACCCCAAACTGCTCCTGATGTGCTGGCCGGCACCTTGCATGGCAGCCATCACCATCAGTGTTTGAATGTATGAATTACTGGAAGTGTCTTCGGACAAAAGCGTCTGCTAAATGTAAATGTAAATGTATTTAACAGTTTGGACAGTGTGCAGTAGAGGATGCTGTTGCAATAATCAATTCTGGACGTGATGAAGGCGTCGATTTCTAAATCAGAGAAGGGGAGTGATGGGCGGAGACGGGCTATGTTTGAGGGATTTGGGGGGGCCGATGATGACCGTGTCCGATTTGTTGCAGTTCTGTTGGTGCTTTTATTTCAGTGAGGCGGTTGGTGAGTGTGGCAGTGGTGATGGATTTGGTGGAGATGTGGATTTGGACGTCAGCCTAACAGTGGACACGGTGACCATGACAAGGGGCAGCATGTAGAGAATACAGAGGAGTGGACACCAAACCCTGTGGGGGGGGGGGGGGGACGCCTTGGGACAGAGGAGCGGTGGAGGAGGTGCAGTCGTTGATATGGATAAACTGACGTCTGTTTGTGAGATACGATTTGAACCAGGAGAGGGCGGTGTCGGTGATGATGAGGGGGGATTCAAGGCTGGAGAGAAGAATGGAGTTGTTGATGGTGTCAAAAGCTGCTGTGTGGTCCGGGAGGATGAGGATGCTGACGTGACCGGAGTCTGCAGAGAGGAGGAGGCTCGTTAGTGACTTCAAGGAGGGCTGTTTCTGTGTTATGTGGAGAACGGAAGCTGGACTGAAAAGGTCCGAACAGGTCGGTGGAGATGAGGTGGGTTTTAAGGAAGGTTGGAGATGGACCAGAAATGTGTCATGATGTCAGGGTTGAGTCCAGGAGCTGAGGGAGGAGTTGATTATTATTGTGATGAGGGAGGAGATGGCTGGAAGATAGTTCAGGAGTGAACCACGGAGCAGAGTGAGTGGATGAGACTGCAGTTTTCAATTTACCCTCTCTGAAAACTATCTTGATGAACCAAACCTGGAAGTATCATAAACTTGTGTTCATTGTGGAGGAAACCAGAGCAATGCAAATACATCATCCCTACATCAGTCTGTTGGGCTTCAGAGAGTTTAATCAGAGCAGCTGCAGCTCTCACCTGTAGATGAAGACGGTGATGGTGAGCGTCATCGTGAAGATGAAGAACAGGACGATGGAGACCATCTGGTGGATGCTGATCGTCTCTGTCAGAGAGAGAAGAGATTTAACTGAATTTAACACAACATAAATTAAGTACCAACAATGAGTTATCTTAACACGGCGTGTGAGACTCAAGTGAACTGATCTGGTGTTGTCACTGACTTGCGAGGCAGATGGGATTGTCGTTCTTGAAGCCACAGACTGGAACATCCGGAGGACGAACTCCGCCCAGCCAGTGCAGTGTGGTTCCAGGTATGGCGGTCAGCTGCTCCTCTGAACTGTTGTACACCAAAACTATCTGGAATGAATCCACAAACACATTAAAGATGATACACACACAGGAAAGACATCACCTTACAGTCAAACAGCGTGAGCAGGGCGGTGATGCAGAGCAGTGATTATATTCGTCCACCGTTTTGTACCCTGATGAAGACCCTCAAGGTGCAAACCAGTCGAGTTTTGAATAAAAGGCTTTTGAATTAATTCAAGTGTTTTTGTTCCTGCTCCTCAGAAGTACCTGAAGGTTGTGTTCTGCTCTTGTGTGCCGACACGTTTCATCAACAGCGACGGTGTTCATCTTGAGTTTGTTGATATAAAGAATCCTCAAACAAACCACCACCAAGTTAGAGTCTGCTATAAAATCTATTATAACTGTATTATCAACTATCTGTCATCTATCTAACTATCAGACACAGAGTCAAAGAGTCATTTTACACCAGCAGTAATATGATGTCTTCATGAGTTTAACCGGCGCTACAATTCAGATGGTCGGATGGTTTCCAGAGGATTCACAGGACTGCAGCGAGGCGACAGGACGGATCGAACCGCCACACTGAGACCCTGAGAAACTATCAGGGCGTGTGATCGAGGCTGATGAACAGACAGAGAGGTGTGATGGAGGAACAGAGCGACAGGAGCCAAGAGATCAATTAAATCTGAAGCAAAAGAAGAAAAAATAAATGTGTGAAGGTCAAACTAGATCTCACCTCTCTGACTGCCTTTCACCTCTCCATTGAATCCTGATGTTGTTTTCAGGTTTCACCATTTCATAAATATTTCAATTAAATTTTTTTACATTTCAGGATTTCTTCCACACCAACACAACACAAACATCCAGCTCAGACGAGATAATGATAAAAAAGTTTGTCCTGCTTCTCAGTACGATCATTTGTCGTTCTTTAAGCATTTGTCACGTTTAAGCCGTCAGTAACTTAAAGACAGACGTGGCAAATACATCCACTTCTACTGGAGGAGAGGATGTATTTGCCACGTCTGTCTTTAAGTAAAGGTAATAGATTACAGGCTCTACATGTACCCAGAGTCTCAGAGTAAAAAGTCTCCCTCTGAAGGACATTAGTGGTCAAAGCTAACTGAAGCTCACGTCATATTAATAGAATTCAAAGACTATTAAAGTTAAAGGTAGAATCAGTAGGATTTGTCCCAGCTGTTCCTGAACGCACCACAAAGACAGCTGATTGTTGAGTCTCATTCCCAGGACGTCAAACAGACACATGTTGGGTTGGTAAAGCGTCCCGAGCAGCAACAAAGAGAGAAAATCAGAAACTCTCTGCAGATACGAGACACTAACACGCCTTTTCTCCACATTCCAGTCTCCCTCTCTGTCTGTTTACGGCTTCTTACGGCTTTTACGTCTTTGTCTCGTCTCGCTGCGTCTGCCGTGCGTGATGTGCTCTGATAGGTCCACATCAGTCTGCTGATGCTGGGAAATAACAAGAATCCAGAATTCACCTCAGAGGCATCAAACTAAAGTAACGAGGCTGTTCTGAAGCTGTGAGGAGGAGAAAGTTCAGATGTTTTTACCTGAGTGTCTCTATGAATTCTCCTCTCTACATCTGAATACAGATACATGAAACATATGCTAAAGTATTTGTGTGTGTGTGTGTGTGTGTGTGTGTGTGTGTGTGTGTGTGTGTGTGTGTGTGTGTGTGTGTGTACCTGGAAGGCGCTGGTGTTGGTGTCGATCATATCCCACAGAGCGAAGTCCGTCTCTCTGTCTCCGTTCTCGTCCAGGTGGACCGTCCCAGTTACACCTGCACAACATGAACAGAGACACACGTTACTTTAACCGTTTATCCACAATTCTTTTATTTACAAATAAATATCTTAGTGATGACACGTGCTTTACTTTGGTTTAAGGGGCTCACTGAACCTCCTAGTGGTCAGTGTCTGTCACTGTTTGCGAGTATAATTAGAAGATGTGAATGATGGTTGTCAGTCATGCAGGTAAATCGATATAGTTCTGATATAGTTCAGGCCTCTACTTGGAATTTAGACCATAATTAACATGATTTACGGATGGATTAAAATAAATACTTCTTTCTCAATTATCCTCAAGACTCTTTATTATATTACTCGCTGTCTGGTAACAATCAAACCCATGTCTTTTAACCAGTTAAGATATCTTGAAACGCATAATATGTAACGTCTGCTGCTAGGGGGGACGTTGCTCGCTAACGTTAGCTTTTGACCAGCGTGCAGTAAAGTACTGAACTCACGTCACTGTAGATGTAAACAACTTTAAACCTGCGCCGCTGATGAAAAATACTGATGTGACTCAGATTCAAACGTTCACAGATGAGGTAATGTTCATATGTTTTATTCAACTTAAATTCTGCCTGGCTTGCCGACACGCAGAAGTATCTGCGGTGATGTAATGAGACACGCGGTTACGTTGAGTAAACTTTCTCTGGTTGTAACGTTGTTGGAAACATCTGAGACGACGTACCTTCACAACTCAACAACATGCAGAACAAAGGTCGATGCAGGATGTATACATTTATCTTTAGAGCAGACAGCAGTCAGCTTTTGGTCCAAATACCTCAAAATTGAGTAAATGTACTTAGTTACATTCGATCACTGCTACATTAATGGCTGAATAACAGTCACAGGTAACTTTTCCTGATTACACCTTCATACTTTCACCGAATGGCTTTTATATGCAGAACATTTACTTGTAACTGAGTATCTTCAGTGAGTGGTGTCAGTACTTGTTCTGAGGTAAAGGAGCTGAAGGATCTGTTGAGGGGGGACTTACCCTCTGATTTGTGGATGGAAAAAATTAAAATAGCCACCAGAGGTTAATTACAGCCAATTAGCAATTAGATGGTTTGCATGTGCAAGTGTGTGTGTGTGTGTGTGTGTGTGTGTGTGTGCATGTGAGAGATACAGATGACTCATCTCCATGGAAACAACAAGGTAATTAGGCATCAACAGGGAGACGGCAATGATTGGTTGGACAGGTCACACATGAAGAAAACAACAGCGGCAAAGATGGATGGATAGTTATGTATATAAAATAGATTAATAAAATGCACAATGACAGCTGGCTTTGTTCTGATGATGTGTGACGGTGATGTCAGGATGGGGGCGGGGTCAGAGTGTCAAGATAAAGAGGCGGTCGGGTGTCTTTGTGTCGGAGGATGACATTTAGAGACGAGCTTATTGGACGAGGGCGCGCTGAAATGTCAGAGCTGTGAGAGCTTATTGACGTCATAAATATACGTTGACCCCCACACACACACACACACACACACAAGCTTTCTAAGAACATAGGTGTGTGTGTGTGTGTGTGTGTGTGTGTGTGAGAGAGACGAGTGAAGGTTAGCATTTACAACATCATAATAAAATAAATCATTCATCCGAATCGTTGACTTCTGCTTTCACCACTGAACAAAGCAGGAAGCAACAACTCTGACATTCAGTCACCTGTGCAACACAAACACACAAAGCTGCGCTCGTAGTTGGCGTGTGGCGTCCGACTGTGAGGACTGAAGTACGTTGTGAGCATGCGGATCAACAAACAGGAATCCTTTTCAGGTTATGCGTCAACCTACAGTATTACTTTACTGAACATTAGCCAGAAGCTAGCAATCAACAACAACAACAACAGCCTCTGACTCAACTCAGCACTCAGCAGAGACTCTGAGGTTCTGGTTCTGGTTCTCTGTCTCTTTTCTGTAACATTACGCTCATGAAGTAAAGTCCATTTCCCCTCCAGCTCCAGTCAGCAGGACAGAACCTGGTGGTCCGCTCCGGATCACTGCTGCAGTCAGGCTGATCAACAGGAGTGAAGAGAAATCACCTTTTTAATCCCACAAGTTACAAAGTCGTCTCTGAGCTCTGCTCCCGTCGGATCAGAGCAGAACCTGATGTGGTTGGGCAGCAGCTCCGCCCCACAAAACGCTCCACAAACATGTTAATTCAGAGACACCAAGCGACACTTTGTGGGTTTAAGTATGCTAGTAACTGCTGATCAGTCAATACTGACTCTTGGTTTCACAGAGGACATGAACACCGGTCCATCCGCTCAGCCCGCCTGCTCTATACACGCACTGTTGCTCTTTATACTTCGTCACCTGATTTCCTAGAGGTCGTAAATATTGGTGGAGATAAACTGATGGCACAGCCGGCGAGAACACGCTGAATGTGTACAAGGTTAAAACCGCTGAGTTTGGTGGAGGGATCAAAAAACACTGTGGACAGCGGACAGTCGTGAATGCAGCTACAGAAAAATCCAACACGGTGGTTTAGAGTTTCTGTCTCCTGCTGCAGTTATCAGGTCCTGTGAGCAGACTCACTTTGGACCTGACTGCTGTTGGAAGAAAGAACTAAACCATCATGAACCATCTTTTATTCTCCCACTGATCTTTGAGCCGCTGCTGATTCAATCCACCTGAGAACACTGACTTTACTCACCAAATCTAACACGACTGAACTCCTGTTCCCTGTGGTCCTTTTGACTTCTACAGATAATTGGACAGAATCCTGTCAGAGGCGGTCGTATAGAAGCTGTGCTTTCATAGCGACCCGGTTCATACAGACGGGTCTCAGCGAGGGAGACGGAACAATCGAAGCAGCTGCGAGAACATAAGAAGCCGTGATGAAAATTGGCTTCTGGCTGCGCTGGAGGAACAAATCACGGGGACATGATAATGGGTTCTCTAATTGCACTTGATCGCGAGTAGAAGTCCTCTCATCAGAACATGTTGGTGGCTTCAGCCTGATGGCTGCAGGTGTATGACTCAGTCAGGACAGCGTGAAGCTTTGTAAAGGGCTAAATTAGTCATTTGTAAATAAATTGCAGGCAGTCAGTTCAGGCTGAGAAGGATTCCTTACATACTCAGAGCAATCAGTGAACATACAATCATCCTGCAGCCTCTTGATGGTCCACACGTCCTTCAAGATGAATCAAACTTTATTCATAAAGCAGCTTTCAAACAATCCAAAGTGCTTTAAAAGTGATTGAAAAAGAAAATTTCACCCGAAAAGACAGATCGCAATCTGAATAAACAAACTGACCAATGTCATACTATTTCACTTTGTTTATATGTGGCGGACCCTGCCACCTTTCTGCTTCCTTCAAACAGTGTTCTGGGAATATATTTTCCTCTTGGAACAGTTTGTTTGCTCACTTATGGAGAAGGATTGTATAATTACCTCATTAATATTGTAAGAACTACACAGAGACCATCAAAGCTAATTCATTCAAAACTACAAAACAGTTCAGCTCGGACCAGCCTGTGAACAGAAGCACTGAGCCGATCCACGATTCTTTCTGACCCGGGTTCATTAATATTATTATTATTATTATGAAGGATTTTTTCTTTGGATATCAGATCCGGTCCTTCTGTCAGTCGGCCAAACAGCACAACATGATGTCTCAACATCCTCAGTACGCAGTTCTAAAGGTTCTGTGACGTCCAGGCCACAATTTCTAAAGTTCAGTTAAAAAGTGAAGTCAATGGGCCCGGTGACATCAGGAGACGTGGCCACGTAGAGCCGAGTGTCATCGACATAGTTGTGGAAGAAGACGCCGTGCCTCCTGACGACTCTGTGCAGTCGGTAGCATGTACAAGTTAATAAGCCACTGTCCTAAAATAGATCCCTTCAGAACCCAACAGGCGAACTCACAGCGATTCGAGAAATGGTTGCCCATGGATACAAAAAATGTCTTTAACAAAGAGTAAAAACTATTTATAACAGTTCCAGGCAGGCTGACATGCTGAGATAATCTATGTAAATGAATCTGGTGGACCACAGCACCAGAACTGAACATGATGCTGGAATCCATTTCCAGGTCACAGACAGGAGAACAGGGAGAATGAGGAGGCCCGGGTCAGCGATGGGTTGTTTTCCCTCCGGGCTCGGTGGGACTAATCTGTGCTGACGTCATCAGGCTACTTCCTCCTTCTGCTTCTGAACGTCAACAATCATAAGTCACGTGTCCGGCCGTCGCGGTTCGCGATACATTTAAACGTAAGTCGATTAAAACACCTGTCATTTTTCTCTCAAGAGCAAAATCTGAGCAGCGCTAAATCTGATGAATTCAACAACAGATATGCTGTAATATTCGATCCATCAGACATGGTGAGAAGTGGCTGTCCATTAGTTAATGGAGCGGAAACGGCAGAGAGAGAAAGATGTAATCTGATCTCCCTCTCGCTCCTATTCATGGTTTCTACAGTCGGCCGGCCTCCTTCCTCCGTGTCCTATTTGTCAGGGATATTATCTCTGATCAAATCTCATTCTCCCCCTGCTGCTGCTGCTGCCGCCGTCTCTCACCTTATATATAATATTGTAGAGGTTTGTAGCCTAGTAACCTTATAATGAAGCTGCATTAATGCTGATTAGTGTGATTAGTGCTCGTAGTACTTTCACAGAACAATGTGAACATTTTGAACTCTTTGTTATCACGACTGAATAAACAAACCTTATTATAACTCTTATCTTAAACGGGCCTTATTTTCCTCTGAGAGCAGCCTGTTTATTCACTAATTCACTCCGAGTTTGTATTATGACCTCTTTAGTATTTTAAATATCAAAATTGAGGTTTTGAAATTAAACTGGATGATCAGCGTTGAGCGCTGAGCCGATGGATTTACGATTCTTTCTGTGCATTAATGTAACGACTGAACGGACCCAGCCCACGTCTCGTGTTATTCTATTCTGAAATAAATTTCCTATTGATCAATAAATTGTCAGTGAGGTTGAATACACAGAGAAGCTGCAGCTCTGGAGGCTCAGTGCATGAGAGTGGTGCATTCAAGTGCTCCTCATAAAGTAAAAGTCCAGACTCAAATCATCATAAAGGATGTTTCTAAAGCATTGAAGTTTAGATTTTTTCTCACTTTTTCTGCTCACTTCTGCTCCTCAGCTGCACTTTTTCTAATCACAAAAACAGCTGATCTTTAAAATAACTTCATGATTTTATAACGTGTAGCCTTTAACATGTTGCTGGACAAGCAGGATGTCGCCTCATTAACTAATGCTCATAGACTTGTGATCTGCAGGTAGAGGTTTCTCTTTACTCTCCTGTGTTTGGCTGTTGGATCACGAGATAATATTTGGGTAAATTACAGCACCACCTTTAGTCAGAAACTTCACAGAAGCCCTTTCAAATCTTCATTAATGTATCCAGTTTATGAAATAATCTAATTTCCAGAGTCTTTCGGGAACACAACTAGAGTTTTCAGGTGGTTCTCTCTCAGTTTGAACCCTGCTGGGTCGGTTTAAATAGAATCTGCTTCACTTTGTGCTTCGGGTCTGTTTTTGAGGAGCCTGTTTCGGTCCTTAAGCCAAATCCTGTTGCCTGGTTACCAGAATCACCTCATCCTGCCCGCTGCTTGTAAATCAGAGATTAGAAAAGGCTGACAAATCTCATAACGTCTGCGCTCCTTCATCACACGCAGAGCAGGAAAACAGGTTCATCACACAGCGACAGAGCAGCAGCGTGAACACACGCACGACGTGTCACAAACCGCCAATGTGCGTGTGTGATAATAAGAGAGACAGGGATAATCTACGGCAGCCAGCGGGGGACATAAAGCACAGTGTATAAATGACAGTCTGGCAGCTCTTCTGGTCTCGGCTGTCCTCTCGCCCTCCAGGTGTCAGAAATGCTTCTTTCATTTCAGGAAAATTACATTTTTGAAGCTGCTTTCAGGGAGACACCGAAAACGCTTTCAGATGTTTTTTTTAGCGACTCTGGAAACAGCCAGCAAACGTTCAGCTGAAAGAGGATTAATTAAAAATATACATAAAATGTCTGCACAAAAACCTTTTTCATATTTTGTTAAGCTGTGAACTCACATTATCCTAAATGTTTCCAACAATATTCAAACCAGAGAAATCCACAAGTTTACTCAATGTGACATTTAATTTGGTCCTTTGTTGTTATAGAGACGTGCAGTCTGTCGTCCTGACACACGGAAATCAGTTAGCATGTTAGCATGTTAGCATGTTAGCACTTCCTGTCCCGTCATCTCAGTTAGCTTCAAGTTAAATGTGTGAAATAAGGTGTTTATTCACACGTTTCGTTCTCTAACATAAAATCATCATTAAACGTCCCATCACACAGTGGAGTTCATCTGTGGAGATGATCTGGATCAACAGAACCTGGACGGATCAGAACCCTGTGTTTGACACACAGATTATTTTCTGTAATAATCCAGATTTGACGGTTGAGATTTTACAGGTCAGACATATCAGGACTCACTTTTGTTGAAGCCAGAGATTAACTTGATTGGTCGGTACAATTTTAACATTTATCTTAAATACCTTTTACGTTATTATTGTTTTTTATGTCAAAAACTAAACAGTGAATTTGAGATAGTAAAAAAGTCAGTGAAGAAAGAAGAATCTCAGGATCTCTCACTTAAACTCTGCAGGTTTCTGCAGCAGCGAGGTTTGAAAAATCTTTCATCACTGTTGAATCTTTTTGAGAGTCTGTCAGCGTTTCTCGCTTCCCATGCAGATTATACAGAACCTGGAAGGATCATCAACTTGTGTTAGACACAGATTATTTTCTGTAACAATCTATGAAATAATAAATAGTTGAAACCTTATTTGTGTTTCTCACTTCAGAAACATTTACAAGAAGCTGCATGAAGCTGAACTGACTGAGCCCTGATGACACGGAGAGGCTGCAGTGATGCTGATATAAAGGCCACACAGTGATGATATCCACGGCACAGTAAAGAGAGACAGGCAGAGGAGCAGAGGGGCAAAAACAAGGACGAGGCAGGAGGCTCTGGTTTCACAAGATTAGATTTCCAGGGCTATTTTTGGGGGGTCTCCTCTCCTCTCCGTCTTCTGACAGTGAGAGAGGAGGGGTCGGGTCTCCTTCAACAACAAGGGGAGATAAATGAGAGGAGACAATATAAATGATGGAGTAGAGGAGGACGCTGGTGTGAGTGACTGACAGGAATAAGACGGACGAGATGATGGAGACAGAACATGAAGGACAATAACTGACAGGCTGGCAGAGGGTTGATCTGCTCTGATTATATTCAGACCGTCAATGACAAGTTAAATCAATTCACTCACTCAAAACTAATTAACCTGATCAAACTAACTGTAGTTAAGGGCTTCTGCTTATTTTTCTTTATATTTATTTTTCTTTACGTTGTAACTTCATGTTTCTTGAGGTTCAATTTCAGTTTAATGTTGTGACAATCCTGTGAATGTGTTCTGACAGAGGTTTGACGAGATGAAGTACAATTGTGTAAATAAATGTCTCAGGTATCTGGACTTTACTCGAGTATCTCTGTGACTTTCCCTCTCTAGATCTGAACACAAATATCTGAACTTTCTCCTGCTGACATTTTCAAAACAGGCTCGTTACTTTAGTTTGATGCATTTGAGGTGAACGATGGATTATTTTTATTTTTTTACTAACACTACGCTCCGCCCAACTTGCAATACCGTCACCTATCAGTGGGAGTGTTTATTTGGTGTGCTGCAGTGCATTCTGGTTGTTGTAGGTTTTCTACCTTCTGAGTAAAAGTTAATAAACCTCAGCTCTGTTCCTCTTTTTTCTCTGCTCGTGTAGAAACAATTTAACTTAGTATTTGTGTCTTTGTGCTGCAGAGACAGCCCGGTTTGATACAAGGGCCATCTTTCCACTAGATCTATGAAATAAATCCTCTAGGACCAGGAATAAACAGCAAATATAACAGACCTCAGGAACAGTTTTTAAGATAGCTCGTCACGGACAGCAGGGATAAAATCTGAGAACTACAGACTTGTTCATCATCGCTGCATTAAGGATTTATTAAGCATTTCTCTCCACATCTGAGGTCAAACACAGCGACGACAGCTGAGAGAAAATGGAGAGAAAAACAAAGACGTCTGAAGAGGGACAGAAATAAAATGAAGAGCAGGACAAACAAAGTGCGTTCACCAGCTGACCCTGGGCTCACCTCCAGTGTTTCCATGACAATGAGCGGACGAGAGGCAAAACTAGTTTTTAATGTCCAACACTCAGATGTTTACCTGCACGGATCGACCTGGACTCATTCAGGCCTTTTCACTGTGTGTGCAGAACGTCACTACACTCATCTCTCATCATTCGTAATCAAATACTTAATATTTCTTATTTGTCTTATCAAGAAATAATACATAAGAGCAGTCAGTGACAGAAATGTGACATGCAAGCTTACGTAAAGGTCCAGTGTGCAGATTCTAGAGCACTCAACAGGCAGAATAATGTTCTTTACTTTGTTTTCATGCGGGTGTAATTGCCTGAAAGACTCGCTCTGCCTTCGTTAGCTCAGAATGACCCTTTATATCTACAGAGGGAACGTGTCCTCTTTGAGTCCGCCATGTTACTCCATCATGTTTGTACGGTAGCCCGGGACTGACAAACCAAAGCTGCATCTAGAGAGAGCCTTCTGTGATTTCCGTTGAACTCTCCTACATGACTGGAAGACGAAGGTTATTCAGTTGGTTGCAATCTGACTCTTCGTGCCAGATGCCACTAAATCTCTACTGCGGTCCTCATCGCTTCCATTATAGAACGACCTTTATTGATCTGAAGGACAATCACAGAGAGAAAGAAGGCAGACGTGATTAAACTCTTTCAATCTTCTATCTGGTATATAACCCACATGGTTACTAAACCCATTTATGTGATTTATAAGTGTTTGCATGCCCCACCACGAGGCGGCGCATGCGCAGCAGCCATCAGTCATTGCCATGATCACGCAGCGCGTGCTCACTCTGAGCCGAGCCGCTGACGAGCCCGGTGAGAAAATACAGTGTAGAAGGCGCAAAAATGATTATAAACTCCTTTGAATCATATGACTAAGTGGTCGCTTGCTTGTTAGGAACGAGTCGAACGAGTCTTGTGTAATATGCTGGATAAGAGGAGCCGTTTCACCGTGTGAGCCCTCTGAGAGGTAAGCGTGGCTGCTACATGCTAAGAGGCTAGGCCTCGTTGTTAGCTTGTTGATGTAGCTTGTTGTGTGAAAGTGCCTTCTGTTGAGATACTTTTCTTAAACCAGTCGGGGCTAGAGGAGTGTTTCCTAATGTTTGAACCCACCGTGGCACTCTCTGTATCATTGTGAACCATGTAAATTGACCTTTATGATCGCTAGCGACGTTAGCGCGATGCTAACGCTAATCGCGAGTGGTGCTGCCGCTAAGCTAGCTCAGGTATGACCTGTAATATGTAACATGAGTGCTAACGTGTAGCTGGGTAAGCTAACGTGCTGCTACTGTGATTTCTGAGAGAAATAGAGACGGCAGATGATGATATTTGTGTTGATAAGATGCCAGGTCGTGATAGTTAATGTTCTTTGATAACTGAGATGTATATAAAGTGTTTTATTGCACTGAAGTTGTTTAAATATTCATGTTGGTTAAAAACAGTGATTTAATACTGTTCATTTATGGTTAAAAAAGAGAAATGTTGCAGTTAAAACAATAAATAGATTAAAAGAGCTGTTTACAAATATAAATAATGCTTTATGAAGATAAATAAATGCATTTATGTTAAAATATAAGTTCATTGTGAATAACTGTCATGGCAAAAATACTTATACTTACTGTAAATGTATACAGACTCATTTAAATTGATTTGCATACTGTATATCCTGCATCTGAGTATAGATATGGAAGATATTTAGATTGAAATGTGAAAGTAGAATGATGTCATGTGATTGAATAGAGAGTAATGGTTATGTTTCTACACTCTATGTGTAGATTGGTATTTTTATTTGCCAGAATAGGAATTGATTCCGGTTACGAGTCCGTTGGAGGTTCAGTGGCGAGCGAGGAAGACGAGTGACTCGGACGGAGTGCAGAGCGGTGTGGCCAGCCGGGGGACCCACTCTGAAGGACCTCAGACATCATCTCATTTCACTCGTTGACGCAGATAAGAAAATAACACAACATCTACCCGGATAGTAGTCATATGAACAGAACATTACACACCCCACAGAACGGAACTGAACTCTGAACTTCTAATACAGAAGAAGGGACACTTTTATTTGAACTTTTCCATTTTATTTTATTTATTTTTTGATGAAAGAGCTCTATTTGTTTTGTATTTTTTATTTTTCATACACTGCCAAGATAAGTTTGTGAAAGGCAATAAAATTGTCAACTTTCACCTTCACGTTCCCTCATTTAAATAATTCAGAGGTCCAACTCTACAAACTTAGAGTGAAAGTGTCAGTAGTGTGTTTATGCTAGTCAGGCTAAGGGTGCTACAGGTATATCTGGTATATAGAGGAGAGGTCATAGGGTTCAACCTCTGGGGAGCAGGAGGTGCTGACATGTTTTATCATTGAATAAATGTGAATTATTTTTATTTGTTAGTTTGCAGGGCTGCAGTCGTGTCATTCACACCTTTCATCATTTTTCTGCCTCAAATTTAGCACTAGCTTACTTTGTTCGCTAGCAAATAAGCCACACGTTGCCACAGACACTGACTCAACACCAGAAAACTAAAATATTTAAAGTGTCTATGAGGAACTTTGTTGAGTTTATCCGCCCCATTGGACCAAAGCGGTACGACACCAGCGCCTCCTGTTTTAAAGACCTTTTTCTAATTGTGCCGGTGGTGCGTGGATTTGTTCTTGAAGTGAGTGACAGAGAGACGGAGGATGGATAGCGACAAGGTAACGTATTTGTGATTTTATATTTGTCGCTTTCAGAATTCTTTACTCCTGTTCACAAACAAAACAAAACGCACACTTCAGTTTTTTTATCATTAAAGATCGATTTTTGTCTCATCAACCGCTCGTCTTACTCAATGACAGACGGTCTTGATGACCATTTCAACGAGATCACAACCGTTTATCTCCATAAAGATGTAAAGGTGCATTCATTTCTATTTTATTTCTGGTTTTCTAGAGAATGTGTTAAACTTTGCACCTCATTTGGACAGAAACTTCATGAGCCAACTTATTTTTGTAGCTAAAAATATCTGATTCATAGATGTGAAATGAGGCCAGTAATGCTCGTCTCCTGCATGACGCAAACTGAATTATAACTGATGAAAAATGTCACAAATGACTCAAATCCCATCAATCATCATCCTGGCTGTGTCCTGGAGCTCACATTCAATGACATCAACTCTCTCACTGTCAGTCACCACTTTCCTCGTCCACACCGACGACCCCCGATGACCTCTGACCTTTCAAAATAAAACACCATGTCAACTCTTCAGCTCAGCCAAGCTAAACAGAACAACCAGAACAGCGAGATCCAGAAACAAGAGACAGAAACGCTCAGACAGATCGATCAGAGCTGCTGCTCCTCGGATCAGGTGACGACAGCTCCTCATTGGCTGAGATGACGAGTGTGTGTGCAGGTAAACGAGTCTGACCTGACAGAGGACGACCGAGGAGAGAGAGGACGGACGATCTGTGGGCTGGTGTGTGTTTTTGTGTGTGTGAGCTTGTCTCGTCCATCAGCTGTGTGGTTTGTGTGTTTTGGAGAGCTTACAACAGAGGAAGTTGGTGGAGTTTCTCGTCATTCATCAACAGGATCTGCAGGCTGGACTCACCTCTGACGCACTGAAACCTCCCTTCGTACCCACGAAAACAACCGATATCAGCACAAATCAAGAGAACAGGACAGAAAACTTTTACAACTTTCTGGGGTGGAAGAGATTTAACGCTAAAGAATTAAACTAGTGTGGTTTGACCTTTCAGAAGTCTGAGACATCGGTACAGATCGCTAAAACTGTCACACAAACCTGGAAATAATCTGAAAGTTTGAGGATTCAGACAGTAAACACCAGAGATAGAAGACTAATTGTTCCTCCAAGTAAAGAGCGGCATTCTCATCGTCACATCATGGCCATTTCTTCAGAGATACAGGATTTATTCAACAAACAAGAACCCAATCAGCTGTCCTCCTGTCAAAAGACGAGCAGCAAACTCTAAACGACTTCTCACAAAACAAACGATTGAATGTTTTTCACATTTGTATGCACCATACGTTTCCCACATTGGTAATTTTTGGTGTCCAGAAAAGTCAATCATTTATTTTAAAGGAGCAAATCACTTTAAACTGAATTTATGTCTCTAACAGTGAAATTCTAGTACTCAGTTCTGGTTGTCCGAGATACAAAATCCACAACAAAACACACGTCTGACAGCATTAACGGTCTGAATGCAACCTTGATGTCGGGACGGTGGATTAACAGCAACGTGAGGCGACACCACTGCGAGAGACGTGAAACCACTGCATGTTTTTAAGGAGACATCAAGGTACGTTCCAGCCTCGTTTGTGGCGACAGAACCAAATATTTTAAACTAAGAAAATATTTCTCTTGACCCAAACCAATCAGACCACAAACACAGCGTTGTCACAAGATAAAATGGAAAACTGAAACTAAAGAATCGACACATCCACGTATTGAAACGTACATTACAAACATTTATACAAACACCAGGTATTCTGTTAAGAGGCGCAGATTGGCAAAACCTCTACAGTACTTCTATTCGGTTCTGATGGGTTGAGGTACCACAACAAATTCAGCTCTGACGGCTTTAACAGTGAGAATAAAACTAAACACACTCGGAGCAGCAGAAGGAGGCGCTTCCTGTCCTCAAACAAAGCCATGTGCCGCCCACCTGCTTCTTATTAATAGACTCTTGAACGCAGCGCGGCATCGGGACAAAGTGGAAACAATCCCTGTGACATCTCCTGCAGCAAACGGAAATGTGATTCCAGGGGAGCCGGAGGCAGAGAGCTGAACTGATGTGTGGTTTCAAATGCCAGCAGGGACGAGACGAGGAGGCAGAGCGCTGGCATTTTACTTCCCCGTCTATTTCCTCTCCAGGATCCTGAGGAGAAGCAGACGGGAAACATCTGCTTTTCCCCTCAGAAGCCAAAAGAACCTGATGTGTCTTGATGTGTTGCGATGTGAAGAAGAAGAAGAAGAAGCCGACATTAATTAAAATTACATGTTTGTGCTCTTAGCCTCTCAGTGTCAGCAGCAGCAGCCTGTTTCAACTGCTCCAACCATTGAACCAGTAACCACAACATCACCAACCTCCCTTAACAATTGTAGTGATTTTAAGAGTTGGTTCATGAGGAGAAACTTAGCAAACGTTGTGAAACTCTGTCTGACAGATTCTGAATCAGTGTCTCCTTCACGTAAAGTCAGCATTAAATCAGACAATGAAGTGAACCAGTAACCACAACATCACCAGACTCCATTAACAAATGTAGTGATTTTAAGAGTTGTTGAGTTAAAACAATCTTTCTATCGTAGTGAAACTGTGTCTCTGACAGATTGTAACTCATTGTGTCCTTGTTGTAAATTCAGCATTAAATCTTTCAGCTGCAGTTGTTTGTCTCCTTGTAAAAAGTGTCAGTTTGTGGCAGCATGTCTGTACCAGCCTGTCTGCTTCTGTGTCTAAAGTGCTAAAGTCTTACCTGCCTACATTGATCAGCTGTTTGAACACACTGTTTACACTGATTTCACTATTTACACTCCATTTATGAAAGAAGAAACATGTTATTGATCTAAACATGTCACATGTTACAAAGACACTAAACAGGAACAATATAGGCTCCTTCTTTGTCCCCGTGGAGAAAGTCCCCAGACTCCCTTAACAAATGTGTCAGTTTAGTGAGTTGTTGAGTTGGAGACACTTTATAAACTCTGTGAAACTCTGTCTCTGACTCATTCTGCATTATTTGGACCTTCTTGTTCATTCAGCAAATGTTCAACATCAACTTCTTTCTGTCTTTGTGTAAAAATCGTACTTGTTTATTCCAGTGATGGACGTGTTGATTTGGATATAAAACAGGGAAGTGAGATCTGATCACAAGTGATTACTCAGACGCAGATTAACTTCAGGTGTGAACTGACCGAGAGCTGAACACTGTGATCGGTTCTCTCAGGACGGACATTAACACCAAATGTGAACAGCCTCGCAGTTCAATTGTAGGCAGCGATGTGGTAGTGCGTCACTCTCGTCATCGTGCTGTCGTCATTTACAGCTCAGCTTCCTGAGGCTGAACGCAGCTCAGGTACCAACATGTGATGCCGAGATGAAAACCCCTTTTAAAAACCCAACGAGAGGATGTGAGAGTTGGTCTGACTGACAGGAGACTTTTCTCTGCTGGGTGAGTCGGTCTGAGGTCATTTGGACGTCACACATCCCCGACAGACACACAGCTGTACTGTGAATCTCTTGAGTATCTAACTGTAAGGCTGTTTTTAGAAAGCGTGGCATAAATAAGAAACATACTTTTGGTGCCATTAAGGGTCGTTTTTTTTTATTATTTTTGAATGGTTCAGCTGAGTCTGATCCAGGAGAGAAGAAATATTTGCCTGACAGATGAACGGACAGAATGACTGAGACCGACTCGAAGTCCCTCGTTGACTCATTTCCAAGCAGAACTGTCCAAGAATCTGCCTAAATCTAAAATACGAGCACAGTTAAAGCCAGATGAGGCCTCTGACTCTATTCTTAACATGTAAAACACAGATATTCTCATTTCTGCAGTGAATCATAGCATCTCGTTCTGAACGTGTTGTGCCGAGGACGTTCTGTACAAACCAGTCCGGGTCTGTTTGTGTTTCACATTTCATCATATAGTGAAAAGAACACTTCCTTTTAAAGCATTTGTTACTGACTCAGCATTAAGGAAGTTCAGAGGTCACAGCAGCCTGACAGCAGACAGATGACACTGTGAAAAGATGGAGGAGAATATCCAGGGAGAGATGGAGGAAGCTTTTCCTCTCTCCTCCACCTTTCTGACCTCATGTATCGCTTTTATAAAGTGCTGCATTAAAAGGTCAAACTAATTGAAGTAAATCATATTTTGAATAGCGACGCAGAGCGGTGATGTAATACGGCAGCTGCACAGATTCACTTTCTTTTGGGTGAAATCATCTGGTTTGTGTTTTATGAATCAAAGGGTGATGGATGAATCTTTAATCCAGCTCAGCTTTCTTCTCTACCGCGTCAGTATTTCCTCTTACAGCAGAGGTCAAAGGGCAGAGCGGCAAAGATAAACTGATCCTTTCTGAGCTGCAAACGATGCATGAACGTCTGCAGAGGTCTTTACTGTAACAAGACACAGACGTCTGCATGGGAGGCGAGAAACGCAGACGGACTCTCAAAATGATTCAGCAATTCTTAAAACCTCACTACTGCAGAAAACCTGCAGAGCTTGAGTAACATATCCTGAGATTCTTAATATAAAAGTGAAAATTGCGCAGACTGCTGGGCATCGTTGTCATTGCTAACTGCATGTACGAGCTGCAAGGAACGACTGGACGGGCAGCAGCTACAGAAGCTGGATATTTTTATTGTATATGCATTTGATTTATTGGTTGCTGTCAGGAACAAAGACTGGCGCAGGGACAATGTTTTTTTTTCGTAGCCAACTCTGAAGTTAGCATCGCCTGTTAAACGTCCTGATACGTTTGATCTGTAAAATCTTAATCATTTCTCAGTCTTGTCATTGTGGTTTTATGAAGATTGGATCTGCTTGTTATTTTTGCATGTTGCAGATAAAACATGGTTAGAAAATATGAACTCTGACACGCTATTTTCTCGTCGTTCTCTTCTTTGAGGGTATCAAATCGTGAGACCTTCATCTCCTACTGGACAAAGTGTTGACTTCAGCGTTACACTTCACCTCTGAAATCATATAATCAGCGTTTAAGTTTGGACCTCCTCCGTCTCCCACAGCGGCAGATTAATGAGCCTTTATTTCCTGCCAGGCTGATATCAGAGCAGAACATACTGTACATTCTTGAAAGGTTGCACAGAAAACTGGCATTAGCTGAGCATGATACAGATTCGGGCTTTAAGATAAGCTCTCCGAAGAGGGAAATGCAACACAATGAGACCAACAGAAGCCAATGAGAGAGAGAGAGAGAGAGAGTCAATCTGAGGTTCAGATTGATCAGAGAACACAAGCTGAAGTGAAGTTCGACATAAACTGGGGCTGAATATTCAATCGTTTTCAAACAGAAGAGGAGAATAAAAGTATTGAAATATCAAAGACATCATTTTCTCAGTCTTCAGTTCTGGAGCTGAACTCAAAGAAAGCATCAGTCCTCACATTTAATAACCTCAACAGCGTTTACAATGAGTCTGACCTCAGTGTCAGCGGATATTTCACTCGAGTGGGTGTCACAATTCTCAGATGGCGAGGACTCATTTCAGAGTGAAGCCCCTGAGAGCAGCTCCTTCACTGTTTTACAGATTTCATGTAACACGTTCAGCTCTGAGTGCAGCTGAAACTAAATTACACCTCCCACTGAATCAGTAAAGAACACATGTGGTCAGGTGGAGCAGAGCAGCTGCCGTTCAGCCTCCAGCTGCTCAAATCTTCTGCCTCAAAACCAACATGTGAGCTGATGGAACGACACCACTATCACCGGTAACACGTAGGCATGGTTACTTTCTACCAGCACAGCAGAGGACAAACAGGATGGAACCAAAACCTGCAGAAGTTCAATGTGATTTGATATGGCAGGTTGATTGACAGCTCCGTCACACCAGCTTTGACTAACAAATCTGTATATTTTGTTCACGGTTTAATGTTGTCTTGTCCAGATAAAGTCCCTGTCAGTGTTTTTATAACAGCTCGCCATCTCATCTTTTGTCGCTCATGTGTATATTCATTTGTTTTACTTGTAGATGTGCAAACCAATAACAAGAAAACAAGGAGAAGGAGGGAGAAGAGCAAGTAGAGGAAGAGGAAGGAGGGAGGAGAATAAGAAATAGGACAAGGGAGAAGAAGAAGAGGAAGGAGAAGTTAAGTTTCAAACCACTCAGGCTCACTGACCGTAGAACGTTCGATTCCACATCCTCTTGGTGACGATTTTTCCTGGCGGCCGCTCGTCCGACATCGACGACATCGACAAGGTCTCATTCAGAGCGCGAGTGTAGAGCATCAACCCGTCGTAAAAGCCTCCAGCTATAATGTTCATCTGCAGACGAAAAACAGAGCACATCACTTCTTCAATCAGGATTCTGTCTGTATCGATCACTCCAGCCTGTTGCTGTTTCCATCACACGTCGCCAACTTGCGCTTCAAATACACATTTTGGATTACAACTGACGAGCTGTTTGGAGACGTTTCATCCTACAAACATCCACATCAGCCTGAGGGTAAATGTGACCCTGCGACCTGCTCTGAGTGACGGGCCTGAGATCAAAATGACTGGCTGATGACGCCGGCTAAACACAGCATTTAAATCAACCTGGAAAAAAGCATGAAACCCACATCGTTGATCAAAAAATAAAAAGCAGGAAATTATATGTTGCAGCTTGAATATAACGAGGTGCTCCAGCGTGAAGGCCGAGATCAGCTGGAGGCGGAAACACATCAGGAAACAAGACGACAAAATGTGTCTTTTAGTGTAAAACATAATCAACAGAGCACGTGAAAAGATTTAAAGATCAGCTGTAGTTCAGAAACAAACACATGAATTATCACTGGTTGTGTTGCGTTCAATGCCATCTGTTTGGTTCTTGTTTCCTCTGATGTATCCTGTTTCTCCACACGGATCACTAAAGTGTCATCTCATATATCTCGGTGTGTGTGTGTGTGTGAGATAACTAGATTAGCGTCCCTCAGCTGTCTGTCTGCTCCTGATTAACTGCCAGACAATCTGCCTACTTTAGCCCGCTAACATATGGAGCCTGATGAGGGATGAAATAAGAGTCATCATACATCTGAGCAGATGACATCGTAAAAGTAATCGCTGAGCAAACTATATTTACAAGCCGATCTCCAGAAATGATGTTGGTTACGTACATTTTGGCAAAACCAACAAAAAAAAACAAACAATTATTATCGTAAAAGAAAAAACACTTGGGGAGTTTTTTATTGACTAAAACTATGACGGATGTAAAATGTGACTAATGACCATTTTCTTATGAAGACAAAGACCAAACCTGAACTAGCTGACAAGATTTAGAGTTTGGAAAATGTTATGTTGTAACAAACATAGTTGGACATTTCTAAGGTCTCATTAAAAACGCTTAATTGTTAACGAGATAAACACGAGAATCTGTGTGTAAAGGCTTTAAAAACTTTTGAAGAATATGAATCAATATTTAGTTTTGCTGCCTGGATTCACAAATTCACTAAAAGCCAAAGTGAAGCAGTTGCACAACTCTCACATCAGGCTGCATAAACACAAACTGTCCCGAACAGACAGAATCCAAACTGCTTTTCCCAAAAGCTCCCTCAGGTGTCAGAGCCAACTGGAGCCAGAGGCATGAAGCATGAAGCAGAGATCTGGGTACACACTGTTCTCTTCAGATTTAAAATGTATGTCCGCCGTCCTTACAGAAGGTTTATGCACTGAACTGTTTCTTGGCTCGGAGCACCGGTAACATTCTGGAGTCTCACGTTACCGTTCAACTGCCTCGGAGCCAAGAAACCGTCCAACACAGAACTTTTCAGAACACAGAATTCTCTTTGCAAACTTTGTTTTTTGTACAGATTGAAAAGCGACATAAAGATGTAAACTAATAGGCTGTAGAGAAGCTGGCAGGTAGAATTACTATGGCTAAGCTAGGCTAGCTGTTTCCAGTCGTCGTGCTAACCTGCTAACTATATTTAGCAGGAAGTGAATAAACATATTTCCAAAAATGTAAAACTCATTGTTTAGAAATTCACCGCAGACTAAGTGGAAGCATTTTTTTACCATCAGAATATTCAATTACATGCATCAATTTGTGATTTATGTCCACATCATCGTAACATCTGGCTTCACTTTATAAAAGAATGTGTGAGCTGCAACATCTGTATTTAGAAACATCTTGGTTTCTGTGTGTTGATTCAAACTTTATCTTCCAAACTGTCACTAACGTGTTCGACATTTAGCACAAACAAACGCACACATCACACTCGTGACCTTATGGACCTGCTGTCTCTCGTATCTGTCGGTGTACGTGACACTTTTAAACTCTGCGTATTTGTTTCATTAACCCCTCTTCTCCTCTCTGATTGTGTCTCTGCTTTTAGCGACATGGAGGAATGAACCGGACACACTTGACACTCGGCCCATCATCACTGAGCAGCTGCTGTTATTTTCATACAAACTGTAAAACTGGCACAGTTTCTCTCATTGGCTGATTTGTTTGCTTAACAAGGAGAAAACTTCCTCGCTGCTCACGTGAACAGTTTGTGTTGCAGGCTGACGGCTGCATTTATTGAGTTTGTGTAGTTTACCTTCAGTTTTTCTGCTTTTATGGACAAAATCACAGTGAAGAGGGCACACTATTATATTCTCTGCAGCAGAAATCACTGTTCTAACTCTGACTTTACAACCTGTACATTGATCAGTTTATAGAAAACCTGGACAGTAATTGTGCAGTAAGACTCTTAGTGGTGGAGACATTTTAGTCATGTATGCGTGATGTCATCTGTTTGTAGCCTAACATTTGCTTCTTACTGCTACACAGTTAATTTAGCTTCAAACATATATCGTCAGTACAAGCCTTTAAATCGATTTGTTGACGGTAACAATAATCTATAATTCAGCCAGCTTTTATGTTTTACATAATGTGGAAGGAAGAAAATTTCCAAACCTTTAATGTGCTTTATAAGTTCCTGGTTCCCACAGGATGAACCCCTCTGATCCATCAGGACAAAATATTTACTCTATTTCTATTTATTGTTCTCTATCTTTAATGCGAATATAATTCAAGATCTGCACGGAACATGACACATGTAATAAGAGAACACAACAGAAAACAGTACGTCTCCTCTGCAGCACCGTTATTGTTCACGTCGTGTTGATGTCAGGTGATAACATCAGCACAGTGTGTGTGTGTGTGTGTGTGTGTGTGTGTGAGATAAGATCAGCAGTCTTAATTAGCTGCTCTAAACTGAATTGGTTCAGTCATCCATCTGCTAACGACGCTAATGACACATTTGCATAATAATGTATTTTTTGATTGTCGATGTCTTCCAGGGTCGAACTCGTCAGCTTCATCGTGCCAAATAATTTCCTTTATTTTCTAATTAGATCATATTTATCCACAAGCACTGAGGCCTGAACACTTCCTGTTGTCATTCGTGGTCTCCAGAGGATGAACCCTGAAGTACATTTACTATAAATACAGTTCAGAATTTCAGGGACAAATGTTGAACTTCAGACAGATCAATCTGTCCGACTGCTTTAGTTACCAGTGCAGCAGGATATTAATCCACAAACATCAGATATTATAATAAATGCTGACAGGGAACCATTTACTACACTACTTCTAATTGTCATTCTTTAAGCAAAGTCCTTTAAGGTAAATCTGGGCCAACTTATTTAGGGCCAACAAGACCAGGACCAGTCTAAATGAAAGAAGAGAGCGCCAGAACATAATTCAGTTGTCACTGGGACATAAAACCTGCATCTACAGAATCACCAGACAAATCTGATTAAAGAAAAGCTTAAAAAGTTCAGTGACTTTGCACCACAGGTCACAACACCAAGCATAAAAAAGACCAGCTCTTCAGCAAATGCGACTGAAATGTCTAATGTTTGAATAACCTCACATTTCTTGCTCATCCTGTTTATTACCGTCACATCTTCCTCCTCCACTCTCACTAGCAGTCCGTCTGCAGCTGCATCAAATCAGCTGAAACTCTCCTGGATCTCGACCGTGAGCTTGTTTCACAAGTAACGTTCTCACATCATGAGTTTCACATGGGGTCAATTCTTGGTCTGCTACATTTTTCCTCTAAACTTCCTTTAGGCTAGAAGATCCTTAACTGTTACGGTGGTGTGCAGATGACATGCAGCTATACGTTCCATTATGACCAGTTTCCCACTTGATGTTTTGCCACTGTGACAAAATCTCAGCTAGCTGAATGATTGGAAATCTGACGTCCTAATATTCGGCCCTAAGGTCCGACCAGCGACCTGAGGAAACACCTTGGATTCCTCTCCAGTGTCACGCATTCCACCTGCAATCTGGAAGTGATCTTTGACTCAGACTCATCCAAGCTAGACTATTGTAAGTCCAGGACTCGAACACAAGGACAACTCTAATCTCTGGCATGTCCCAAACTCAGGCGCCGGACATTTAACAGATTCAAGGCAACATGAGGATGTAACTCCCATCCTCGAACCGCTCCACTGGCTATCCACTCAATACAGAATTGATTTTAAACTTGTACTAATTACCTTTTAAAGCTCTACATGGCCTTGCTCCTATTTTCGTTATAGATTTACTTGCTCCCTCTGAGCTGAGACGCTGCTCACTGAAGGAGACCGGACATTTTCTCCACCCTGCCTGAGAAACTCCTTTAAATAGCTCCTCAAAATCTACTTTTATACGAAGGCTTTTTATAGTTATTCTGCTGTTGGTTTGGCCTTTATCTGTCTGATCTTCCTTTAGTTTAGAGTTATTTTATGATGTGTTGTTTGTTATGGGTTTGGGTCATGTGTGTCCTTCCTGTTCAGCACTTTGTAACCATGTTTTGAAAAGTGCCATAAAAATAAAAATTATTATCATTATCAACACTTTTTAGTTGACGTGAGTGAAAGTAAGTGACACGACTGAATATATATATATACTTTAACCAAAAGTACGGTCTTTTACTAAACCTAACCCCACTGCGACCATTAGACTGCGTTAATTTCAGCTTGTCAACAAGTTTTATTTTGAAAGTCTAACAGAGCTGCTGTATTTGACAAGTTGGGAATGAGAATGTGCTGCTTTTTCTTTTGTTTGGGGTTCAGTAACTCACCAGCGAGTCCTCGATGGTGTAGTTGAACATTTTTCTGGCGTCTGTCTTCAGGTTGTTGACGAACTCTCTGTACTCGGGGTTCTGAGGCTCTCGGTATGTCAGGATCTTCACACTCTGAAAACAGGAAGAGAAGGATCTTAAAATAACTGTCTGCCAATCAACACGACGAGTTCAGGCTGCTTCTGCGTTTACACTCGATCTCAGCCCGTCATATTATTTAAGGTGGAATGTGTCAGAGCGCTGAGGGAGGCATGAACATGAAGACATGACGAAAGTCAAACCTGGTGCTCAGTTTGGTTTTAAATGATAGAATATAGACTTCACAGAGTGTATACAACATGAAAGGCATCATGATGGGATCAGATCAGATTAGTCCTTCGACACTGTGTCAGATTTGACGATCATCAAGTGCTGTGTCTGGACTTGATCCACAGCGGTGTCAGAGTACACTGTCAAATCACAGCATGGCAATTATCACATTTGGTGTGACGCCCACAGAGGTTTGAGGTGTGAAGGCTTGTCTTTCTGAACTCTAACCAAACGGTCGGTACTGACAAACAACCAATTCAGGAAAGGTTTCAAGGTCTTCATCAGACTCACTCAGGTCAGAGGTTGTGCTGTGCGTTCACAAGAACAGGACGGACAGACAACCTGAAACCTGAATGCTTTTGTCCGAGGCTCCCACCAGCATGGAGGCGTGAAAAAGCTGAAAGAACTTTAATTAAACGAGTTTCTGAAAAGTCTAATTTTAATTGCAAAATTGTCAATGATTCATTGGAATTCTTTTATCTGCTTTTTTTGTTGTTGCTTTGCAGAAAAATCGACGTGATGACAAACACTTCTGTCTTTGAGGTGAAGATATTAAATAATTACATTTCTCCTCAGAATGAGTTTCTCTGGAACAAATCAATCAAGATGTCTTTCTTTATCAACCTGAGTGAATTCCTTTCCTGTGAGAAACGGGCTGAATGTTGCTTCACTCTGTCAACCTGTTGTCTCTCCAAACACTCAGATGTTATTTGAGTGCAGCTCCTCTGTTGTCTTTCGTTTATGGCCAGTCATCCACATCACAGCCCGGCTCATCCTTCATCTTATTTAATCTCTATTTACCAAGACGGGCGGAGTTTCACCCTGCTGCACACCAGCTCTCTCTCACCTCCACCCGTTAACAGCAACAGTGTAATTTGTATGAGTCTGTTAGTACGAGACGTCGTTACGCACCTTGACCATCTCAACACGCAATACTGTTGACGGTAAAAAAGACGAGACTAGAATGTTTAAAGACATAAAAAACACATTAGAATGTTGCTGAGTAGATCGCATACCACCACCAAAGTCCAACAGTCTTCTTTTCATTCAATCAAGTCTGATCCAATGTCAATTAAAACAGATTTAAATCTGCTAGATCCAGATTTCTGTCTTTGGATCTGCATCGAATTTTATGAGAAACTGGCAAAAATGTCCAGCCCTGCTTCTGGCAACAACTCCAGATGTTTTTGATGAGACCTCGTGACATTTGGAGCTGCAATTGTGGCGCAGGACAATTTCCTGTGGCAACAAAACTGCCAACCCCAGCTTTAACATCCCTGGTGACTGTGACTTTCTCACTGCTGTCTGAGATCTGAGCTGCTTCGTTTTATAGCCTCACCTGTATCAGACCCAACAATATGAGGGTATTTATGAGTTTCTTTGTCGACGACTCATTCTGCACTCAGTGGCGTTTATTAATTTTTTTATCCTATAAATGCTTTCTTGATTTTATGACGCTGCCAAAGATGTATGAAAAACCAAAAAGAGTGTTGTTACGGTCACCGATTGAAAATATTTGCTGGTTTCGGTGCCTGACTGAGGCCCAAACTTTTACACAGAGGAGATTTATAGAGTCTCCTGGTGGACAGGAAACACGGCACAGCAGTTTGGGGTTCAGTATCTTGCCCAAGGACACTTCGACATGCAGGCCAAGGGAATCGAACCAGCGACCTGACGATAACGAGAAGCTGGCTCTACCTCTGAGCCACAGTCGCCTTTGTTCTCTGATATTTCTCATCCTGAATATGAGTGTTTTCACGTCACTTTCTGTGGAGCTGCAGGAGGAAAATGAAAATGCCTGACGACGAAACACTACAGACCAGACAGAGCAGAGGCAGGCAGTGATTACTCCGGGGAACAAACGCTGCGTGTGTGCGTGTAGAGGATGGTCAGTGGAGAATAAAGCTCATTTCAGAGGACAAAAGAGATGAAGATGGAGATGAGCGGAGACACTTCAGAGTAGTCTGGGAAATCAGGTTGTGCGACCGACTGACGTCAAACACAGATTCTTCTCTCGAGCCCATCGGGGCAGCAGGTCGGAGTTTAACCCCTCGCCCACCAGACTGAAGTCCACTTTAGCAAAACACCAGGTGTGTGTCTGCTTCACAGTGGTGTCTGTCGACCTCTGACCCTCCTGCTGAAGATTCATCCATCTATTCATTCATTCTTCTACCTCAATAGTCCTGGAGGTAAATACGTTCAGTAACCACGGATGTAAAATGTCTATAATTCAATTCTGAGTGATTGTGAATAAGACAGAGAACAATGATGGGACGGATTGTTCCCCGCGGCTTTGATCAGATTCAATCAGTGCTGTCTGAGACGTTGTGTGTGTGATGGATGGATGAGTCATCGTGTTCCTGATTTCAGTACAGAGGGAAAAAATGCTGCTGTGACCCAATCAGACGTCCAGGACAAAACCGAAGTCATCTGAAGTTTTAAGTAATGACAAGAAGGCAGGGACGTTTAACGGGACGTCTGTCATGTCAAGACAAGCTGGACAAAAGCAAAAACAGCGTCAGACTGACACAGCAGGAGGTTTAGTCTCAGGTCTATTCATTCAGCCATTCAACTTTCTTTTTCAGAAACCACTGTTAAAGGATGAAAAGGGAGTAATTTGATTTTCAATTGATTGAAATATGAGGCAGTTTTCTATCTCATTGTCAAAAGAAAGGAGCTAAATATGAAAAGGTTTCTCGTTTTGTGACGGGGGTTAACTTGATTGCTGTTTTAGAGGAGCTGAAGTGGGATTTGTGCAGCGGCTGTACCTGGAAGGCCTCCTTGGCGATGGCGTCGTCCTCGTCCCCACGCGCCCACGGCTGCCCGTGCTTGGAGTTGAGACTGTCTCCGAACACATCGATGTAGAAGAAGACGTACTGCTCGTGAGGAAGATCCTCCCGCCGAAACTGAACCATCAGCTTCCTGAAGATGTCGGGCGAGCAGCAGACAAACATCACTGCAAAACAGAAGAGACAGGAAGTGATGTCAGGGGAGGTTCAAGCAGCTGCAGCAGCACATTCAAGGTTAGTGATTTGAATGTTTAAATACAATAATTCACATTTTATTTTAATCTGCAATAACTTTTTACACATGTGGACTGACAATAACAACAATCAGGTGGCTGCACCGCGTAAAATAACAGGTGGAGGACAAACTTTACTGAGAATTTTAATTTATTTGGCTGCAAGAAAGTTAAAACTAGTGTGGAGATTGGAAAATTTGATTTGTTCTGGTAAAAAATGATTTACTCGCATTAATTTGACGATTAGGCAACAACTATCTAAACGATACATGTTGTAAATTATCCTCAGGGTCTGTTGGATGTTCAGGACTAATTTCAACCCAGTCCAGTGAATATTACGTGATTTGTGAGGATCAGAATACAAAATCATTCAAATGCTGAAATTTAGCTCAGAGTGTCTTCAAAACTTCAAAAATTCATAACTTAAACTAAACTAAAAAAAAAAGTATTTGGAGAACAGCTGTAGGATTTCACACTGTCTCTAAAAATGTCATAGAAGTTTAAACATTCATTTTGTTCAAGAAAATTCAGGACAAAGGTTCTGGATTTTGTGTGAGTTGACGTGGAATGACCTTTAAATAAGTATTTCACTGCTCTTGCATTAAAGTGCGCCGACGTGCTGCGGTATTTCCTGTTGCTCAAAAAGTATAGAAACTACAATTACCAGAATGCACTGCTCCACACCAGACTAATCGGCACACGCTGCTCGGTTTTGAAACAGAAAACAGTAAAGTGGCCGACCGGTAACAAACAGTACGGTGCTACATCTCAACAGTAAGTAAAATTTATCAGAGAGAAATCTACAGTTAACAGGACGACTTGTTCTACAGTTTCACAAAAAACACAACTTCTGAAAACATGTTCAGTAACAAAACCCGGGTTTAATGTTTCTCTCTCCCTCTTGATCCGACTTCACTTTTGTTTGAATACAAAATGCAGAACAACAGACATGAAACCCAACAGATGACTTGTTCTGGCAGATTTTAAAGGAGAAGGTTAACACCGTCCAGTTGCTTCTTAATACTACCAACACTGTAGTGACACAAAGCTGGTTGAAAAATGTTCCCAGCTGAATAATGAAATGACCAAAACTTCCACCACAGTCAACACAGTTTAAATCACTGTCTGAACTTTGTTTGTCTCTTGTTCAGGGTGTTTTCCCGCTGTGTGACACAAGAATACAAATCAAGATAAAACTGGATGTCCTGCACCAACAGACATTCATTTTGATCCAGATATTCAGTAACGTGTATAAACTCAATATCACGAAGAAATAGATTCAAAAGAATGTGAGATTAATGAACACACAGACATTCAGGCTCAGCAAACCACCTCCTCCATGTTCGAGAGGTCCGGATCTAGTGACTTGGTGTAATATTATTAATTTAGTCCAAAAACAAAACGAGGAGAACAAATTTCCACTTCATGTTCTTATCAAAGCTTAAATTAGAGTATTTTTACACACAACAGTTCATTCTGTTGCTGCTTCTGACTTTTGTATGCGATTTATACATTTGTTTCTTCCATCAACAACATTTTAATTCCCAGTGTCGGAACTTACTGAAGGTGAACGTCTGCAGTTGGTTGTTTTCCATACACACATCTACACACACACATCTACATCTTCCTCATGTCCTCCTCTGTTTCTCTACCAGGTTGCTCATCACCAACAGATTCCTCTTCAGCTCATGGTGAATGTTTATTTTATTTTATTTCATTCTGATGTTTCAGCTTGATGACAAACTGCTCTGTGTGGATGAACACGTGACAACACACCTGCTCAACAAACACTCACACAGCTGATCTTCCATACATTTATGGTCTCAGCTCACTTCCTGTTTCAACCCAATGTTGGGGGCGGGGCATCAGACGGTTTTCAGTATGAACCAATGAGCTTTCAGTAATCGGGCAGTTTAAATTGTAATTGGGTGGATTTTTTAGTTTGACTGGATGTTGAAATAAAGATGTGCTGAAACTAGGAAGCTTTATTTTATCATTAATTTCAATAAGAAGATAAATCCTACATTATTTATGACAAATATTATATTATCTTTATATTTTGTTTGTGAATGTTTGTTCCTCTGATTTTGTCCCGAGTCATGGATCACACATGTACTTTTTGAGGAGGTGAAGGTGTTTATGGTCTAAATTGATCAAATATATTCTTATTGATTATTATGGTCTGTTGAATCAGAGATATAAACCCCGCTGCCACAGCTTCTGCATTTACTCTAGAGGTATTAACCACATTAGCTGCCTTCAAATGGAGCCTAATATTTAGATTATAGTCGGTTTAAAAACAAGCAGAATAAAAACTCTCAATTTAAACTTAATCAGGATAAACAGGCCCGAATTACAAGTCTAAAGCTTTCCATAAACAAAATAAAAACTGTTCTGATGTAAACAATTATAAACAACAATGTTTTAAATTCAATATTTATAATCATAATAATGTTTTTAAGGAAAAGAGAGACTTTTATTCTGCATCTTTCAACGAGCTCTGCAGATGTTTTATTTAACCATCACCAACAATCAGGTCTCATTTTAAATCTGATGTAGTGGAGAAGACAGGAAAGTGACTGCGCTAAAATAAACCGCTGAGTACGAACGTTCATACAAAAGAGCTCAAAAAAGACGAAAATAAATTCAACCTCTCAGAAGTTTCCTTTGTTGAACCCTTTAGAGCGGACGGAGATTCTCCAGCAGACAAACTTCTGGAAGAGTTTATCAACACGTCAGTCTAACTTAGAAATAAAGAT
The DNA here is from genome assembly GCA_963678695.2 of Diplodus puntazzo. Taxonomy (NCBI): domain Eukaryota; kingdom Metazoa; phylum Chordata; class Actinopteri; order Spariformes; family Sparidae; genus Diplodus; species Diplodus puntazzo. The sequence continues at coordinate 1,405,821 of OZ023160.1, read as the reverse complement.
TCAATTAGGAGCAAACATTTCTGTCGCTGCTTTAATCTCCTGTTTGTTCTGCTTTGTTCTGTGTTTGAGAACAGATGTTGTTGATCTGGAGTACAGCGAGAAAAGAAAACAGTAATCAATAAGACGACGGCGAGCAGCCGAGGCCGCCCACTGTGACTCAGACAGCTGGAGGCAAGACGAGCCGCCACCGTCCCGCCGGTACGCCACGATCACTGACTCATCTGTGAGAGGGAACATCAATGGGATCATCACAGAGCTGTGTGTGTGCGTGTGTGTGTCCATGAAAATCCATGAAGCCTCTGAGTGAAGCTTCTTCAGCAACACTCAGACAAAATCAATCGATGGAGTTTATCGGTTAAAAACCGGACGCGTCACTTTTATTCATCTCTTGTTCCACAGCAGCCGTTCTGCTCCGACTGTGACTGAAACACGTCGTCTTTGTTTCGTTTATTTCGCGGCACTGTCTCATTATATCTAAAAACATCTGTAAAATGAACCCTCACGTTTTATGAGTCACTCACGAGATCACCACTGGGATTGTTTTGGGTTTTTTGGCTGATGACTGAAGCAAATCTCCCGGCTCTGTTTTACAGATATCTAATTAACTGATCGCTGCCTCTCGGGATGCTGAGAGTCCAGAGTTTCTTCCTGACTCTTCTGTCGGGAGTCTCAGGAAGTCTCCAGAGGCGTGATGACATTCCTCCGGCCTGCCGTTCCTGCCCCAGCACCTCTATTGTTTCAGGTTTAATAACCTCTGAGCAGGAAGTGAAGGGTGAAACCACAGAAACCTCGCAGGGCTAAAAGCTTTCTTCCGATTGATACTGAGCTCAAGAATCCCTCGCTGCCGCCGCCGAGGCGAGTTCACCGTCTGCTGAAACTGAATCGTGTGTGTGTGTGCTGCTCAATTTGCATTTATATCACACACACACACACACCTACACACACACATATACCTTATTCCTGCTGTTTCTGTACCTTTTCCCTTTTATAACTATTACTTGCTTGAACTTTTATCATTTTTTTTATACTTAATTTCAAAATGAGTGCATTTGTAGGACCGGAGTGAAATCAAACCTGCTGATTCTTATTATCGATGTTTGATAGTTTTTCTTGGTTTGGAGTAGAGATGCAAATGTCAAGTAATATCTTCAATTGATAGTCGGCTGCCTTAACAATCATTAGCAAACTGTTTTAACCACTGACACGTGTGTTTGACGTAAATCAGAGTCGGCTACATGAGGAGCTAAAAGAACAGATATAGTAAACATAAAGTTACATGAATAATAAACTAGATAACACAGAATAATGATTTCACTGTGATTACGGAGCTTCTGTCTGTAACTTTGCAACAACTGGCAAAAAAATCAAACCAATACTGAGGCGTCACAAATGACGAGTATTTAATTTAAATACATTTTCTCACAGCAGTATTTTGTGTTTTATTTGTTCATATTTGATAAAGTATTTGTCATCTGTTATTGTGACTTTTTGATGTTTCTGTCGGTTGAGACATTTTTAATGGGTTTGATTCTTAAGAGCGATCAATCGATGAATCGTTAACATCCCTAGTTTGGAGGAGGAGTCCTCCTGTTGTTTGTCGTCACAGCTGATAAACTGATAAATATGCTGTGATGATGTAACAGGATGAGACATCAGGTTGCTGCTGCGTCAGGTTGACTCGGTACCAAAGGTCAGAGTGCAGACACGACCCTCAAACCAGGAAGAGCAAAGTCCTGCAGGAGGAGCCCGGATCACAGCAGACCGGCCCCGACCTCTGACCCCGCCACACTTCCTGTCTGCTGCAGATGTGCTGAGATGAAAGCAGACCAGCCGACAGTACGACAGCCACGAAGATGAAGGGATTCTGCTCTGAGCTGCACAGGATGGAGCGACAGAAACACCTGGAGCCCGAACATCACTTCTAATATCATCCACCGAGAGCAGGAAAAGCTTCAAAACTTAAAGAATGCCGTCTAACGTTTGTCTCCAACTGCAGTTTCTCTCATTAATCCTGAGATCTGACGTCTTTATATCAACTTTGTCATTTAAAAAATATCAAAGAATTAAGCCGACACGCAGCTTCCATCTTTCATACTTTAAGGGTGAAGGAGAAGAAGAGCAAAGGTCGGACAGGAAATAGATGTGAGGAAAAGTAATTATCTTAAAGTATTATCTCTAATCTCCTTTTTATGCCATGTTCCTCTTCACTCTGCCGTCTGAAGACTTAACTCTGTGCCTGAGCTTGAAAATACTCAAAAGATCTCACAGAAATCCTGCTCAGCCAGACGTCACACCGCGACCACAGAGGGAGGAAACACTCGATGCCTCGTCTCTCCAAAGTAAAGGTCAGGAGGAATCTCTGCCTCTAACCTTCCACACTCTTCTGTGTTGTTGATAGAAATTACTTGATGCTGTGATCTTTCCTGGCTCACTGTACGTCTCTTGTTTGCTTTAATGTTGGAAATATGAAGCACTCTGCTATTTGCACTGATTCGAAGGAGGGAAAATGAAAGTCCCAATCTTATTGAAGCCGCACAGTGAAATGTCAAAAGCTTCCGTCTGAGAAGTATTGGTTCAGAATCTCTGCAGCAGATTCACACACACACAACCATGAACGAGGAACCCGTCCCTCCACCACAAACCACATGACGCTGCAGACAGACAGCAGCAGACTCGAGGCTGAGCGGGGAAAACTTTGACAAATGTGAGGCTGAGCCGAGGACGCAATCAGTGGAGAGACGCAAAAACAGATGTGTGCAGATGTTCTACTTCTTGACCTGAGGCAAAGTGAGAGCAGAGCAGAGACACATGCACTTATCTCAAATTTAACAGTTCAACAGCGTAAAGTAACCGGAGTGCAACAGGAGGGAAGACGTCTTTTTTTAATCTCCCTCATGTTAAAGGAAGACTGTGCGGTGAAAATGTGCGTACCTCACACACACTTCACACCAGGTGAATACACGTTTTTCTAGAGACAGCTGCAGGTGAGACGACGAGTCAGACATGAAATATAAAAAGAGACGCACTCAGAGTCTTTTGAGGCAGGTCTTGCCACCCGGCAGCTATCTTGCAAAACTCTGGGCCAAATGTATAAACCATGTGTTCACGGGAAACGTGTTCTTACAGGTTTCCAGATGCATAACAGCCCACAGAGGGTGAGAGTGTGCCTGCTGGTACACATCTTTAACACCACGCAGCAGTCTCTTCAGTCTGACTACTGTGAATACACACCTATAGTTTAAAAACATCACTATGTTTAGACGGTGATGTGCGAGTTGTTAAGCTTTTGATGTCTTCTGTAAATATGTCTGTCAGTGTGCATTATGAATATGATCTTTATGTTAATAAAGATTATCTTCCTGTATTATTGAGGAGTAAGAATAACGTCAGGTGCAACAGATTATCTGTTCCTTTAACCGGCACTATATCTGGGCTGTCGCTGTGCATGGTGGATGTGCCACATGATACAACAGCTGCTTTAGCGTTGCTGGAGGACATCGCAAATGCACAAATTAAGTGAGAGCAAGATGATGTTCTGGCCCACGATGACGACCCCTTCTGCTCGTCCTGGAGCCGAGATGAGCTTCATCTATGAGACCTACATTTATCTTCCGAAATGAAGCTATCCAGCCCGTGTTTAATCTCCAAAAAGCTGCAGGTAAATTAATCGGCTCGTGTTCTTCTACCGGTATGACGATGAAGTTTTGACTGCAGACCACCTCAGCAGACCCGGGCTGAGCTGCTGAACTAAACGGCTACTTTCTCAGACAAAAAAGCTCTAAAACCTGATGTTACCAGCGCTATAGCAGAATTTAAAACAGAGTTACAGCGGTTTCAAGTTAGCCATAGCAAGGGGAGGTTCGCTTCCTGTTGATAAAATAAAAACGCAAATTCTATCCTTATGGTTTTCTTTATAATTAAAGGACAACGGGTGTTTTATTTTTGTGAAAATGACCAGAACCTAGGGGAAACACTGGCGTTTACAGGATCCATGTGGACGATTGGACAAAACGATGCGAAACGTGCGTTTACACACAAAAGCGTTTCCATGTGGATGGCCCCTAAACTAAATTATGTCCTTTTACATGCAAATCAGGTAACTGGGGCATCTTTAAAGCCAATTACAGTAAATTATGGGGCCGGCCAGACGGCTCGCGCACCTGCAGACATTATCAGGATGATTGAGATGTGTGAGGAAAAGATCTATAAGAGCTAAACGTGACACACCCACATCCTGTAATTAGTTTACAGACAGGCGAGCGTCTGACATTACCATGTTATCGATGATGGCAGGTAGCCTTCAATCACAGATTGATAATAGTATTGATAACAATATTATTGACACTTTCGGTCATTGGACCAAATGTCAATCAAATATTTAGTGTCCTCCTCTCCCTAATTGCCACCGCTGAGCTGGTCATCATCGCTTTTAAAGATTTGTCTCAGCCAAGCGAAGAACTGCAGTCACACAGTTTACAAAAAGTACAATTCAACTTCAAGTGTTTCATGTGTTTCACTGCAAAAAGAAACACAGAAGACAAGAACAAACGATCTACGTATGAAAGATACATGTGCAGAAATAGCCTGCTGTGGATAAAAACATCTCCAACACAAAGTTGTGAATATATATTCCTCCGTGTGGACGCTCAAACTGACCCATCACCTCCTTCCAGTCTGATCGTGTTCTATCGCGGCGAGAAGCTCGACTCCACCTCCGGAGGAGACACGCGTCTGAAAGCTTTGGACCTGCGTCAAGTCATTGTGTCTGCAGGAACTTCTATAGAACGGACACACTCGATAATGGGCTGTTTACAAAACAGGAAGAGGCGATGACGCTCCCCTGCTGACACAGCTGGATGGAAGCCATTAGAGGTCAGGCCAGAACACCGACCTCAGACGCAGATATATACGGACAACATCAGTCCCACAGAATGATGCAGCATGAAGTGAGTCCTGGTGGTTCTGGTTCCAGCATATCAACAAAAGCTTCCTTCCACCAACACTGATCACCAGAGACAGACAGGAACTTTAATCACTTACTGACCGGCTGACGGAGCCGTGGGACATTTGGAAAATAATCACATCTGATGATTTCAGAGAGAATTTTAGTTTAACTCTGTAAACTCTGCAACAGAAACAGTATTTTTGATTATTATGACGTCATCTCTTGGAATTAATTCAAATGCTTCCTTTCCCTGAAAAAACCTGAGCTAAAAGATCATTAAATAATTAAGTTTACTCAATAAAAACATAAAGCTTATTGATAAAAAGACTTTTAAATGTAGAAACCAAATATTTCTTAGCACTTCACAACTTAATTGAACAATGTAATCATTCAAGTTTTTGAGATAAGCTGATTTTTAAGTACGGTTTCATCAAAACTACCCACTCACTGACACAACTCGCATCTTCACCAAGTTTTTCTAACGTATATCGTTTGACTTCATGACAGCTGCGTACAGCACGATGAGGTGGAAGATGAAAGTCTTAGCTTCCAGTTGCAAAAAGAACGATAGATGCTTTTATTTTCTATTTTTATATGGTTAAAGTTTTGCCTCAAGTTGAATGTAAACTCTTTAAAAGTTCAGGTTTTAATGTTGTTATGACAGAGGAAATTATACCTTTGAAAGGGCTGATTGTCTGAGCGTGTCTTCATTATGGCTCTCTATACATGCCTGATGCAGCTAATTGGTTCTGATTGCTGCCGTCAGTGAAACCTGCAACTTTAATGTTCTTTCTCGGGCTCTTTAAATAGATCCATGTGTGAGAGGAAGAGGAAGGTTGTCAGCTTCTTTATTAAGTGTTGAGCCTTTCAATTAGACTTTCTTTCAGTCGCTCCTCGTCTTCCTCTTCCTTCACTCGGTCTAATCAGAGGACAAGAGAGTCGACAGTGAAGAGACGGCCCACTGAGCCGGAACGCAGCGCCGCCTCCGTCACCACCAGCTCAATATAATGATCAGACTGAAGCTCATCAGAGAATCAGGGACGAACAGCGTGTCTCTGCTGCACACACACATACATACATAGATATATAGAGTGTGTGTAATTACATATTAGCCAATTTAAATGTAAGTTTATCAAGTAAAACACACGTATTGCTTCTTAAACATGCATAAATGGAAGCAACACATCTGAAGTTTAGTCTCGCTCTGTGATGGGAAACCTTCATTATTACATATTTCTCCACAGACAGCAGTGGAACAAGAACACAATACTAAAGTGTAGAGATACTCTAGTACAAGTAAAACTCATGCATTCAAATTTAAACTTAGTGTTTTTAAGCGATGTAGCGTAAAAGGACTCAGACTCAGTTTCATTCTGCAATGCCGGTGCAAAATGATAAAATAAATTAACTCTGAATCAGAAGTAAATGTAACAGTATCAATCAATTTACTGCACAATTACTATCCAGGCTTTCTATAGACTGATCATTGTACAAGTTGTAAAATCAGAGTTAGAATAGTGTGTAACTAAAGTGGCCTGTAAAGACGGACTAGTGAGTAGATGAGTTTTAACTCATGAAGAGCTTTATAATTAACCTGTGGGACATTTAATGATGATTTTATGTGAATATGTTCCGCCTGTGGTGACCACACACTTTATCACACACATCTAACTGAAAACACATTCAAAATAAAAAACATTGACTTGAGGAGGGAACCAGAGGTGAAAACAGAGCCTTAGGACTCATTACTACAACAGTCTATAAACCGGAACATCTCTGCTGTATTCTCTGACAAGTAAGTGGAAATCTGCTCAACAGTTTTTGTACAATCCTGCTGTCAAACCAACAAACACACGCAGGAGAAAACAAACCTCCTTGATTGAGGTAAAGACTAATACTTTCTAATTTCTTCTTCAGGAGGACGAGTGTCACAACAAGTCTGACAAGCCGACAGCAGGCGGACCAACACCTCGACAAGATGCACCTGAGTGTGAATCTCAATTATCTGCAAACTGCATGAAACTGTTGTGGGGATTGTTTCGACGTTGAAGTCACGTCTCAGATTGTACAACCTCAAAAATGTCCAACGAAACTGCTTCTAATGCCAGATGGTGGAGCTTCATGAACCAGAAACATCTACACACGACACACAAGAAATACATCAACAGGCAGAAACAACCTCTTCAGCTCTCTCGCCTCAGGAGGTTGACGCCCGTCATGATCTCACCTTCAGGAAGCTTCACCTCCTGCTCAACGGGCTGCTGTTTCTACAGATACAGCAGGAAGAGAGTTTCCCTTTTACCTCCGTGTTTGGTTTCCTCTCAGCTGATTCTCCCTCGACCGACTCAGAGCTTGAAAAACACACGTTGACCATCAACATCTTTAACACAGTTCCAGCGCAACCCAGGAAAATCTAATTACTACAGGATTTTCTGCCGTCGGCCCCCAAAGTCTCAGTTCAGAAAATAGAGTGAACATAGTCTTTATTTTTATTCTATGTTTCTATTATTCAATTCAACTTCAATTCAATTCAAACTTTATAAAGGACACATGTCATGAGAGGTCCATCACACCAACAAAACACAACACAATAGGGGTGGTGAAAAAAAACGATTATTGATTAATCACGATTATAATATTGACGATGATGTGTCGATTATTAAATTTCCAAAAATCGATTTAAAATTTATTCATTTTTTTTTTTTTTTTAAATTGTAATACAAACCAGAGTCCTCCTCTTACTGGCTTCCACTACATGGTCCACAGTCTGGAGCCAAGATATGTTATTCCATCCGAGAACTTTTTCACGCTTAAATTGATTCCAAATCTTTACAAGGAGACGAAGCTTCCCGTGCAAGAGTCCCTCAACTCTGCTCACAGGGTAGCAGTAACCTGCGCTGCCTGGACATCCAGAGCTACAGTCTCATACGTGACTGTTACAGCTCATTATGTCAGCAGTTAATGGAAGCTAATGTCCTACGTACTTCAGACGAGAGCTATGGATGATAGCCACACAAGCACAAATATGTGTGAGTTTCTTAAAGCAATGGCAGACGAGTAGGGAACAGAGAAACACGACCTGGTTCTCGTCACCAACAATGCTTCTAACATGAGTCTGGCTGCTGAGCTTGGCAACTTTCTTTTAACAGTGAAAGACTACATTTAAACAAAGTAAAAAATAATAGTTTGGATATTACAGCTACACTATACAATATTGAAGGTGCAGTGAGGTGTTACTCAAAAGAGAAGTGAGATAATTCAGCAGCTGACTGATGAAAATCGAATCGATAATCGTTAATAATCGAAAATCGTTTTGTTATCGAATCGAGACTTCAATAATCGGAATCGAATCGAATCGAATCGGGAAATTGGGCTGATTAACCACCCCTACAACACAATGATAAAAAAATAAAATAGAATAAAATACATATACATGTACATACACACTTATCCTATCTTATCTTAAAAAGGCCGATAGTGATGATTTTTTTCTCTCTTACTATCATGTGAATGTCTTTTCTGTCCCAGAAACAAAGTGTGATGTTGTGATACTGCTGCAAAAAGTCTCAGACGGACTTGTTGGACAGAGCAGCTTCCTCTTGTCGAGGTCTGAACCAGCTATACTTTGACTTTGACTGTGTTTGATGTTCTCCACTGTTACGTTACGTCACTCGTCATCACAGTCTGCCGCTGTGGTTCACACACACCGTGTGTTAAGAAGACTTCCTAATATAGACACATTTGTTTGTTCAGCGAGTTGTTGAATTTTAGTTCATTAAACGTGTTCGCTGGAGATTCAACACAGCAGTGTTCATTCCTTTTCCGTATTTGGTCATTTCACGAAACACTGAAGCAACAGCCTGAACTCTGCCGTCATCTCCATTTAATGTGCACAAGTTCACCTGCCACACACACCTGAGACACCAGCAGTCAGACGGCTGCACATGTGCGTAACCAGCCCAGGATCCAGGATAAAATGTCAGCAGATAACATCTCAGCAGAGCACAGACACGTCCACGGCTGACATTTGCATCAAACGGCTCATCACGTTTGCATTGCATGCTTATTAGCCGACTTCCCCATCGGGAGGTGGAGGGTACGGTGGTGGCGCTGACCACAGTTCAAGTCACAGCAGTGGACATTTTTTTGGACACCTGGGGATTGTTCCAGATGTTTTTGTGGTTTGAAAAGTTGGTGTTATTTTGAGGAGACCAGCAGACATTTCCTTCTTTTTTTCTGTGTCAACGAAAAACCACAGGAAGAGTCCGATCATCTCCATCCATGATCGTGAAGACCAAAACAGGTATTTAATCCAAACCAGATGTTTTTTCCAACTCTAACCAATGGTGTCTGTGCATAAACCCAACCAGTGTCATGACTCTAGATTCCTGTTCTTGTGTCTGGTTTTGTCTTGTGGTTTCTTGTATTTGATTTCCATGCCTTTCGTGTTGTGTCTTATGTTTTGATTTCCCATGCCCTCATGTGTCCTTTAAGTTCCCCTGTGTATTTCCCTTGTTGAATTTCCATGCCCTCTTGTGTCTCTTGTCCTTTAATGTTCATCCCTCTGTCTCCCCCTGTCTGTAGTATTGTTCCCTCCATGCCTTCCCCTCGTTATCTCACCTGTTGGTCCACCTCACCTATTCCTCGTCTTGTCATTTGTGTCTGTGTATTTAGTCTGTGTCTTCCCTGCAGTCCTTGTCCGGTCATTGCATCTTAACTTAAACAGTTTTAACTTATCTGTGGTTTTCCAACACAAACCCAAATTGATGTGAAAGGACAGTATTTATACCTTCGACACGCAGCCGAGGTGCATGCTAACACTTTAAGCTCGGCAGCTACAGCGAAGATTTCATCTTAAAAAGGGTTTAAATAACATCTGTCCAAATTAGTTTGATCTCGAGGCTTCTGGAGACTCAGAATACAGCAGACAAGCTGTTTTATGTTATTTGGTTTTTCTGTTCTAAAAAAACTCTCCAGCTACTTCAGTTTTGCTTCAGGTGCTTGCAAACTTCTGAACTGTATTTCAGTCAGTAAAGAGAATTAAAAGTTGCCACCAAAACCTTCTTCAGGTTTACAGAGATCAGTCACAGTATATTTAATCATATGGTTGTTACAGAAACCTCCTGTCAGTGTACAGGATGCTGTAAAGGCCCAGAGGGCTGCGCTGCAGTTAAAGAGAAGCAGATGACGCTTGGAGGACTTTATAACGCAGGTTGATCAGAAGTCTGTCACAGAGTCCATTTGGCTCCTCGCCCGGGGGGCCGAGGCTTCTTGTCGGGGATGTAATTGGCTGAGGTTTAAGCTGCGGGGGACAGAAAATGAAGTCGCTCTGACACAACAGCGTGTTGTCATCTGCTGTACGCCCCCACAGGGCCCTCCCGCTGAGGTGGATCATGACCCACCAGAACAACGGCTCTGCAGCCCACACAGCTCCACCTCTGGCCTCGTTTCTACTACAGATCACACACAATCAGTGCAGCCCAGCCACACGCAGATCAAACAGGAAGCACATTCACAAATTAGCTTGTTCCTCAAAGGTTTGTGTATCAGACTGTGGCACACATTTTTCATCTTTTCATTGCTTATGAGAGCATTTTCTGATCTGATGCGTATATATAGAGGAGGATGTTTGTCAGAGACTTCCAGTAGTTTCATATGACTAAATTAAAATGAGTCTGATCCGCTTCCTTTTGGTTTGGTGCAAAAACAGCTTAATGTTAATCAGTCAGGACGTTTCAGGTTGAAGTTATACTTTGTCACTGCAATAATCCAAAACAGGCTAGTTTTGGACCGTAGTACCTGCCAGTGTAAGATAACTGTAAATCCATCAGTGCACCGTGGTGAAGCAGCCGTCTGACAGTTAATCAGACTGACTCCAGGTCTGCTGGTGTGTATCTGCAGCCTCCAGGCCTCAGAAACAGCTGCAACTACATCTACTGTTGTCTGGAGCATTTATTCATAATGTTACTATTACATAGTGCAGTATTAGCATACCCAGTGTTATATAAAGTACCCCCAATATACTGCATATCAGACTGATAAATAACATCACGTCATGAATCAAATATCATTGACTTTATAGATTAATTTCAAGTATCAGAGCGTGTACCAACACAGACCGCCCTGACACAAAGGAACTTGTACTCAGGACTTGTAAAGCAGTGTATAATTAGTTGATGATCGCTGCCTCATGAATGACTTGTTTTTCTTAATGTACTCAGTCGGTGGGTGAACACGGACCCTTCAGTCTGCACCCACTGAACTGCTGCGCTGATGTTTTCAGCTCTCGGTCCAGTTTGACATCTCTGTTCTCACTGCAGCCCTCTCGTCTCTGCGCCTGATGCAACCAGCCGTCTTCTCCCGGCTCCTCCGCGCTGAGATTCCAGCATATTAATCTTTAACTACTGCCAGATGGACAGGAACAGCGGCGAGGAAGAGGAAAAGAGGGCTGAAGCACGGCCTTGTGGGTAGATTTGTTCAGGATGATTGACTGCCCGCTTTGCCACCACGACGACAGGAGATGAGGCGGTGACATCACACGGTTCCCCACGTGCAGGGAGCCAGGAGCCGCGGAGTGTGATGTCAGCAGATGTTTCTAAAAGCTCAATTTACACCGAAGATTTGGGAAACGACATCGCCAGGCTTGTAGAGGTACAGAGGTCGGAAATCTAAGATCTGAAATGTTTTTTACTGTGTGAGTGTTTATTCAGCCCACAGGTCGGTACAGCTGTCAGTCTGAACACTGGATGCTGTGCGTCTGAGATCTCAGTATAATGTTTTAATATGAAAGACGCCACTTTATCTTAATAATCTCTTGGGCAGCTCGTTGACGGCATGTGATGTAATCAAGATATTTATTCCGTCAGGGCTGAAAGGACATAAAACACACTGTGATGATTGAATAATTTGCACTTCTGTCCGATGATTAGTCCAGAGGTGTCGCTCGTTCTCTTTGTTCCTGCCGTGACTTAAGGCCTCCATCTGCGCATCAACAAAAGCGTCTTTATCAGTGATCATTATTATTCCTCCTTCTCTGCCAGAATCATCACTGATTACAGCTTCTGAGGAGAGTAAACACGTAACGATGACAACAAGGGGAGCTGCAGTTAATATATTGAGTCCAACTACAACACCTGTGCAACTTACTGTTCACTGAGGCGTTAAATATAAATTAGAGCTGTGGTCGCAGCCCTACAGCTGAAAGTATTAAAGGAACAGTTCACCAAAAAATTTAACCCCAGTCCTCCTCTCCTCCTCCTGATGATATAAAGTCCTCCTCTCCTCCTCCTGATGATATAAAGTCCTCCTCTCCTCCTCCTGATGATATAAAGTCCTCCTCTCCTCCTCCTGATGATATAAAGTCCTCCTCTCCTCCTCCTGATGATATAAAGTCCTCCTCTCCTCCTCCTGATGATGTAAAGTCCTCCTCTCCTCCTCCTGATGATATAAAGTCCTCCTCTCCTCCTCCTGATGATATAAAGTCCTCCTCTCCTCCTGATGATATAAAGTCCTCCTCTCCTCCTGATGATATAGAGTCCTCCTCTCCTCCTCCTGATGATATAAAGTCCTCCTCTCCTCCTCCTGATGATATAAAGTCCTCCTCTCCTCCTGATGATATAAAGTCCTCCTCTCCTCCTCCTGATGATATAAAGTCCTCCTCTCCTCCTGATGATATAAAGTCCTCCTCTCCTCCACCTGATGATATAAAGTCCTCCTCTCCTCCTCCTGATGATATAAAGTCCTCCTCTCCTCCTCCTGATGATATAAAGTCCTCCTCTCCTCCTGATGATATAGAGTCCTCCTCTCCTCCTCCTGATGATATAAAGTCCTCCTCTCCTCCTCCTGATGATATAAAGTCCTCCTCTCCTCCTCCTGATGATATAAAGTCCTCCTCTCCTCCTCCTGATGATATAAAGTCCTCCTCTCCTCCTCCTGATGATATAAAGTCCTCCTCTCCTCCTGATGATATAAAGTCCTCCTCTCCTCCTCCTGATGATATAAAGTCCTCCTCTCCTCCTCCTGATGATATAAAGTCCTCCTCTCCTCCTCCTGATGATATAAAGTCCTCCTCTCCTCCTCCTGATGATATAAAGTCCTCCTCTCTCTCCTCCTGATGATATAAAGTCAGGTGAAGTGTCGGAGTCCACAGAACAGTTCTGGAGCTTCACAGTAAAACAGAGTTGCAGCGTTCTGCTGAACAACTGAAGTAGTTGGAGACCCCAAACTGATTTGGAAATATGTTTTTTACACTCTTTTTAACCCTTTCCACCAGTGCCTACATTGATATTTTTTCTTATTATGACATAATTTATTGGAGTGTCTTGAAATGCTTCTTATCTGTGAAATCTGTACAACCTAAGATAAAAGATGATATAAGACAATACGATACGTTAATTTACGACACAACACGATACCAAATATTACACAACCAGCAGGACAAAAAAAAAAACACAAACACATCTCAAGGCAGTACAAAAGAGCACAGCATCAAAAATATAATAATAAAATGAACAAATAAAAATTATAAAAAATATTAAAATCATTTCTTAAATCAAAAGAAAATATAAAACTCCGATGGAAGATGAAAGTCTCAGCTTCCTGCGGCAAAAAGAAGGAAAGATTTTTTTTATCTTAGATTTAAAGAGGATGTAAACAACAGGTAAACACTTGACCACATGTCAAGGGTTTAATTAACGTCTTTTCACATAAGTTTAGGATCTCGGGGCTTCTGGAGACCTGGACAAGGTCTCCAGCTACTTCAGCTGTTTATGAAAATGCTGCTTTGCTGTGAAGCTCCAGAAATGTTTATGTGGACTACTTAGACTAACAAGATATTCTCATGAAAAAATGACATCCTGTCACATACAGTATATAGACACCTGTCCAGAGTCAAACCAGAGCTCCCAGTGTCTGTACTATCAACAGCTGGTTGCTGGATAACAAACTTGTTTGAAAACAGTTTCAGGGCTGGAAACTGAATCTGCATGACATCACTCACAGGGACGCATGGTGGCTGAAGTGAGTCATGGCTGGCACCAAAGTGGCCTCCTGAGGAAAGCACCTAGTGCGAAGACAAACACTTGAAGGAGCTCGGAAAGGTTCAGACGGATCACCGTGTGAATAATTACCAGTGATTACCAGACGAGAAAGTTTTAGTTTCACTTCAGCTCTCCATACAAACATTCCCTCATGTTCTCTCGTCATTATAATCTCATTAGGACACAGGATTCAAATTACAGCGCCAAAGTACCTGAAGTGATCAAAGCCGGCATTATTAGCCGGCTCACTAACTAAAAATAGCTTTCATCTACTTTATCATGAGTTATAAATGACTGCAATCCAAGCTTAACGCATGGAAATTGATATATGTACTGTATGAAAACAGCGATGAAAACAACAGCGTTGACCTTTTTGATTGTACAATAAGTTTGGACTCCAAATCTTCTGGCTGCTCAGCAATTACTGAGGACACAAAGAGAAGCTTCTCTGAGCTGCAGCCTGTGATCAATAGTCCACTCTCCTCCATGTTGATTGTTTGGTGATTAAGAGTAAAAACACATTCTGAAGCCGTTCTGTTAACACACACACTGATGCCAGGAAACTAACTGAAATACGCACATCAACATTACTGGAGCTGCATCAGATGTTCCTGAAACCGGCTGGATCTGAACCAACATGGCCTGTTAGGACAGAGAGCAGAGCGCCAGCACCGGGACAGTGATGGATAGATTTTCGACCAACGCATTATGCTGCAGTTTAGCAGCAGCAGATAAACCCAGAGAGGCTGCCAAGCTGCTGGCTTTGGGTCTATTTGTGTTTGATTCGGTGTGATAGGAAAGCAAACATTATGGCAGAGAGCGGACTGACATGATGAAACAAACCAATCACTTTTCCTTCTTTTAACTCAACAAATTAACACTGAAAACATGGAAAACAGCAACACAGCAGCATGTTAATGAGGCAGGAAGCATCCAACTGGCTACGCTAGAGACGTGACAGCTTCTTGGATGTGTGGACATTAATGTCAAGTAACTGTGATAAAGCTTTGTCTTTATCTTTTTCGCGTCCATGTCGCATTGCAGGAGCATCATCGTGTGAATAGCTGAACTGGTTCAACATGGGCCCGTGTTGCTCTTTCAGGGTTCAGGGCTCAAAAAATCTGTACAGACTTCAAAACGATGACAGTTAATTTCTTTCTACAGTGCCCATTGCTTTTGACTGTGACCGTCTGATAATTGTCACAGTTGGCAGCACTGTTCCTCAGTTTGCTGGATTTTCTAGACCGGGACTGAACTCAGCCTCAGTGACAGAGGTCAGTGTGAAGACAGGGGACACAGTACAGAGGTGATTTACAGTGGCTCTGTCCAGGACTATGGCTCCGGGGACGAGAGGACAGAGAGAGAGAGTCCGAGTCCAGAATATTTTCACATGTTATTGTGAACTGAGGGTTTATTTGGACCGAACCAGGGGTGACAGTGGAGACAAAACACACACTGTTCTGGTGACTCTGATTCAGTTTGTGTCCACTAACTTCAATATCAAAACTCTGGGCTTAAAATCTAAAAATATGACAAAAATGTGTAAAAGAGAGAAACTTGAATTCAGATGGTGTACGGTTGTATTTATAGACTTATTAGACTCATTAGTGAACTGGCTGCTTTTACATCTCCCAGCTGACACTGCTGGTGTTGGGCGACAGGACGGGCCGGTGTCGGTGTCAAACATCACCTGGTTCCACCATTTTAAATGTGGGGATTTGCAGCTTTCATGTGTGTGTTTGTTTTCTACTGTTGGTTGAACAAAACAAACAATTTGGAGAAGATCTGAAGAGCATTCGCTGCTGTTTTGTTCAATATCACTGTCAGAATAATCACTAAAACGTTTAACGTCATCACTTTGCTCTGTTGGTAACTTACGATGAGGATTGTTTTAGTTATTTCTGAGATGAACAGTGTTATTATAAACTATTAAACTTGTTATGCCTGACATGGCAGCCTCGTTACACATCCTGTCAGCTGGTCGCTTGCTGCTAAATGAAAGCATTCATTACATTCAGTCTCACTTAATGAGAACCAGCAGGTAACCTTGGCTAAAAAATGCTTCAGTGCCCTCGTGGTCTCCAGTAAGCTGTTCCATACTTATTCAGCTATCCGCTCACTCTTAATTAGCCCTGTTAGCTGTGAAAAGCTAACTAAACTGCAACTTGGCTTCAGCTAATGAGGGCAGAGCTGATTAGTTTGAGAAGCAGAGCAGAGGGGAAGCAGTCCAGTGAAAGATTAACTACTTCCAGTCTCTGGAGGAACACGAGCACTCTGGAATATCTAATTAGTCTCTCTTGTTGAGGTTCAGGGTGAATACTTTTAGTCTGCTTTCTCAAAACGTGGTTGTCTGGCTTTCCACGAGAGCAATCAACCGCCGAACGGTCACGATGTCTCTCTCGCCCTCTTGTCGTAATTGGCCGGGCTGTTATTTACCATGAAAGGCGGTGGGAGGTGACAGGCCAGAGGCCTCAATCACCTGGAGGGCTGTTCAATCACACAGAGTGCTCTCTGATTCCTCCTCTCAACGGAAAGTTTGAATTACTGCCTCTAAGTTTTATGCAGCATGCAGTTACACAATTAACAGTCTCCAGTTAAGCGCAGCTTGCCAGATTCAGTCTGTGAACTCTGCTGCATGTTCTCGCTACACAACGCTGTTGTTTAACAGCTCCAACACACAAACTTCCACTCGAACATACAGAGGCTGATAATTATTACAACTAATACCGAGTTTGATTTCTAACTTTAAAATCAGAATTCTAAATTTATACTTTTTTTTCCTCATTTTTCAGATGTTGTCCAAATCATCTTTCATAAAAAAAACAACCTTTTTTGTTTTTAAATTATGGTAATTGTGTACAAACAAAACTACAAACCCACCAGATACATAGCCAGGCTAGCTGTTTCTCCCGGCTTCCTGTCTTAATGCTAAGCTAGACCTGAATCACAACATCCGGATCCATCTTCACTTCCCACACGACAGAAAGCAAATAAGCTTCGATCTCAAAACGTTAAAATGTTCCTTTACAGGACATCTCCTTTGACGCAGCATGCAGAGCTATGAAAGCATGAACGGACTGAATCACTGAGGATACTAATGTCACACACAGCGTTTACTTTATTCTATCCAGCGCAACTCAAACTCATTTACATATATAACATGTGCTTTCTGGAATGACTCCATATTCAAGTGTTGAGGAAACTGACACTCAGCATTAGATACAGCTCACACTGATGCTGCTGAAAACACACTGACAGCTGATATATTTGTTTATTTCTATAATATAACACCTTGTTTGTGCAAAATAATGAACATCTGTTGTTGGCTGATTCCCTCCAGCTATTTATGAAGAAAATTCTATAATATATAAAGGGAGACGTGCTGAGAAGGTGTGTGTGTGTGTGTGTGTGTGTGTGTGTGTGTGTGTGTGTGTGTGTGTACATGTTTTTCCTCCAGTCTGTTCTCAGTGTGTCTGGAGCATATGCCTTTGCATTAATGAGACAATAACCAGTCTGAATATGGACCAGGGAGTCTGTCGGGCTGGAAAAAAACAACTCCAGGACTTTTCAACACTGTCGGCCCCAGATGTTAAAGATATACGTAACATTTCTCATTCAAAATGTCTGTTTCCTCGAGGTAACAGTGAGTTTTATCTGGTCGCCTGTCGTTATAACTTCCAGGACAGAGTCAGAGAGTGAGGAAGGAAGTCAGAGAACGAGATGAAACCTCATCTGTGAACGTTTGTCTGAGTCACGTCAGATAGATTTTCACCAACAGGCTGAAAGAAATAAAAATACATCCATTTGTACAGTTTACAGCCAGGCCAGCAACTTCAGGCTGAAGTGTGTAAAATCACCAAACTTTCTGCTAAAACACAAAACATTCCTCTTCGTACAAAAACTACATTACAGCAGCTTATGAGCACATAAGCTCATGAACTAAAAAACCTAAATATCACATAGTGGCTGCACAATATGTAGTTACCACTTCAACATCGCAATGTGCGCGTGTTTAACAGTCACATTGCAGAACATCCAGGATCGGCTGGGCCAAACCACCAATCACAATTATTCTTCATTGATAAAATGCACGCCGCTAAAAAATCTCCCCCACCCACTTATGATAATTAAATCTTTTCAAGTTATCTGATAAAAAAAATCCTGTATTTGTTCATGTCGCAATATATGTTGCAGAAAATCTAAATATCGTAATGTCAGTTTTTTTTCCGATATATGCGGCTAAATATCACCAGAAATGTTTAAAAGTCCTTCAATATAAATGCCTCAGCAAATCCACATGTTTATAAAAGGTTTTATTTATATATTAAAGATTGACAACGCTCACACAAGTGAAGCATGTTAGCAAGCTAAGATTTACACATATGTGCTGCTATATGTGTTGTGCTAACAATTAGCGACACACACACAGTACAAAGTATTTGGTATAATTATTAAATTAAAATTTTATTTCATTTTAAACTTGATGGTGGCGCTGAAGGAACAGTCGGTAGGATTCGTCCTCAGGGGACCTAGACTGATCAACACGGTCACAGGTTTGAGATGACATTTATACGACCAGTTTCAGTGTTGGAAGATTACTTAGAAATCGTGACTGTTCCCAGAAAACACTTCGAACAGTTTAATGATTAAACTTTCCAAAGAAGTCTACTGATGACTCACTACAACCATTGCACCTAAGCTGATAATAGTAGGAAAAACCTTGGTTTTAATTGCACTACACTGTCTCCACAACTACAGATTCAGATTCTTCTTTTATTTCTTTCCTTTACTGATTTCTTTGGGAGGAAGCTTTACTCTGGATAAACATTATTCTTATTAGGGATGTATGATATGGATTTTTTCAACCAATACTGATAATTACCTGCTTCTCACAGCCGATACATATAATAAATTCACATTTTTGTATTTTAAAAATAAGTTATTAACGTGTAGTTTAAGCACCCCTGAGGGTAAAAAGTCTAAGATGTAGCAGGCTCAGATGGAAGATGTACTTTTCATAGCTCTAATAAGATTTATTGAGTTAAAGTCAGTCTTTTAGCCTCCTCTCCAAACACTTGTGGTTGATGTATTGCAAGTTACAGTTGTGTTGTCTTTTCCTGAACAACAACATGTGTGGCTCTGTTCTACACTGTGCAGTTCTAGACAGGTATAAACAACAGCATTGTTCTTCTTCTTCTCCATGTTTATTGGGGGCTGGTGATTGTAAAGGTGCATACTGCCACACACTGTGTGTAAATGCCGCACTTGTTCAGTCAACTAAAGCATTGACTTTGTATTATCAGTTCTATTTATCGGCTGTAATTTCATTATCTGCTGCTAACCAATAATGTAAATCTGTCATTATCCGTCCGATAAATATCGTGCATGCCTAATTCATATTTGTTTGAAGGCAGTATGCTGCTCACTATGCAGTAGAACTATTGGGAGTCTATGATATAACACGTGTGAATGACAGTGATCTCAGAGGCAGCCTTAATTGGATCTATTAGCACAAACCTCCTGAACAGAGTCTTAATCTACTGTTGTTCTCCGTCTAAGCAGCTTTGAGAGTCACTACATGTTTGATTAAGCGGACAAAAGGCAGAGACGCGAGGTAAAATTAGCCTGAGTGTGTTTGGCAGGAAATACCTACAGATCTGATAGTTCGCCTGTAGTTTCCATATAAGGCGGCAGGTTCCTGACCTCTGTTAATGATTGTCCTGTCGGGAGGATTAATGCCTCTGTGGGAACCAGAGAGAGAAACTCTTGGCTGTGTTTGTTTGTGCTCTCGGCCGGTTTACACTTTGATACACCTCCGCAGATAGAGGAAGCCGCGGCCTGTGTGGCGGATTTATGACAAGTACAGAACTTCAGCACACTCACCAGATCCACTTTGTTACTAAACCTCTGGCCAGGAGCGCTGGAAGCAGTAAGGCGCTGCTTTGGTCAAAGTCAAATGGCCTTTAATAAATAATTTCTCACATGCTTTAACCTTGTTTGAATGCCTCTGATTTGCTTTGGTTAAATATCAACTCATCACACGCCACAACGCACACCGATTTTTGAATTCCACAAATTGTGACCCAACATTTTTTTTCTTTACTACAGCTAGCTTTCATCTGCATTTTCAGTTTGGCATGGTTTCTGTGGAAAGGTTTAGGTAAAGTGTGTGAGATGGACTGCTGGTTACGCCGAGGCACAGAGTGAAGAATTCGATTTACCAGTTGATTTCTAGGTTCCAGACCTCACCTTCGGTCACGAGCTTTGGGTAGTGTCAAAAAGAATCAGATCAAGGTCACATGAAGCCCAAAAGAGTTTCCGATGGAGGGTGGCTGGACTCAGCTTGGGCAACTCTCCTTGGTGGTTTTCCAGCTGGACCAAAAGGTAGGAGAGCCCAGGGTAGACCCAGACCTAACTGGAGTCTTTACATATCTGAGAGAGGGATGTCTGCAATACCCTGCTTAGCCAGCTGCCAACTGATCAACGATCAAGAGACGATTCAAGAAAAGTTTTTCAGGGCTGCAAAATTAGGATTTTTTTCATTATCAGTTCACCTGCAAAGCTTTTATGGTTCCATCGATTAATTGTTTAGTGTGTAAAAATATTTATTTAAAGTGATAAATACTTTCCTGAAGCCAAAGGTGAGGCCAGTAAATGTCTCGTCTCATTCAAAACCCAAAGATATTCAGTTTCAACATCCAAACATGCTCCGCGGCATGTATAAAGATGTCGAGCTGGCAAGAGGAAATTCATTTAAGTTTTTTGTGATGTTTTGAGTAAAGATGCTTTTTATTGCTTCCCTGTAAAAGCTGATAAGAACTAGTCACAGGAATTGAATCCTCTTGACTTTTCTTCAGTAGAGCCTCGTTTCACTGTTCTGTACATTAATGCTGAAAAGTTTGATTTTGTGTCTGTTTGTGAACGATAGCTGTTGTTGCTCTCTGTGTTTTGCGTTGTGTTTTTGTGTCCTAATGAAATAAAAACACCATCACCCGTACACGTTGCACCTTCACCATTCTGGAAATCTGCTGCATCACTCACTGATGCAGACTTTCCACTGTGTCCTCAGGGCAGAGCCATTTACAGCACGGAGCTGATGTCTGGCCTGTGGACGCATCGATTCAGCTCATATTTCTGGCTGCTGCTGCTGCTGCTGCTGCTGCTGCTGCTGCAGTGATGATGCCCTGAGGCAAAGATCAGGAGCTAATGTCGGGGTTAACTAGCTGTGCTGCCCGGCTCGCTCGCAGGGCGAACGGGGCACAAATCACACAGGAGAGATGGCAGAGCGATAGGCAGAAACCATGACGAGCAGACAGTTTAACTGTGTATCTGCAGCTTCAGTCTGCAGCTGAGTCAACAAGAAAACATTCAACACACACTGCTGCACTTTGCTTACAGTCAGGACTGGATTATTGTGTGTGTGTGTGAGAGAGAGAGAGAGAGGGACTATAATGTGATGTGACAAGATAAGAAGCTGGTGAATTTGTGACAATATATAGATGCAGTAAGATAAGATAAAGAATGACATGCTGTGTGATTTGAGCTGTATTTGTTCAGGGAGGATTGTAAATCTTCTAAACGTCAGCTTTTCAGGAACTAACAAACCTCTTTATAACTTGTACTGTGACAATCATGTGTTAGTCCACTGCTTTCCAGTAATACACAGACATGTGACTCAAGTCATTTGGGTTTTCTTGGGTAAATCAAGTCGAGTCAAGTCACTGCAGTCTAACCTGCCTGATCTGGTCTTTTTAAAGAGAAAGGACATGTGTCTAATAATGATGTCATTGACCTTTGGTTTTTCTGAGGAAAGTAATTACAGTTGACACCCAGAGGAAGCTTACAACATCAGTTATAAAAAAATCTATACTTTTATTATGCATAAAGAACTTCAGGGTTGCCATGTTGTGAAATTTAAGTTGAAATTCAAAGTTTAAGTGGTTATTGCTTTGAAATATATAAAGTACTTCCAATATAGGAAGCTACACTGATGGAAAACCCATTTATAAAGTGTCACATATTCATTTATTAAACCGAGCGTGCTTTCTGTCCATATCAGCGTGTTCGTCCGTGATAAGCATCACAAGCTGTAATTATCAGCATTTATTAGACGAGCGCTGCTGCACTTTGACCACTCGTCTCCTGCTGAGCTCTTGTTCGGTCACTCTGCAGTTTGCATATATCTTATATGTGTCATTTCTATTGGAGCTGAGAATAGTTCCCGCGGCTTTGACTCTGCAGGGAAAAACTGAAGAGAAGCTGCATTTGGATTTGCAGCCAGATATCTAATTATAAAACAAAACTTTTTTTGTTGCTAGTTTGATCAATTCAAGAAGAAAGGGCAGTCAGTCCTTTCCTGCTTTTTACTTTTGTACTAAAGAAGTATTTTCCTTCCGGTGTTGATTAATAAACCTGGAAATGCTGAGATGAGATGAGATTTATAGGCACAAACACACACAGGTTAACAACAAGCTTAAGACAGGATTCTTCAAAAAAGAAGTGAAGAGTTCTCACCTGGACCTTAATTAATAAAACTGGTAAAACTAAACTCAAACAAGAACTTTCTATGAAGAAAAATAAAAGCTAGTCGCGGCCCCACACACATCACACTCACACAACATGTGAGAGACCTTGACACAAATACAATCTGACTGAATCCCGCGAGCACATATCATTTTCAAAACAATGATTGCACCTGATTCCAAAGAGACCTGAGAAGAGTACCGACGTGTTGCAAGCCGAACTGAGGATAATTAGACTTGAGCCAAAACATGGACGAACAGACGCAAACAGAAAGAGAACAGCAGCAGCAGCAGCAGGATGCTCCATCAATTAACCAGCAGCTGCGGTTGAAATGAGCAGCAACACAAGTCAGCTTCGTAGCTGAGAGATTAAGAAATCATTCACACGAACCACAACACCCCAGTTTCATTTTGATCTTTGTGGCATCTCATCTCACCCCGTGTTTCCCATCGACCTCCGCTGTATCGAGTTTACCGGGACACATGATGGAACTAATGGAAATTAATTCTACGTGTGGTTTTCCTGCCATAACACACTGGTACAACCAGTGTAAAGAGATAAGAGAGCCTTGATTAAGTGAGCCCTCAATCCATACTTTGCAATAATTTTGTCTGTATTTGAGTTACATCCTCTGACAGTTTACTGTGCTGACAAACCACAGCAGAACCACCAACAACTGTTGGGGGTTTGCAGCCAATAATTCAACTGAGATGACCACCCAGATCAGGTTTGAATCAACAGGAACTGAGCTGACCCGGGAAAGCATCAAGTTGAGAACTTGAGAAAACATCTCATAATCTTATAATATTTCAGTGCAACAATCAAAAGCTTTGAGTTGACCAAAAAACCACATAGCTGTTTGGCGACTCACCGCGGCCGTCGTTGCGAACGTCGGTGAGGATCTGGGAGTAGTTGACTGGCTTGTTCTCTTCGAAGACTCTGTCAGCGAGGGTAATGTTGATGCTCTTCAGCTCCGTGAACAAACCCTCTACTGCAAAGTAACATGGCCGATCGTCCACCTTGTTGTCACTGAACATGAGCATCACGTGCTCCCGCCACTCAAAGTGCTCACAGATCCGCAGGGCAAACTTCCCAAGCTTCTTGTGGGTGGGGCCCGTGTTGGTGATAGACGGGTACACTCCTCCGTAAAAAGCCACGGCCGGGGCGCCTGCTGTAACCATGGGAACATTCCAGTGGGTGGTGAAGAGGCCAACTGGAGAGGCGGTGTAGGAGCAGCCCGGCCCGATGAATGCCCACGGGTCATACGCAAGTTTAAGGTCCACAGCCATGAGCGGGGCAACAGACTCGGAGCAGATGCCGTCCTTGTCTTCACTGTTCTTGAAAGCGTAAGTGAGGTGGTGGTCAGGGAGCAAGGTGGGGTCAGCGTTGACAGCTTTGACGGCCCGCTCCAGGGCTGGACCAACACGAGGCCAAGCCCAGGGGTAATCTGTATTGCTCTGAGGTAAAATGACGGCCAGCGTGATGTTCTTGTGCGCCCGGTGTTCATGATGCCCTCGAGTTTGACGTCTCAAGCTGCGGTGATGAGACGATCGCCCGGCGACTGGCTGTAGGTCCAGCAGAACCAGCAGAACCAGCAGGAGAGTGGTGCCCTCCTTCCAAAAGGCCATCCTCTCCACAGCAGGAAGTCCACTTCCAGCACAGCTGAATAATTTATCCCTGTCAACTGTGGATACAAACAAGGGAAACATTAACAAAACATGCAACATAAATGAAGACCTGTTCTGTTGATTAAACTTAAAGGATGATACGAACTTCCTCCTAAAACTAATATCTAATAACAGTTAGGACAGTGAGACCTGCTTTGCTCGGTCACGGTCGAATTCACTGTATAATTTTGTGCGAGTCGGTCCTGAGTGGCCTTTGTGAGTTTGGGGCCACGTTGAGTCGTGGGAGGAAAACTCCCTGATGCTGAGACATTAGAGGGCAATTTTCCTGCCAGTCCTGCCCACCTCATACAGAACAGAGTGATTTACACTGAAAGTGATGAGTGTTTTCTCAAGTCCAGTGTCATGAACATCTCAAACTGAGGGAAACACATTGTCATCCTGTAATAAAAACTAATATCCAGCTAGACAGATTTAATGACGCTCTCATGACAGACTCAGCTGTTACCTGACTAATGACACGTTTTTTCCTCTTTTGAAAACTATTCAACCCTGAAACATTTAATAATTAATGCTGACATAGCGAACCACTGATTTAGTGCTGTAATTATACGCCTCTATGCTGGTGCCATACAAGAGTTTGAATTGAGAAAAGGTCATTTTGGTTTCCACTGACACACAGAGGTGAAAACTGGGCATCTGGAGAGAAGTGTGCATGCAGAGACTGTATTTTAGCTGCAGGCACTTGAATGTGTCGGCTCGTATCACATTTAAAGCACGTTTCATGAAATGGAAAATGAACTGGCATTGAAACTGAATTTATTTGTTCAATATCAATGAAAGCTTGAATATCAGTCTAATCATATGTCATATCACTGTCATAACGTTAAAAAAACATCTAAAAGTACAACTTTACTGCTGCAGATGTGAGCAAATATTGCATGTTTTACTTTATAATTGTGGTTGAAAGCTTCTTTGCAGATAAAGATTGTCAAACATTACCATGACAAGCTCATAAAACACGTTGCAATCGATGAGCCTCAACCTGCTGCAACATTAAATAATCTATCACAGAATAGTCTTCGGCAGACCAGCTGATTGTTGCGGCTGCTGACTCTACATGTAGAGCTGCTTTTGTATATTAGCAGCTCACAGAAAGTTGGTCAGATTGTCTGCCGTTGTTAATATGAGCAGATTTACTGTGATTTTCAACCTTTTTTACTACCTTTTCTGAGCCGAGGAAGCGGCCATGTTGGTGTTGATAAGCGAGAACATGTTGATCACTGAGCTTTATGACAAACAGCACAAAAATCATCTGTTTTACTTAATGAACATCATATGTGTGATTCATGGCACAATTAAAATGGGATCAAAAGTGTATTGTTTTCTCTCTCTATTGACAACTGTACAAATGTTTTTCCAAAATGAGAGGTGTAGCGATGACGTATTTTGGTAGGCTAACCTAAGTTAGCATCTCCCAGGTTCCCCGCGACGAAAAGGGGACGGTATTTTTGAATATTACAGAAAACAATCTGTATCAAACACAAGTTTATGATACTGACACGTTCTGTACATCAAAATAATCTTTACAGATGAACTCCACTCTGTGATGTTTGAAGCTAAACTAACTGTGTAGCAGTAAGAAGCTAATGCTAGGCTACAAACAGACGACATCACATGACTGAAACGTCACCACCACTAAGAGTCTTACTGCACAGTTACTATCCAGGTTTTCTATAAACTGATCAATGTCCAACGTTGTAAAGTCAGAATTAGAATAGTGTGTAACTGAAGTGAGTAGTGAGTAGATGAGTCTCCGTGTTCGCTGTGAGGATGTTTAATGTCCCCGACAACCTCTGTAGTCTCATTCAGACACTCGTTAGTAATCGCTAACTGTTTTTAAATACACAGAAGAGCTTTATAATTAAATTGGCATTGAAGCTGCAAAAGCAGGTGTATTTTTGGACCTCACTGCTGCCCAGAGATCCAGTGTTGCCTGTGTGACATCAGTCAGCTCGGCTCGTATCTTTGCCAAATAACAACATCACATGAAAAATGATTCTCTATGGGGGTCATTCTTATTTATTGTCTAACATTAAGCTAACTTGTTCCGATTATGATCATGCGAACGAGTCTCTCCGGAAGACAAAACATTGCTGGGTGATAGCGTCATTAACCTTCAGGAAAAGTCATCACCAATGCCAACAGTGTACTTCTTTGGTACTACAGCAGATACAAGCACTGATAGCGACTTAACATACATTTATTTACACGAGAATCTTTGAGATTATTACTTTAAACTGCGGGATATTTAATGAAGTATTTTATGTTGTGTTATTTAAACTGTGTTATTTATTTATTCATGTATTACAGACATTTAAGTGAAAACACAATAAAAAACTCTTGGAGAGGAGGGAACCTGATGTGCTAACATGCTAACTGACTCATTGCTACAGCACTTTATAAGCTTTTCATCAAAACCTCTGAATTAAAACTTTTTTTTTCCTGGTTGTTATAGATAAAGAGCTTCATTAGATCAACACTAAATCATCATTTTGTTATTATATTCATATCGGTTCACAGCTTCGGTCTCCGCTGGCCCTGCCGGGCTTCCATACATTAACCCCGGGCGGTCCCTGTAATGGATCCGCGCTGTTAAAAGCATCAGCTCCCTCCGGACAGAACCACGCAGCGGTCCCAACGTCAATTATCCTCTCAAATGTAAATCAATACATCCTCCAAACATGATATCACGTCTCACAGTGACTTTGTGTTGTCCGTACCTCAGCGGGTGTCCGCCTCCCTCTCCATGGTGTTTGGTGAGATGGTGAACTAGCTAACCGTCCATGCCCGCGAAAACATGCCCGGCGCGTGCCCTCCTGCCCCGGGCAGCGCTCGTGCAGTCCCCCCGGTAATGTCCTCCGGGTGAGGGAGACAAACACAAAGATGTCCGAACTTCTTTTAGTTTATGTTTTGTATTATCATAAAGTGGAAAGTCGTGTAGAAAAGTTTAAAAATTAGTCAGGTCAAGGTAAAAATAAATAAATAAAAAAAAACTGAATCCCGTGATTTAAAGCCGGCGTCTCCATCAGGTCACTTACTGTGTTCTATCAAACTTCACGCGCTCACCTGTCACAAAGGTGTCCTGTCAGCCTTTCTAGTGACTGGTTTAGAGCGTGTTGAGATTGTAATAATCCACATAATCCACAGTGAAGGAGAGAACCGGTCTGAATGAACCGCCGGACCGGCAGGTGAGCTCCGGTCACAGAGACGCTGCTGCCGCGGTGTCTCTGCTCATCCAGGATCAGGATCCACTGCACGGACTAAACCAAGATGTGGGACTGACAGAGTGTTGCTGCTGGACCCGCTGCTGGTGGACTGAGAGACAGGACGGACTGACTGAGGTCTGTCTGGGCGGAGAGCTGCTGAGGAGGGGAGGAAGGAGGGGAGGAAGGAAGCCAAGTGAGATGGAAAGGAGAGCGAGGAGAGGTGGAGAGGGAAGGAAAATAGAAGAACCACCAGATGATGAAGGACGGAAGCACAGGGGAAAGGAGAAAAAGAAGGAAAAGGAAATAAGGAAGGAAGGAGTAGATAGGAAGCACAAAGGAAAGGAAAAAGAGAAGGAAAGGAAGGAAGGAAGGAAGCACAGGGGAAAGGAGATAAAGAAGGAGACTAGTAGGTGATGTTTAACTAATGATAGATGGATGGATGCAATTATGATCAAAGCTTAAAGGGACAGTTAACTCAAAACTACTACGTACTGTCTGTGCATTAAAGCCTGGACGGGCCGTGAAGAACTTCTGTTCTCTGGTTCTGAGTCTGATGAGTTATTTTCTCTCCTGTGTTCCTGAGTTCAGAACCGGTGTGACAACAGTTCACAGGATGTTCTCTTTAAGTACCTTTAATTTGTTTCCATCCATAAAAGCATTTGAAAATAAAATTCTCCTGATTTTTTTGTTTATTTCTTTGTTTTTCTTTTTTAAATCACTTGGTTTAAGATGTGATAGAAAATGTTCTCATACAAATATTTCCTTCGATACGTTTTCACAGATTCGGTTTCACACATTTAAAAAAAAACGGCTGGGAAAGAAGAATAAATTCACTCAGTTTCACACGTGGAAAATCTTTTGACATGATTTCACAGATTTTCCTGGCAAAACATTTTTTTTTCCCATCAGAAAAAAGGAGTTTCTTCTTGTTTCCATCTGTAATATCACACCATGAAACCGCCCTGCAAAACATACCAGCAGTTAAACTGATAATGGTCTAAAATAAGAAAACAGAGGTAGCTACATTCATCATTGTAAAGGTCGTATAAATATGTCTTCCAGTGGACAAATCTCCGTTATCCTCACAGTCGGTAGCACATATCAGGGTGGCTGCAGTCAGAGTCCGGCTCGGTCCCTTTGCCCCCATTACGTCTCCCTGCCATTATGTTTTATAGCCGTGTTATCTTCCATCAGTGCAGGTTGAGGATCATCTCGTCCCCATCTCGCTGTTCCCTTTACAAGCGCTTTGCAGACCAATAAAAACGAATGCCAACACGCAGTTAAAGTGGAGGGACTACAGGAAGGACGTGTATAACAACAGGAAGGACAGTGGAGCTTATAACAACACTGTGCTGTCCTCCAGCTGGTTTTAATGCATGATGCATTTGTGAGGAATTTTTATGGTTTGACTCGTGAGAGACGTTTCAAAACACACTCTGGTGACTTGTTTCCTTATCAGGACAGCTGAAGTCAATAATCTACAGGCTGCATCGTCATTTTTACCGCACAGACTGATATATCGCCTCATCTGACCCCCGACAGGAACACAAAGGATATTTTAAATATTTGGAATTGTTCTTTCAATAAGAGAAATCCCTCAGTAGACTTTTCTCAGTGACTTCCAGAACCATGGATAGCTGGACCTATACTGAGGAACATCCAGAACGACCCCAGGAACCTCCTCCATGACCACCAAACACATGAAGGTCTTCAAGAAGGTTCTCAGTGACCATTGATCAGAAACACTTAACAAGATCCTCCTCAATGACCACAAGAACAACTACAGGGCTCCTAGAACCTTTTCAGTGACCCCCATAGACCGTCTAAAGCATCAGGACCTCCTCAATGATCACTCTGTCATTCTAAGAACTTCTTGAACCTCTGTAGAGACCACTAGAACTTACAAGAGCAACACTTGAACCAACTATTAGGCCTGTAGAACCTCCTCAGTAATTACTGGAACCCACAGAAGGACCAATACGATCACTTAAAAGACCCTCAGATCCTCCTCATTGACCACCAAACACATATAGGTCTTCAAGAGGCTACTCAGTGACCTCTTGAACCTCTCCACTGACGACTGAAGCATCTTAAGTACCGGATAACATCCACAAAGGACCATCAGAACCTCCTCACTAACCACTAGAAACATCTAAACTACTGAAGAACGTCCAAAGAGACCTCCAGATCCTCCTCGAGACACGAGAACCTCTTGAACCTCTGTGGAGACCACTAAAAAATACTAAGGCAACAGTTGAATGATGTAGAACCAACAAGAACTACGTTAAAGAGTCCCAGAACATCTTAAATGACCACTTCACACATGAAGGTCTTCAAGCAGCTTCTCAGTGACCACCAGAACCTCCTCGGCTGTTGAATTACAGGGACTTTGTCTGGAGAGAGACTGTCTAACTTAACCAGGGAATCAGGGACAGGTGAGCAGTGAAGAGCAGCAGCAGGTGAAGGGCAGGAAACTCTGAGGGCATCTGGTGGACCAGTGGGGAACTGCAGGACGAGCCTGATCTTTAAAAACACCTCACAGATGCATCGCTTTGTCTTCAAGGAGCTGCTCGCTGTGAACAAATCAAACAAACAGAAAGAGTGCGTTTGTTAGGACTATTTTCAGCGGCGGATGAATTCACATTTGTGGAGCTTTTTGTTTGTTTGTTCATGGTGGCTCATTGATGGGTGTTCTTAAGAGTTTCTCGTCAACATTGGAGCTCAGAGGAAGAAGAAACATCAGGTAGAAAGCTGGAGAGGAAGATGTATTTCTGATAGTGAAGCTGGAGGAGAGGGAGCAGAGCCGGCGGACAGCGACAGCGTCCTGTCAGGAGAGGTGATCCTGTAGGCGTTGGGATGTAGAGGAAAGCCATTAGCTTAACAAAGAGTGGGAGTCAGCGTCTCCTTGATATCCGCCATGGAAACCCTCCACGTGCACTCATGTGCTGTTACCCATCAGCAATGATTCCCACTCTGCTCTGAAGTGTCCAAACTACCTTTTAGCCATTAGGATCATAAATGTGGTACATGTACAGATGCCGGGTAAAAAAAAACGAACATTTATAATTCAGAATATTACATTTCAACAGATGAGACAAACTGGAGGGATGCAATAAAAACATGTTAGTCTTCTGTGGTATAATATACATACAGGTTCAGTATCTGTTATTGACTGTCCTCAGAGAGAACAGTGATGTAAGACAACACACAGCGCTCATCGTGTGTGTGCTAAATATGAGAAACACAACAACATTCAAGAGTTTGTCTCAAGTGCATTTTACATGTGAAAACAGGGATTTCACATGTACTGTAAACATCTTCCTAAATGTAGCATTATTAAAATATCTTCACTGGGAACCGAACATGAACATTTAAAGAGTATGAACTGCTGGATGACTTCACGGTGTCGGGACAGGATGTGTCATCGGGGAGATGTCAACAGCAGTGAAGCGTCGACGCGGGTCCAGCTGGAAAACTGCAGAGTGGAAGACAAACATCAATAATGGATTTGGTTCCAGGCGGCTGGAAACGTGATGGAAACACGGCAGGATTTACTGTAATCATCCACCGGTTTCTTTGAAACTGGTTTCCTTGTTTAAACTGGAAACAATTTCCCGTATAACAGATATTAATTGAGTGAATCGTACCTGGAATGTAATTAATGCGGGAATCAAAGGGCAAAGTCACACAGGTGTTATTGAACGTATTGACTGAGCTGTTTGAAGGTGCTTCTGCAGTATTAAGTTAAAATCTGCAGCCGCTGAACGCCTTAAAATAAGGTTAATTAAGATTAAATAAGGGTATTTTTAAGGGCATCATAATGTATGGAGGATTTAAACTAGACTTTATATCATCAGGAGGAGGAGAGGAGGACTTTACATCATCAGGAGGAGGAGAGGAGGACTTTATATCATCAGGAGGAGGAGAGGATACCTGAGGTTATATTTCTGGATTACTGTTCCTTGAAGGTTAATCTTTCCTTTGAATAATAATCTATATAAACTATATAAATGCGTCTTTCTGATCCAACAGTCATGTCAGACTAAATCATGACGTTTTGTGCAGAAAGTCGTACTGTTGCTGTGAAACCAGGCTGCGGATTAGAGGTAATTAAAGGGAACTGATGAAGGATAATTGAGTCTCTCTGTCCTCTGTGATCGACAACAGTCTATCCCTCCATCATCCATCCATCTTTAATCAGCAGTAGAACTGTGTCTGCTGTATTTTTGCTCCTCTGTGGATCGGTGCCATTTCACCAGGAAGTGGAAGTGGCCCCCTTCAGGCTCTCGCTGTCAATTATTCATCAGAAAAGCATCTAAATATTCAAAAAGCTGTGGGTTTGCTCACCATGTGCAGAGGAGCAGGCCGCTCGCTCTGACTGATTAACTCTGTTTTTATAAGTGGAGGCTCAGCACGTCGCATTTACATTTTTCCCCAGAGGATCAAATATCTCCTGAACTGGAGTCTGTTAGACACCTGCAGGCTGAGGGCTGTAAATTAGGTCTGTGTGCTGGTTCAACATGTTGTTTTCTACAAAACTCACATCAGTGACAGCAGGGGTTTGGTCTCTGGAAAAAGGCAGCGACAAAATGACCAACAGCAGTTTAAATGTTTTACTGTGAGTCATTCTTCAACCACCGACGCTGAAATCAGAAGTTAACCGAGACGATGTGGGAGTTCAGATCGACTCGTGTCTGACAAACAAGATAAGATA
Source organism: Diplodus puntazzo (assembly GCA_963678695.2). Classification (NCBI taxonomy): domain Eukaryota; kingdom Metazoa; phylum Chordata; class Actinopteri; order Spariformes; family Sparidae; genus Diplodus; species Diplodus puntazzo. The sequence continues at coordinate 1,373,707 of OZ023160.1, read as the reverse complement.
AATTCACTTGTTCAAAAGTCATAAGCAGAGAAAACGTGATCGAAGAAAAGATGAAAAAGGCAGAAAAAATAATAATACAAAAATGAAATAATGATTATAAAGACTGTAACCACCTAAATGTGTACATTATCCAAGATGGATAATTGCACCCATTTGTACCAGCTGAAAGAAGAATACAAATATATCATATAATTGCACACAGACTTGGTTTGCATCGAGGACTGAAGCCGACAAAACCAAACATACAAAATGTCTGAATAAAGAAATGAATATGACATTAACAAAAAATTAAGTTACCGCTTAGTTTACTGCTGAAATGAATTTATTATTATAAAATTATTTCATGCAATAACAATGAAAGACTGAAACACTGTCACATTTTATATATTGAATATATCTTATAGTTTTTTGTGCAGTATGTGCTCGACTACAGTCATTGTGAGGCTGTGATGATGATGTAATGATGATGATGATGATGATGATGTAAGGATGATGATGTAAGGATGATGAAGATCAGCGTTTGAAGATGGTTGTTTGTGTTCCGTGTGATCGATGTCTGCCGGGTCAGAGAGGTTCAACATGTTTCTCTCTGCTGAAGCTCAGTTTTATTAGCTGACATTCAGCAGCTGACGTGTGTGTGTGTGTGTGTGTGTGTGTGTGTGTGTGGTGTGTGTGTGTGTGTGTGTGTGTGTGTGTGTGGTTACTGGTAATGAGCGGTGTGTGTGTAGGTGGAGTCTTTATATCACAGCTGTTTGATGTCGTCCGTCCGGTTGCATTATTACTGCTGTTGTCGCTGCTAGTATTGATTTGTTTTATCTTAACATTATTAATTATTCTCCACAGATTTCATCCTTAATTGATCTCAGTAACACTCCAAACCAACAAACTGCATTATACAATGAAACATGCAGAAATTAGACAGATGCAACATTTACCTTAAAATGTTTATTTTAAATATTAGGATTTTCTTTTCTTTCTTTTTTTTAACAAAAAAAAAAGCAGAGTAAAATAAAAATAGAAATATCCCTTTCCCCTCCAAAATACAATAAATGTAACACATAAAGTCAGATCATCACTACGACACAGTTTGTGGGCGCCCCCTGCTGGCTGCAGGGGTCCATTACAAACACATCGTCTGCATAAAGCAACAAACAGGCCTGCTGATTACAGCTGCAACAACTAGTGATTAATCAATGAGTCGATCGGAAGGAAAAGAAAATGTCTCCAGGCAGAATGCTGCAACACTTCACCTGACTTTATATCATTATATATCATGGCAGGAGGAGATGACTGGGTTTACATTTCTAGATGAACTGTTCCTTTAACTATAACAGGTGAAAAAGGCCCCACAGGCTGACAGGCAGATTTAAGGTCAGAGGTCAGCAGGTAACCAGGTGTGATGGCACAACGTTACACCAGCGTGAACCGGGCTTAAAAACAACGTCTGAAACAAGTGAAAAGTTAACGGATCAGAGTAGAAACACGCCCCCGAAGAGCGGGAGGGATTTCATGACTGTTGTTTGGTTAACTTAAGTCAGAACAGACGAGAAAACTAACAAATTCTACAATATCCCAAATGATGGATCCATCTCAGGTGATCAGAACCACTCAGGTTATCATACACTAACTGGATCTACTGGCCTCACAGCAGACAGTTTAAATTAGATGCGTGTCTACAAAACATTGAAACTGTAAAAAAAAACCTCCATGTGGAGGTAGACTCTCGTCCTGTGCGATGAAGACTGGTCCATGTGGTCAGCTGAGTTTAAGATCAATATAAAGCTCATCTACAGCAGCTGATCCAGGGGTGTTTCTGTGCTGAACTTCATCTGAAAGTATTTAAATTATTTATGTAAAACTTGAATCTGTTTGAAAAGCTTTGTGAGGCGTCAGCAGCTCAGATAACGCGGAGTAAAGCTAACACGACACAGTCAGGAGAATAAAAGCTTCTTGTTTCTCTGTGAGTGTAAGTTTAAACATTGACGGACTGTTGGAAGGATTAGTTCAACATTTTGGGAAAAGACACTTTACTTCACTTTTCTTTTCAACGCCTTGATTCTATGCGTCACGTCTCTGTGACCTCGTGTGATGTGGTTTTGTTCCCTCTTCCACGCAGGTTCACATCCCACCGGCACAGAAGCGTCACGCCTGAAACTGTCGAGGTGCTCAGATTGTGTCAATTCAGCCGGTTAAACAAGTTTTAAACATCTGTATGATGCTACTTCGGCACAAAGACAAACAGTTACAGCTACAGAAGGGCTGGGAGGGGATTGGACAGTGGCGAGGGAGAAGTGGAGGGCCCGGCGGACTGTTCTGACTGAGCGGCGCCTCTAGTGGTTTCATTGCTTGACACTGACGCCAACGTGACGGCCGCCTTGAAAGTATGTGGGCAGCGACGGTTTTATTGTTTGAAACAGACGAGTCTATTTTCATTTTCATTAGTCTTAAGATGAAAAGATGGTTTTCACTGATGTTTGTATACGGCAGACTAGACACAGTTAGCATAGCTTAGCATAAAGACTGCAAACAGAGAAACTAACGCTCTGCTGTCTGAGCTTCATACTGATCATACAGACGTGAGAGCAGTTTAAAATTTCTCATCTAACTCTAAAGTAAAGAATTAGCATACATCCCAAAATGTCAAAATATTCCTTTAAAATAAAATCATGGCCGACCGTGTCTTTAATACCACCACCGATCTATTAATTCATGACAAACAGGAGCTGATTCTGATCAGCAGCGATCAATCAGAGCATCCACTGCTGGTCACATCTACAGCTCATCGGCGAGACGAACTCTGCAACCAATCACGTGTCCCGACACGACCGAGGAAACGGTCCGTCTACATCTCGTCAGCGTGGGCGGGTTTAGCAGGATCGGGGCTTCCTGTCCCCGCCACCGACCTCAGACCCGTCGCCAGCTGCTCAGTCTGCCCGGCAACAACAGCTGAGCTGTTCCCCGATTGGCTCCCCTCTGGGGCCGTCCCATCGAAGCCTGTATTTTCAGGGGTTTCTATTGGTTCCTGGAGGATGTCAGTGCCATCAGCAGGTCCTGATTGGCTGAGTTCAGATTTAGTGAGTTCAGACGGCGGTGACGAGGAGTCGGACTGAACCGGCGGACTGTTGGCATCGTCCTCTGTAGGCCGGGAGGAGGAGGGGTCTGTCAGGATGTTTCTGGAAATAACTAGAATGATAGAAGAAGAGATTTTCACTTTGCTTCTGTATCATCGAATCAGTCAAAACAGATCAAATGTGTCTGATGTGACGCCAACATCACTGACTAAATCCAACTGAAACAACAGGAAGTGATGTCGGAGCGACTGACCTCCTGTCGGTCTGTAGTCGTCATCGTCTGCAGAAGAGCGGCGGCTGAACGGGCTGAAACTCGGCATGATGATCAGACCCAGAGAGACCAGGATGATCTGAGGACACAGGACATGTTCATGACATCTGACGCAAACTCAGGTTTACAATAAATTGTACTGATAAAATGTTAATTAGCGACTTTAAAGCTGCTGATTGGTTGTTTTTGTTTTATGGAAAACAGGAGCTGCAACAAGTCCATTAATCGATCGGCAGAAATTGAATTGCCATCTGTTCAATAATCCATTAATCATTTCAGTTACACTTTAAACAAATATGCAAAACATTGTCTGGTTTCAGCTTGTGGAAGGAGGTGATTTACAGCGTTTCTTTGTCACCACACAGTAAACCGAACATAGCAAAACAGCCAAATGTTTACATTTGGAATATGAGAATTGTTACGAATTTAATAGCTGACAACTAATCAATTAATTGAAACGGGAGCGTGGAAACTCTTTCTTTGATGCAACACTCAGAATCAGAATCAGTATACTGGGAGCTGAAAACAGACATCATGAACCAAACCCTGTTGAATGATTCGTACCAGTAAGCAGGTGCTGGTCTGGGCTCCTTTACTGACGGTCTGCTTGATCAGAGACTGAATCTGTCGCAGCTGAGCCAGCAGAGACCTGAACGACATCAACACATCGAGTTTAACAGAATCTGAGCTCAGAAAATGTCAAAGAGAACACAGAGCTCTACGTCTTTGTCTCAGAAAGAAAGAAAGTTCTCCAGTTCGTATTTACATCACAAAAGTTCCAGTACAGATAAATATTACAGACAACACAAAGAAGAAAACACAAAGAAGACAAAACACAGAAGAAGACAACATGAAGAAGACAACAGCGCCCTCTGCTGCTGGAAACTGGATCTTGGCTGCAGCGCTCAGCAGTGTTTAAGTACCTGAAGACTTTTCTATAAAACACTAACCACAGCTGATTAATAACTGTGACTCATCACTTCCTCCTGTGAGTCCACACTTCCTGATTCAACCAGTAAACAGCCAACAGAATAATTGTAATAATTATAATAATAATAATAATAAAAGTGGTCGTACATGTTGCGTTTCTCCAGCTGCTCCACCGTCCTCTGCAGCTCCTTGTTCTGAGCCGAGCAGGCTGCTGCCCTGTTTACACACACACACACACACACACACACACACACACACACACACACACACACACACACACAATTAATTTATTTGCCAATAATTTGCTTGATTAATCGATACATTTTCAACATGATAAATTAGTGAAAAATGCCCCTCCCACGTCCAAGAAGAATTATTGTTCTGTCAAAAAGAATTGTAGATAATAATCTATTTTCAGCCAAATTCAGAAAATCTGAGTATTTAAGAAATCAGAACCACGGGTCGGTCCGTCTGTGTACCTGCTCTCCAGCCCGTCGATGTATTCCTTCCTCCTCCGCCGGCTGTCCTGAGCCGACTGCTTGTTGCGGATTTTTCTCCGAACTCTCTTCAGGATTCTTTCTTCAGCCTGCAGGTAAAGTTTTATTATCATCACCATCAGCCTCTACACTAATCACTCCGTCAGGTCCAGGGAACGTTTTTATACTGTGAACCTCCGAAAAAACAAATCTACAGGGACAGCAAACAGATCTGAGGTGTTTCAGAGGATCAGCAGTCTGACCTTGGTGAGAGGAAGGTTGTTGGGCAGAGAAACTCCTTCCTGACTCAGCAGCTTCTGCTCCTCCTCCGTCAGCTGGAGGTCTGAGTACAGCTGCAACAGTAGAAGAAGAGTCAGTCCTCCATGTCAAACCTCAACGCTCCACGGTCAGCAGGAAGTAGAGGAAGAAAACAAAACTCCAAACTCACCAGATCATCGTCGGGACTCGGAGGGTCGGCGAAGCTCGAGCTGCAGTCGAGGCGAGCGGCAGGAAGCACGGGCAGCTCGTTGACGACGCACGAGTCTGAAAACAACACCTGAGAGCTCCAATCATCTGGACAGGACAGGAAATGACATCACGGTAAGGTTACAATCAAGCTGTCCACGTTTAGAATAACAATCAATGATGAATCACTCCAGCTGAGTGGAGACAGTATTTATTTATCTCTCTAGTAATGACAACATCACCAGACTCCCTTAACAAATGTGTCAGTTTAGTGAGTTGTTGAGTTGGAGACACTTTATAAACTCTGTGAAACTCTGTCTCTGACTCATTCTGCATTATTTGGACCTTCTTGTAAATTCCGCAGTTGTTCTACATGAACTTCTTTCTGTCTTTGTGTAGAAACATGGAGTCTGTTAGTCCCAGTGAAGTGACAGCTAATCAGGCTCTGAAAGTTTGAAAATGTATTTCATTTGTTTCTTTATTAGAATTATTTTTCTTCAAATTTTTTCCAGACTTTCCCAAACACTCACCGAGCTCTATGGAGATCACGTTCTCTTGTCCCGGTTCAGTCTTCACGCCGCTCAGGCCACTGATGTCATAAACCACCTGGTAGATGGTCGCCGGGGTCGGCTGGGTGGTTGCCGTGGTCACAGCTGTCACCATGGTGACGGGACTCTCCACCACAGGATCCTCAGAGATGCCGCTGTCGCTCTCAGACGACGGGTCGGCAAGCGGCCCGTTGGGAAACACCTCGTTCGGGTCGACGGCGTGGAGGACATCCTCGGATTCGCTGTCGTTCAGCGTCTGAGACACAGTCACAGGGTCAGACTCACTGCATCAGGTGACCTCACCTGTACCACATACAGCTGGTACACTCACACAGCCGGAGTCGAGCGCCCAGTCCTGCACGGGTTTCTCTGAGCCGCAGAAGACGAGGTCGGAGCAGGCGAGCGGGGCTTCGAGCTGCCAGCTGTCCGCCGCCACGCCGTCACCCAGAAACAGCTCGCCGCTCTCTGCGTCCATCGCCTGAAACACATTCACACACACAGAGTACATTTACCTGTGAGGTACTTCTACTCCATCACATTTAGTTTAGTTTATAAACTCTGATGTTCTGTTATAAATCAGACTGTTTGAACAAGAACAGCTGAAACAGTCAGTCAAGGAATCAGTCGGTCGATTTCCAGAAAATACATTAACAAACATTTTGATGTTTTTTCCTGTAACAATAGTTGATGGTTGCAGCGTCACAGATGAAGACTGCTGCTTTTTCTTCAAATCTTTTGGATGAAGGACAAACATACAGACGGTTTCCAGCTGATACTGATAACTGATAATCACCTGCTCTCCTGGCTGACACCGATAAGATAATTGATCATTTCATGTCTTCTAGGCCTGCACGATATGAGGAAAATCTGCAATGTGCGATAACACTGTTCAATATTGCGATGACGATATAACTTGCGATAAATACACAAATATTGAAGTTTGCATATTATTAACTATACAGTTAATGATGGCTAACGTTAGTTTTGAATTGTTGGTGTAGGTCTTCATGGTTGTGCTGCAGCTGGTGATGGATGATGGTTGTGTTTCCTCTAGAAGTTACAACAACTGCTCGGCATGTTTTACACAGTTCCTGTGTTTGTAACACGTCGTCTCTCCTGAATCCAGAATAAGACCATATAGCAGAAGTGCGTCTGACAGGCTAAATGTTGGCATGCATGGCACACGTAAACAAAATGATTTTTCTTATTCATCGTGTGTCCGGCAGTCTGATATGTTCAAATCGCGGTGACGATGAAAATTCGATTCATCGGGCAGCCCTAACGTCCTTCTCTGTCTTCCCCTCCTCCTCTTTCTCTATATTTTATTGACAACATATAACTCAGTTCTGGAGAAACACGTTGCTGCGTGATGTCGTTGAAAGATGGTAAAGGTCCATACATATTTCTCACCAAACAGTCGATGTTTGTTGATTCAATAATCAGCAGATGAATCCAGAATGAAAACAACCGTCAGCTGCACGTGTGACACGAGACAGTTCAGTGTGAGAAAGTAAAGAGCAGAACAAAGACAGTGTGAGATCCTGATAGAGCCGGTGACGCAACACTGGAGGAGGATATCCTGGTAGACACACACCCCCACAAACACACACAGCCACAAACACACACATGCCCGGCCTGTCTGACTGAATAGAAACCTGATAAGCTGCTGAACGTGTTTCCAGCTCGCTCCACCTTCACCTCCGTTTCTCTGGGTTCACAGGGACTGAATAATAAAGGGACACTGAAGGCCGATAAATAAAAACAAAAAGGTTCAAACTCGACCGACGGTCAGAATCACAAATCTTCTTCTTCTGTCTCTCTCCTCATTAATCTCCTGTCGTTACACTCCATCAGAATGATCTAGAGACTTCATACAGAAAAGCACAGAGAGGCCGACTGATACATCGGACCATATTCTCTTATCAGATATATATTGGCAATCAGTACAAGAAATGCACGGAAGCCCTGAGGGTCAACAGAGAACATTCAGGTGGTCCATTCTCTCAGTCTCAGTCTCAATTCATGGCTTAAAGGAAACAGCTGAAAGAAAATGTTTAGCCAGAAAAATCTTTCAAAAGTTCCTTAAAAAAAAAAAATCATTTACAAAACAGACTGAAAAATAGTTTTGCCAGATGACAAAAGGAATTTTAGCTTGGAAAATGACCAAAGCAAAACCTTTTCACTTGTTCATAAGTCATAAACACAAATTAAATCAGAAAACCGATTAACACTATTATTTTCTCACTGGCATCTCAGGGCTTCCGTACTTTACAGTGTTCATGGCATTATTAAGTACCTTTAATAAATAAATAAATAAAGATTTGGTGGGTGAATTATATTTTCCTCAAAAAAACAATGACCAAAATTTGTATTTGTCTATTTTCACATATCAAGAAAGAAAGAAAGAAAGAAAGAAAGAAAGAAAGAAGATCCTGGTAACTTGTTAATATCATTGCTGGCAAACACCTGCTGGTTTTGAAGCATCTCAAGAGGAAACGCCACAAAATTTGCATCCAACATGTGGTGGAGTGGAAGTATTAAGGACCAAAAATTGGAAGTGCCTCAAAATTGTAGGTCTAATAAAGTAACTGTATCATATTAATATCATACTTAATTACAATTACAATTACATTGCTGTTTTTTTACTGTTGGGTGGTTTAATTTCCTGTAAAACAAGTGCTATATTTGACTCATTATATGTTTTGTTTTGTTTTGTTTTGTTTTGTTTTGAAGTTGCTTATCTACAAGGTAACTGCAGGTAACAGATAAATGTAATAGATTAAAAAGTACTGTAATAGTTCTGTCTGGAAGGCAGTAAAAGTATAAATAGGCATGAAATTAAAACTTGAGCCAAATACTTTACAACAACTATGGACCAGTGAGTTAATGAGAGTTAATGTGAGTTAGTGTTAGTTGATGTGAGTTAATGAGTTAGTGTGAGTTAATGTGAGTTAGTGTTAGTTAGTGTTAGTAAATGTTAGTAAATGTGAGTTAGTGTTAGTTGATGTGAGTTAATGTGAGTTAGTGTTAGTTAATGTGAGTTAATGTAAGTTAGTGTTAGTTAATGTTAGTAAATGTGAGTTAGTGTTAGTTGATGTGAGTTAATGTGAGTTAGTGTTAGTTAATGTGAGTTAGTGTTAGTTAATGTGAGTTAGTGTTAGTTAATGTGAGTTAGTGTTAGTTAATGTGAGTTAGTGTTAGTTAATATTAGTTAATGTCAGCTGTTGATGTTAGCTGTGTCAGGGCTCAGGCCTGATCCTGGTTCAGCCGGATCAACAGGAGCAAACAGCACGATTAATGTTCACACTCACTGAGCTGACTGGTTCTTCTTCTTTTTCTTTTTCTTCTTCTTCTTCTTCTACTTATTCTTCCGGGTTCAGACCCTCCGGTTCTTCATCACCGAGCGGCCCCTCCGCGGCTGCAGCAGCACCGGGGACACGGACAGACTCCACACGCTACTTCTGTCGGTCCAGTCAATAAAAAGTCCAGCTGGCAGCTCCGCGTCCAGCACCAGCGACGCAGCTTCCGCCTCCACTTCTTCTTCTTCTTCTTCTTCTTCGTTCTCATCTGTCTTCTTCTTCTGCTGCTGCTGCTGCTGCTGTCGGACGTCACAGCTGGAGCTCAACATCGCCGCTTGCTGGCAAGAGTTCCCATCTGCAGTCAAGATGGCCGACAAGGGCGCCGGAAGTTGGTTAATCACCAAAATAAAAGCCGCCATTTATCCTATCCATACCGGAAGCCTCAAGCGGAAGTTAGTTAATCACCAAAATAAAAGCTTAACAAACACGTACGTTTACACCATAGACTTGTTTTACACATAACATAATTCTATGCATTTTGTGCATTTACATGTTTATGGTATAATTGATTAGTTAATTGTCTCGCCACGACTTTACTCAGAAGTTAGTTAGAAGCCTATAATAATCACTAAGTTATAATGTTAACATTTCATGGATTTAGCTTCAATATCAATGTTATGAATAAAAAATGTGAATATTATGTTTGTGTGGTGGTGATGGGGGGCACAAACACACACACACTCACACATTACAATATTAAAGTAAAGTAACTTGATTACATTCTGTTACTATTGGAATAATAACAAATAAAGACCAGAGAAATTAAATATCAATAAAAAAATGACCATTTTTTAACAATTGTTTGTCTGTGTTGGTTCTAATAATATTTGTTTTATTTTGAGTTTATCCTCTTTCGACAAAACAGCTTGAGAAATCACAGGAAACAGGCTGCAGTAAAACACCCTGAGCCAGGAGTTGAACAGTTCTGAGGCAAAACCTCTATATTTGGGATACCTGCTGAACCAACTGAGCTGTTGGTCTCTCTGATCTATCAGCATAAACTAGGTCAAATAAGTCCCGCCCACAGATTTTCTGGCGAATCCAGGTGGTGCTCGCCAAAAGGGGCGGTTTCCCGCGCGAAGTTACTGCATTTCCCTCCAAAACTAATGATGTGTATAAAAAGGCTGACAGAGTGTCACTCTGGTCTTTGGGACTCTTCTCTGAGGACACGAACACGGTGAGTAAACTGCGCTGTATGATTCTGCTTTATGTGTCCAGTTACCTGCTCAGTACAGGTGTATTCATGTCTGTGTGGGAGCTGTACAGATCAGTTATTACCTCCAGATCTCAGGTAAAAAGCCCAGGTGATGTTCCTTCATATATCAGAGCTCCATATAGTAACAACCTTAATGTTCTCTGTGGGTTAAAATGGAGCCAGCCTCCCTCTCATGTCGGTGAGATTTGTGTTTGCCTCAAATGTTTCTGAAATAACTCTGAACAGAAGCTGAAGAGATCTCATTTAATTGTTAAGTGTTGAGGTAAATTCGGCTGGAACATAATCCTTTAATTACATCCAATTAAATCGGCACGGATGTTATGTTTTTCTCCGTGCACCAAACTCCATTATGATTTTTGTCGTTTTATCTCTGCCTGTTTATTACATGAACAATGCTCAGTTAATTAAACGGTGGTCACTCTCTCAAAAGAAGTTGTGAGTCTGGGTAAAGTCGGCATGAAACTTTTTTGAAATGTATGTATTCTTTAGAAAGCTGGTTAGCTAACGTTTGCAGGTCAGCTTCAGTGAGTGGTTATGTTATGCTATGTTAGCTAGCTGACTTTAAAGTTGTTGCAGATGCACTGCACGGTGTGGAAACACGTTAGCAGCGGCTCAGCTGCCTTTATTAACGGGTCAGGGCACATTAACTGGGTACTGACAGTATAACGAGCTTATAAAGACGACTGGGTCATTTAATCGTCGTGTTTGTACAGACAGGTTTGTATGTTAGCTAACGTGTGTGTCTGTGGGAGAGCGTTAGCATGACGCCACATGCTGTGTAATGTTAGCTTGTTAATACTAGCATCGTTACAGCTGAATATCTGAGTACAGCACAGCTAGCTAACAGGCTCCGTGTTGTGTTAGTAATGTCTCAGTATGTTAGTATGTCAGCATCTAGAAGGTCATTCTGAGCAGCTAAAGTAGTTTAACACACAATATGCAGCCTCAGTGTAGCTGCACAGAATGTATTCAGTGTGTTTGTCTCAGTTCTGGTTTAATATGTTATTTAAATCACTGCACTGACTCCCTGTGTGTCAAAAGATAGACTTTAAAATCATATTACTCATGTGTAAAGCACTAAATGTTGTCAGGATTTAATACATTTGGTTTACCTTTAAGACACATATTTATTGAATTAGATTATAGTAGATTTTACAGTGCAGAGTGATGTGAGTTTTTGGGAGTGATGTCATGCACATGGTTACAGACTGCTATATCATTCTTTAGTATGAAATTATAATCCTGTAAGAAATCCTCTTTTTACTTGATGTGTCTGTAATCTGATTACATCTTCTTTTCCAGATTTATATATATATATGTATATATATATGTATATATATATATATACATATGTATAATATATGTATATATTATATATATATATGTATGTATATTAATGTATTATATGTATATATATATATATATATGTATGTATATATATGTATATATATGTATATATGTGTGTAATATATATATATATATATGTGTATATATATATATATATGTGTATATATATATATATATATGTGTATATATATATATATATATATATATATATACACATACACACAGAGACACACATATGCCTGTAGTTTTCATGTTATATTAAAGTTCTTCCTCCTCTCTCCAGGTGAACAGTGGGACTTGTCTTCAGCTTCAGGTGGCTCTGACCTGTAAAGTGGTCAGACCCAGAGAGGAGAGCCACCTGGTCCAACAAGGTCAGTGCTAAAACAGGTGCAAAAATTAAAGGCAGAAAGTGTGAGATTTGTCATTTGTTTATCTTCACTGTTTAGCCACAACATTAAAACAACTGACTAGTGAAATGAGCATTGACCATCTTGTTTCAATCAAATGTTCTGCTGGGAAACTTTGAGTTCTGTCATTTCTGTGGAGCCTCTTTGACAAACACCACCCACCCAAACACTGTTCAGACCAACTACACCCCCGAATGGCAAAGAACCCAAGGTGTCAAACTGGCCTCCTCATTCTCCAGATTCCAACCCAGTTGAGCATCTATGGGATGCGTCAGAACCAACTCCCATCCATGTTGGGGCCCCCATGGATCGTTCTTGGCTCAGACTGCATCCAGTGGAAGCTCAGTTGGATTGAGATCTGGGGAATCTGGAGGCCAGGTTGACACCTTGAGCTCTTTCCCACGTTCCTCGGGTCGTTCCCGAACAGTTTTTGCGGTGTTGCAGGTGCGTCGTCCTGCTGGGGGGGCACTGCCATCAAGGAGTGCTGCTGCCATGAGGGGGTGTACTCGGTCTGCAGCTGTGTTTGGGTGACTGGTGTTTGTCAAAGAGACGTCCACATGAATGCCAGGACTCATGGTTTCACAGCCGAACATGGCATTGGAACACAATGATCCATGTTATTTATTTCACCTGTCACTGGTTCTAATGTTCTGACTCTCAGTGTATACACATGTTAAATAGTTTATGAATCCGATCTAATATGCATTTAGGCACTGTAGCCATAATTGTTTAGATTTCCTCTCAGTAAAACAAAACCTGTTTCGAATACCTCTACTTCCTTTGAACCCTGTGGGTTTTGAGCTGGGACTTATACATTTTCAGTGGACAGCTTTATTTGGTGGCCTTGTAAGGTTTCTCTTGAGTGGTTATTAGTTTGTCTACGTCCTTTTGAGTGTATAAACTATGATGAGCAGAGCCTGGCGTTAACATTGCCGTTCTTATTCATGGTAGAAGTGCAATGAATTGAGAGCTACAACACCAGCAGAACTGAGCAGAGATGTGTTGTTTTGGAGGCCTCGTGGTAAAGAGCTTTCTCGGGACAATAGTTCAGTAAGGGTAATCCACTCGTTAGTGGTCTGCCGAGCAAACCTGGTGTTATCATTGTAAGTTACAGGTTAACTTGACCAGACTTCAGCTATCTTCAATGGCAAATGCCTGAGTGCTGTCCATCAGAGCTGATAGCTGTGGTTTCCAAGAATGGCAGCCAGTCAGGCCATTGATCAACTGCAGGTATTGGTAATAGCGTATCCTACGAGCCCTTGTGCCATCCCGCTAACTTAAAGGTCCCTGTACGTGGTGACATACCTATAGCAGGTCCCTGTCTGATGATACAAACCTATGGTTGGTAGAAGCGAGCACATAGTGGTCGTGTTTAGCTTGGGCCTCGGCCTGGCTAGGGACATGCTCAGGGCCACGGTAGAAGCTAGCCTGACGCCATATGCAGCTCTGTTCTCTGCCCTCATGTCCATGACGAGATTCACATGCGACCTCAGTGAGCATGGTAATGCGATGCCTTTGCTTGAAGATAATGTTGAATCTCTGTGATAAAACAAAATGAAAACAATTGCAGGAATTCATTTTCTTTGCAACTCAGTGCAACAGCATCCTGCATGATAACACCATGCAGAGATCATTACAAAGCTGTTACAGGGCCCTCGGCCTCACTGCCCAGCAGGCCACTAATAAGGATCCGATTGTGCTGTGGTGACATTTTTCGTTTGGAAGCAGTTGTTGAGGTCATGTTCATGGTATAAGTGCAATGAAATGATAGCTACAAACAGCTTGAGCGGTTGTTAGTTTGTCTGCATCCTTCTGAGTGTATTGACGGGTTGTTTTCAGTTTAGGTACATCTCCACTCGAGCGCGCAACTGTGCGTTCAGAGAGTGCTTGATAAACTTTATGAACCCTTGAGGTTGTTGTCTTGTGAACTGATAGCTAGAAACAGCTAGCGCAGTTGTTAGTTTGTTTGCATCCGTCTAAGTGTATTGAAGGTTTGTTTTCAGTTCTGGTACATCTCCACTCGAGCGCGCAACTGTGCGTTCATAGAGTGCACAGTTGGAACACAATGATCCATGTTATTTATTTCACCTGTCACTGGTTCTAATGTTCTGACTCTCAGTGTATACACATGTTAAATAGTTTATGAATCCGATCTAATATGCATTTAGGCACTGTAGCCATAATTGTTTAGATTTCCTCTCAGTAAAACAAAACCTGTTTCGAATACCTCTACTTCCTTTGAACCCTGTGGGTTTTGAGCTGGGACTTATACATTTTCAGTGGACAGCTTTATTTGGTGGCCTTGTAAGGTTTCTCTTGAGCGGTTATTAGTTTGTCTACGTCCTTTTGAGTGTATAAACTATGATGAGCAGAGCCTGGCGTTAACATTGCCGTTCTTATTCATGGTAGAAGTGCAATGAATTGAGAGCTGCAACACCAGCAGAACTGAGCAGAGATGTGTTGGAGGCCTCGTGGTAAAGAGCTTTCTCGGGACAATAGTTCAGTAAGGGTGATCCACTCGTTAGTGGTCTGCCGAGCAAACCTGGTGTTATCATTGTAAGTTACAGGTTAACTTGACCAGACTTCAGCTATCTTCAATGGCAAATGCCTGAGTGCTGTCCATCAGAGCTGATAGCTGTGGTTTCCAAGAATGGCAGCCAGTCAGGCCATTGATCAACTGCAGGTATTGGTAATAGCGTATCCTACGAGCCCTTGTGCCATCCCGCTAACTTAAAGGTCCCTGTACGTGGTGACATACCTATAGCAGGTCCCTGTCTGATGATACAAACCTATGGTTGGTAGAAGCGAGCACATAGTGGTCGTGTTTAGCTTGGGCCTCGGCCTGGCTAGGGACATGCTCAGGGCCACGGTAGAAGCTAGCCTGACGCCATATGCAGCTCTGTTCTCTGCCCTCATGTCCATGACGAGATTCACATGCGACCTCAGTGAGCATGGTAATGCGATGCCTTTGCTTGAAGATAATGTTGAACCTCTGTGATAAAACAAAATGAAAACAATTGCAGGAATTCATTTTCTTTGCAACTCAGTGCAACAGCATCCTGCATGATAACACCATGCAGAGATCATTACAAAGCTGTTACAGGGCCCTCAGCCTCACTGCCCAGCAGACCACTAATAAGGATCTGATTGTGCTGTGGTGATGTTTTTCGTTTGGAAGCAGTTGTTGAGGTCATGTTCATGGTATGAAGTGCAATGAACTGATAGCTACAAACAGCTTGAGCGGTTGTTAGTTTGTCTGCATCCTTCTGAGTGTATTGACGGTTTGTTTTCAGTTCAGGTACAACTCCACTCGAGCGCACAACTGTGCATTCAGAGAGTGCTTGATAAGCTTTATGAAGCCTTGGAAGTTGTTGTTTTGCTGGAGAAACATCGAGGTATAAAGCTTTCAGGCTAACAGTGTTAGCTAAACAACGTTGAGCGCAGTAAGCTATGACAACCAGTTCACCACCGTAGAGTTCTAGGCACAAAAGTTCAGTAACAGCGATCCAGTTGTTAGTGTAGTCTGCCAGGCAAACCTGGTTATCAGGCTTGTGTGAACCGGCCAACCAGAGCAGACTTAGGCCCACCTCAAAACCCACAGGATTCAAGGAGTGTTTTTACAGCTACTGAATAAACACAAAAACATATATCTTGAAATAAAATGTATGTGAAAATACAAGTCTTCTCACTGTTAACAACTCGACTCTCTTGAGTCCTGTTAATAGCCCACAAAGTGCGTTTTTTGACAACCTGAGAATGAGACTCAAAAATCAGCTGTCTTTCTACAGAATTGCTTTATGAGTATACCGACATCACGCAATTAATCAATTGATTAATAATTGTCCTCCAAAATGCAGGACATGACTTGTCTCACTTTTCTCTCAGGTCTCAACTTTCTGCTTTTAATGCTGATTAACTTAATCTATAATAATACATCATGTTTGATCAGCAAATATTTAATATTGATAATAAGAATCTGAAAATAACAACTACAATAATAATAATAATAATAATAATAATAATTTAGTGAAAAATTCAATTTATGCAAAATATGAAAAGTATTTAACATGTATATCTTCACTGTTCAGCCGAAACATTAAAACAACTGACTAGTGAAATGAGCATTGATCATCTTGTTTCAATCAAATGTTCTGCTGGGAAACTTTGAGTTCTGTCATTTCTGTGGAGCCTCTTTGACAAACACCACCCACCCAAACACCGTTCAGACCAACTGCACCCCCTCATGGCAAAGAACCCAAGGTGTCAAACTGGCCTCCTCATTCTCCAGATCCCAATCCAGTTGAGCATCTGTTGGATGAGTCAGAACCAACTCCCATCCATGTGGGGCCCCCATGGATCGTTCTTGGCTCAGACTGCATCCAGTGGAAGCTCAGCTGGATTGAGATCTGGGGAATCTGGAGGCCAGGTTGACACCTTGAGCTCTTTCCCACGTTCCTCGGGTCGTTCCTGAGCAGTTTTTGCAGCGTTGCAGGCGCGTTGTCCTGCTGGGGGGGCACTGCCATCAAGGAGTGCTGCTGCCATGAGGGGGTGTACTCGGTCTGCAGCTGTGTTTGGGTGACTGCTGTTTGTCAAAGAGACGTCCACATGAATGCTAGGACTCATGGTTTCACAGCCGAACATGGCATTGGAACACAATGATCCATGTTATTTATTTCACCTGTCACTGGTTTTAATGTTGGTGCTCTCAGTGTATACACATGTTAAATGCTTTTTACAGATACACTCAAAACCTCCCAAAAAAGGACTAAAAATCTTCACAATGACACTCAAACCCTCCACAGTAACACACAAAACCTCCACAATAACACAAAAACCCTCCACAAATACACAAAACCTCCACAATAACACACAAAACCTCCACAATGACTCAAAAACCCTCCACAAATACACAAAACCTCCACAATAACACACAAAACCTCCACAATAACACACAAAACCTCCACAATGACTCAAAAACCCTCCACAATAACACACAAAACCTTCACAATAACACACAAAACCTCCACAAATACACAAAACCTCCACAATGACATAAAAAACCCACAATGACACAAAACCCTCCACAATAATACACAAAACCTCCACAATAACACACAAAACCTCCACAATGACACAAAAACCCTCCACAATAACACACAAAACCTTCACAATAACACACAAAACCTCCACAAATACACAAAACCTCCACAATGACATAAAAAACCCACAATGACACAAAACCCTCCACAATAATACACAAAACCTCCACAATGACACAAAAACCCTCCACAATAACACACAAAACCTCCACAATAACACACAAAACCTCCACAATGACACAAAAACCCTTCACAATAACACACAAAACCTTCACAATAACACACAAAACCTCCACAAATACACAAAACCTCCACAATGACATAAAAAACCCACAATGACACAAAAACCCTCCACAATAACACACAAAACCTCAACAATAACACAAAAACGCTCCACAAATACACAAAACCTCCACAATGACACACAAAACCTCCACAAATACACGCAAAACCTCCATAATGACACATTTAATCTCTACAACCACCACAAATTCACAAAAAAAATCCACAAATAGACACAAATCCTGCACAAAGAGGCGTGAAACTACCACTGCTCTTCTTTTTCATCTTGCAGGTGACGGACGGTTGAAAGGACGAATCACCAAGACGAACAAGAAGAGCCAAACAATGGAGACGAGCCGCCACAGGAGCCTGAAGGGAAAGTGTGAGTATCTTTCATCTGAACTTTACGAGTTGATCAAACATGGCTGATATATGTGCAGAGTGCTGATGGTCACTGTTGGTTTCTCCAGAACCAGAGCAGCCAGGAGCTGAAAGTGTGGGCAGAGGAACCGGCTGCTGAGAACTTTCCTGAACTGAATCCTGATTTCCTGTCATCAAGTTTTGTGGACTGACATGTTGTCTGGTTGGTGCTCGGCCCAGGACAGGAAGGCTCTGCAGCGGGTGATCCATCCATCCACAGAGCATCAGTGACAGAGGAGAGGTGAGGTGTCTGCTCAGAGCTCAGAGAATACTGAAAAGACTAACAGAACCAGAAGGAACCGCTGACGTAGCTTCTGTCCTCAGACTGTGAGACTCCTGAACATCCTCAACAACACAGACTGCTTTGGTTTCTGTCCGTCTGTGATGAAGCATTAAATGAGTCAAACTTACTCTACAAGCCTGGTGTTTTCTAATGTTTTCTGTCAGATCAGTAGGAAATGTTGTGCTGCTCACAATCAGGAGCAGGAGGTTTTTTCTTTTATTAAGCAAACTCACAAACATTCTTTCATTCATTAAGGCAGAAACTCCTCAAATATTAATGTTCCCATCTTTGTTTTTAATAAGTGTTTTGTAGTTAATGAGTACGACTGAGGGTTTTGTCTCTCTGTCACAGACAGACCACAAGTGTCACGGAAAATAGTAATAAAGCATTTAACTAATTGTGCAATAAATATAGGCATTAATAAAATAAAAATATTTGTCTAAAATAGAATTAATTACAAAGTTTTCAATATTATAAATATGTCATTATTTCATGTTTTAATGTGTAATAAAATTAGGAATTATAAAAGAAAATGTAAATCCATCGATAAATTGTTCAAATTAAAAAGGTTTAAAATATTCACTTTTTAAATAGCAGAAGACAAATAAATAGCTGGATTCACAAACTGAATTAAGAAATTTTACATTTTAAAAACAAACATTTTATTATTTGTGATGTATATTTATATAAAGCAGTTAGAATGACCTCGTGTCTGAATTTTGCTACTGTACATCAGTAAACTTGCCTCAGGTGAGGTTTTATTTGTTTGTTTTGTTTCTTTTAAATCTTAAAGAAATCTTTTAAAAACTGTGTGTGTGTGCGCCCCCTACCACCACCACACAAACATAATATTCACATTTTTATTCATAATATTGATATTGAAGCTAAATCCATGAAATGTTAACATTAAAACTTAGTTATTATTATAGGCTTCTAACTAACTTCTGAGTAAAGTTGTGGTGAGGCAATTAACTAATCAATTATACCGTTACCATAAACATGTAAATGCACAAAATGCATAGAATTATGTTATGTGTTAACTATACAGTCTATTGTGTAAACGTATGTGTTTTTTAAGCTTTTGTTTTAGTGATTAACTAACTTCCGCTTGAGACTTCCGGTATGGATTTGATAACTGGTGGCTTTTATTTTGGTTTTATTTTGGTGATTAAACAACTTCCGGTTGGGACTTCCGGTATGGATTGGATATATGGCGGCGCCCTTGTCGGCCATCTTGACTGCAGATGGGTGCCTCGCCGCCAAGACACTGGACTTTAAAAATGATCGGACTTTATTTTTTATTATATAATTAATCTTTTATTGACCTACAGATTATTTTGGATATTGATGTTTTATATATATTTGTATTTACCTTTTACTGTTGTTCTTATTATTCTTATATTTTAAATGCAATTGTACATGCAATATTTTTTTAATGAATATCTTGTATTGGTACAGCTTGTTTTTGAATCTTCCCATCTTGAAAATTTTATATTTTATTATTTTAACATTTCATTTTATTGCAATTGCTGTGCATTAGTCACTAAACCTGTATTTACATTTTTTTTTCACTTGTAAAGCACTTTGAATTGTATTTTGATTCATTTTAAAGGTGCTATATAGATGAACTTTGATTGATTGTTTGATTAACTGTCTGCTTCCATGTCTGAGGTGTGTCCTGCCTTCCATCAGCTGTTTGAACACATTTATCAACGTATTGATGACAAAGCATGTCAAAGTTTACAAATCCAGTAAAAACAGAAAGAAAAGTGAAGAAAGTCACCAGACTCCCTTTAAAAAACGCTCAATTTAGAGACTTGCTGCGTCAGAATGAATTGTATAAACGTTGTGAAACGCTGACTACAACACATTCTTAACTATTTGTGCTTTCTTGTTCATTCGGCAAACGTTGTACATGAATATGTTTAATTATTTGTGTATAAAATGTCGTATGTCGCGCTGCACATGGTGAATTCGGGTTATCTGGACACTTAATGGTACATGTGGGACTGAACACACTCAGGTGTTGTTATCTGTTCTAACAAAACATAGTCATCAGCACTTTTCTCTCTCAGCTAATCCTGGATGTGGTGTCTCGTGTCTTTAACTGTTCTTAGTGAGTAAGTCTTTGCTTCAAACTTAAATGTGAAGGATTTCCCTGTAAATGAGAAGATTTATAACAAACCTCAGCAGTGAATATCAGGCGCATGAACTCTGTTTTATCCTCTGCATGTGACACAGCCGCCGCTGAGCAGTTTCTCTTCTTTTCATAAAGTTTTTATTGCTGCGTGTTTTGGAGATAAAGCTTCACAGTTTATGACCTCACATGATGACCTGTACGTTCACGGTGATTCTGGTTCATCAGTGCTTCAGCACCTCATACAGAAGATTATCCAGACATATTTCCTTAAATTCAAAATATCCAGTCAGAAGTTTTTAGTTATTTGTATGATTTCAGTGTCTTTAACGTGACCGTGTTTGAATATTTGGTACCTCCAGCCTTGATGTCTCTGAATAAAAAGCGTTACATTAATGAAGACCAGAAGATCATAAACCAGGTTTGGAAGGGTCCTCAGGTTAATGGTCCTCTGCAACTTTAGGGATTCATGGAAGATTGTGTGGTTCCTTGGAAGGTTTCAGGGCTTCTTCATTGGGTTTCTGGGTTCAGGCAGAGTGTTTGGGGCTTTGAGGTCAGGGGTTCTTTTACTTTCACTAGCTGGGTCATTGAAGGACTATCAGAACAGGGTTTCAGGGTTCTAAACTGAGCATGATGTTCTTGATGGCTTTCTCTGATTTTCTAGGGCCTACCCAGGACTCGTCATGGATCCTGGAGGGTCTCAGTGGGTTTTTTGGTTGTTGGATTTTAACTTTATTTAAAGGATGGGTTTTTTGGGTTCTTGATCGAGCTTGAGGTGTTCTTAATGGATTCTTACAATATTCAAAGCCTACCATGGACTCCGAGGTGTTCGCCGTGGATAGACAGAGAACAGGGTTTCAGGGTTCTCAATCTGTCTGATGGTCTTCTTAAGGGTGTATTATGGACTCCTCAATGTTCGTCACATATTCTCAAGGGTCGTCTTGGTCGTTCTAAAGCTTTTTTATGGTTGTTTGATTTCCATTTTAATTGAGTGACGGGTTTGGAGGTTCTTGACTTTGCAGCAGATATTCTCAAAGGAATCCTACAATAATTCAGAGCCTGCCACAGACTTTTGAGTGTTGGTGGTCTTGTTGGTGGTTCTTCAGGGGATTTTGTTGTTTGATTTCCATCTAATTTGAAGAACGGGGTTTAAAGGTTCTTCAAGGGTTCCTGAGGTATTTGATGTTCTACGATGTTCTCTCGGGTGTTCATCACTGATCCATGAGGACCACCTGCAGGTTCTGATGGGATTCAAAGGAACAGTGAGGAGTTAGAGACACTTTGGGTTGTTGACGGGTTTTAAGATGTCTGTGGGAAGTGTTCTGTTATAGAGCTGAATGGATTTCAAGAATTTCCACAGTTGTCATGTTGTTTCCAGAGGTCAACATTAGAGATAAGGATTGCATAATTGAACACTGGCTGTAGAACTCAGTGCTGAGAGAGACAGAACATTAATGATTGTGTTGACTTCGACCTTTGACTTCATCTGATTTGTTTACCCGTGTTTGAATGATTTGTGCTATCAGGTGTCTGAACATGTGGAATTTCTTCACACTGTGTCGCTTCAGTCGTGTTTCAGTGTCACAGGTTGTTTTTCAATCCCTAAATATCCACCAACAACATAAAAAAACATAAACAGAACCGGTGTTTGGCCCGAAACTGACGGTTTGTATCGCTCATAGTTTCATTCTGACCTCTGACTCTGTTCTTACAGTCATAAGTGATGAAGGAAACAGTCACAGTGTGTTCAGCAGCTGGATGGATCCTCCTCCCAGCTGTGTGAAGTCAAGTAGACACAACACCACCGGAACACAAGAGAGTGTACCATCAAAATAAAAGCATGGACTGTCATTATATCAGTGGTCCTGCTCCTCAACGGGTCTCGTTAGACGAAGCTGTATTTTGCTCTTGAACTTTCCTCTCAGGTGATCAAATATTGACTCTTCTCCTCCCTTTTACTTCAGATCATTCCATCTCAAGTATTTTAGAGGCCTAAAGAAGTAAAATGATCCAGTAGTTTTCAAAATCAAAAGAATTTAACCCCTAGTTTGGGAACATACTGCCAACGAGAGGCGTAATGTAACTGAGTACTGTACATTTAGACAGCCGCTGTAACGAATTACACATCATGAGGTACTTGTACTTTTTTATTTGATTATTTCCATTTTCTGCAACTTCAGAGCTAACTTCTACTCTCCTACATCTCAGAGACAAATATCGTACTTTTTACTCGACTACGTTTGTCTGATAGTTACATTTTGAGGTTGTTACAAGGTTAAATATCTTGGACATTTTACCACAGAGCAAATGACTCACTCTTCTCCTTCATTGTCTTCTAATTAGTGTAATTTTTAGCCACCAGCTAAATCTAAAAACATGTCTGACCCTCGCTGGTGTCAGGTGCGTCTGTTCAGGGTCACTGTAGAAAGATGGCGGGCCAACATGGCGGCCGCCCTGGAGGGAAACTCGCCGTAGATATAAGCGGCTCATTATAAGGTAATTATTGGTGATTATACACTGATAAAAATTTATATTCCATTTCTGCCAAGTCTATTCTGCTAGATTCCACATTGGACCTCTATGCAGGAAAAACCAGCATAGACCAGCACCAAAACGAGCACCAGGTGCTGCTTTTGGTGCTGGTCTATGCTGGTTTTTCCTGCAGGGCTTTTAGATTATATCTATGTCGAAATTAATTTATGTTTCTGTGATCTGTGTTTAAAAACTGGCC
The DNA here is from genome assembly GCA_963678695.2 of Diplodus puntazzo. Taxonomy (NCBI): domain Eukaryota; kingdom Metazoa; phylum Chordata; class Actinopteri; order Spariformes; family Sparidae; genus Diplodus; species Diplodus puntazzo. The sequence goes on along the minus strand of OZ023160.1, from coordinate 1,350,665 downwards.
CCACACATTCCCTGCAGGAAGAGTCTCTTCTTACCCGGCTTTTATTTTGAAAACAGGAAGTGCGCCGCGCTCTCTGACAGCAGTTCCGTCACGACGCGGATCAGCTGATGGGAACTGAGTCACCACTTCCCGGACAACATGGTTCATTAACTGAAACACACCGAGCGGAGAAAAACACACCGAAGTGGGTTTTATTCAGTCTGTTTCTGCTGAGAGGTTCCGAGAGAGCTGCTGGACCAGAACCCAGGTACGACTCAGATCTTTATTACCGAGCGGAACTAAAAAAAAAACCAAAACATTGTCACAAGTTCCGTCAAAGTTTCCACTTTTCACAGGAATCACATGAAGTGTTTGTTCCGTCTGGTCCGTCAGAGGCTCATCTGGTTCTGACCCGTTCTGTCTGTGTCACTGATCCTGGATCTGTTGAGTGCAGTCACACAGTTCTGTTAGAACTCACTTCATCCGGTCCGAAGTTAAAATTAGAACTGCTCTGAAACATGATGACAGGCTGAGTTCTGACAAGTTCTGAGAGCAGCTGGTGTCTCCTCGGAACCACCTGGACTCACCGACGGTCCAATAACAAAAGACTGTTCGACTCAAGTTTTACTTTTAGTGAGAATTGTGTTTTGGAACTTACATTAAATAGTTTAATAGATTCTACAGAATATTATTTAAAAACAATGTTCATTAGCTTCCAGGTCATATGACCCAGTGACTCCGAACCGGTACCGGACTGTACTGATAATAAAGATGATCAGGAATCTGTTTACATCTTATTTTAAAGCTTGAATCTGATTTCAGAGTTTCAGGATCTCTTTTTATTTCATTTTGGTGTTTTATTATGTTTTTTAATCAATATTTCTTCATTAAAAATCAGCATTTTCCCCAATAAAATATATATATATATATATATATATATATATATATATATATATATATATATATATATATATTAATACAGAATTCTACATTTTGTCAGTAAGTTTCATGTGTAATCAGCTGTTTCTTTCAGGAGCTTCCGGGTCATGTGGCTCAGTGACTCAGAATCAGCACTGACTGTCTCTTTGTTTTGGGATTTTAAGTCCTCGTCATATTTTATATTAATAATAAATGAAATATCACAAGCTCTGTCAGAAGGTTTCATGTATAATCACCTGTTTACTGTCAGCAGCCTCCAGTTATGGACTCGGGATCATTGCTGATGTGGACTCTAGTTCTGGAGTCAGTGACCCGGAGGTCAGCGTGGATTAATGACTGTTGTTATCTGTGACAGACTGACTGCTGTGTGAATCCATGGCGGCTGTTTGAATCCACTTGGATCAGGAGGTGAAGAGAACCAGACTGAAGATGTCCATCGGGGGGAGAATGTCCTCGTCCGTCCTCGAGTCTCCTGGGAGGGACACGGAGCTGCAGGTCAACCCGGCCGACGTTCCCGCCCTGGAGATCAAACTGGGGGCGCTGGTGGTCCTGCTGTCCATCACACTGCTGTTTGGACTCGCCCCGCTCTGCATCGTCAGAGGAGCGGGCTCATGCTGTGCTGACCCAGGTGAGAAGCCGGGTCCAGTCAGGACCAGGTCTGGATGAACTGTATTTGTGCCTCTGGGGCCTCCTGACAGAACCGACCTCAGGCTAAAGTCGTGTCTGGTTTCAGGTCAGGAGGACATTCAGAAGTTTTGGTGTAACAGAAACATTTCTGCTCACTGCTCGTCTTTTCTCAGGATAAGAATCGAGCTGTTACAGAGTGAGGATGGTGCAGAACGCGTCCTACAGTAAAGATATATAAATATAGATTTAAAATAACAGTCGCTAAATGTTGTTCTGTTTGAAGATGAAGATGAGTTCACTGATGTTAGTCTGATTCAGAAGCTAACACTGATGTTAGTCTGTTTCAGAAGCTAACACTGATGTTAGCATGATTCAAAAGCTAACACTGATGTTAGTCTGTTTCAGAGGCTAACACTGATGTTAGCATGTTTCAGAAGCTAACACTGATGTTAGTCTGTTTCAGAAGCTAACACTGATGTTAGCATGATTCAAAAGCTAACACTGATGTTAGTCTGTTTCAGAGGCTAACACTGATGTTAGTCTGTTTCAGAAGCTAACACTGATGTTAGTCTGTTTCAGAAGCTAACACTGATGTTAGCATGTTTCAGAAGCTAACACTGATGTTAGTCTGTTTCAGAAGCTAACACTGATGTTAGCATGTTTCAGAAGCTAACACTGATGTTAGAATGTTTCAGAAGCTAACACTGATGTTAGTCTGTTTCAGAAGCTAACACTGATGTTAGTCTGTTTCAGAAGCTGACACTGATGTTAGCACGTTCAGAAGCTAACACTGATGTTAGCATGTTTCAGAAGCTAACACTGACGTTAGTCTGATTCAGAAGCTAACACTGATGTTAGCCTGTTTCAGAAGCTAACACTGACGTTAGCCTGTTTCAGAAGCTAACACTGACGTTAGCATGTTTCAGAAGCTAACACTGATGTTAGTCTGTTGGCTTTAAATTTCCCAGCATGTCTTAATGGTAATAATCTCCTCCACCAACACGCTTAAAGCTAAAAACAAATGCTAGCTAGCTCGCCGCTGACAAGTAAATTGAGACAACCGTTGCCATGGATACAGTCTCCTGTACATTGTAAACACAGATACAGACATGACAAGACGAGTGCCGATTGAGCAGTTGAGTTGACAGGTTTAATGTTGACCTATATATTAAATTGTGTTTTAACTTTATGTTCGATGAGGACATTTTCCTGTAACGAGCCCACAGTTACTTCTCGTGCAGAGCTCCAGTCTGCAGAGGATCTCTGGTTGGTCTCCGGTTGATCTTTGGTTGATCTCTGGTTGATCTCCAGCTGATCTCTGGTTGATCTCTGGTTGATCTCCAGCTGATCTCTGGTTTATCTCCAGCTGATCTCTGGTTGGTCTCTGGTTGGTCTCTGGCTGATCTCTGGCTCATCTTTTTTGGTCTCTGGTTGTTCTTGCAGAGTCGCGGCGCCGGCTGCTGAGTCTGATCAGCTGTTTTTCTGGAGGAGTGTTCTTGGCCACCTGTCTGCTGGGCCTGCTGCCGGACTACCTGCAGGGCATCAACGAGGCCTTCAGCCACGCAGGAGTCACAGTAAGATCCCACAGGTCCAGACTTTGGACTACACGCAGCATCGTGAGCCGTCAATCACATGTCAGACTGCCATAAACTGACACAACGCTGAGCTCCCCGAAAGAATAAAACGTCTGATTCATAAACACTCAAATCTTTACAAGAGCTGTAACTTACAATTATTGTCATTATTGATTAACGTGCAGATCTTTCTCTAAATTAATCAGTCATTACAATAAATCATTTATTAAAATAATTGAAACGATTTGATTAATCGACTAATCACTGCAGCTCTAATCTTTATTTCAGTCCTACTAATATTCTTTAACATTAGCTAACATTAGCTAACATTAGCCACCACTTCTTCTTTCTTTCATTCAAATAACTTCTGATTAAAGGACAGTTCACCCAAAAATTCTATCATCATGTTGTAAAGCCGTTGCTGATGGAATCCCTTAAAAAAAAGTCTCTCCTCACATGTGCAGAACTTGCCTTAGAAAAATCATGTTTTTAAGTTTCCTTCAGTATCACAGTGATCCAGTGATAGTTGCCTGAACATCCACAGGTTCACTGCTAACAGGAAGTGCTAACAGCTAATTCTGCTAAGTTTTTAATAAAGTTTTGGATATTTTAATGGTTTTTTTGGTCGTTGTTTGCTCCAGAAATGTTCCGTGGACTACAACACTTCACCTGACTTTATATCATCAGGATACTCACCAGAAAGAAAGCGTGTAGAGAAAAGTTTGAAAAAATCAGTTTATTTTAATGTAGCAGAAACATGATTTTTATTTATTTATTTTTGATTTATCTCTGAGGATCAGTGCAGTCATCAGGAATGAACCCGGAGCTGTTGTGGTTCTGTCGTATCTGCTGATGGCGCTGGAGAGAAAAGTTTGTTCTTAAACGGCTTCAAACTGTCAGATTGTTTGTTAGGAGGAACAGGAGGGCGGCTGAAGGTCAGAGACACTGCTGGGAAACCCGGTGTGTGTGTGTGTGTGTGTGTGTGTGTGTGTGTGTGTGTGTGTGTGTGTGTGTGTGTGTGTGTAGGGGGTGTTTAACAGGAATCGTTCTCCTCCGTCACACATACTGTTGAATTAACCTCAACACAAATACCGTGGTAACACTGTGTGTGTGTGTGTGTGTGTGTGTGTGTGTGTAACCCTGGCTCTCCACTTTCTCTTCCCACACTTCCTGCCTCGCACACACACACACACACACAGTTTGGTTTGCTGCTCGTTGTTTTCTGGCGGTCGGACATTAAAATGCTGGAAACGACCTCAGAAGTGTTCTGGCTGACGATTGGACGATATTTAATTTCTCGCTTACAGACTTGTGTCAGCTGAACCACACTGAGGGTTTATAAATTTCTTGAAGTTTTGGTTTTGTGTCACGTTTTCCTGTTTTGTTGGTTCAGTCATATTCAGATTTTTGGTCTTATTCAGAAATAAAGACGTGATTCCTACCAGGATGTTTACATGGCGAGTACAAATGGATCTTCCTGTTTGCGTGCAGCGTGTAGACATGTGAACACCTTTGACTCGTTCACCCACCATCTTGAAGATGTTGGCGTTTAGCAGCAGGTGTGTTTCAGCTGTAGACCACAGACGTGGGCTTCACTGTCGTCTCCGCTGACACCCTGTTGGCAGCGTGCCGCGCTGCCCGTCAACAGGAAGAGGTTTTGTGTCGCACGCTTGTGGTGAAACTTCAACTTTTTCAACAAATTTTGCAAATGTGCTGAATCACCGAATCACAGCTGATATGAAATATTAGTTTTTTGTCGTGATTTTTAACATCTAACTTTCTCTAACCTGAACAACAGTGAAACTCAAATAGATGAAACTCTGTGACTGTTTCATATTCATGATTTAACTCTGGATCGGCACATCGGTACCTCCTGATCCGGACCACAACAACCAATGAGAGCAGCGTCCTGGAGCAGCTGACATTGTAGCCCTCGATGCTAACGTTAGCTAGCATGTTGACAGAAACTTAAAATCTCACCTCCACTTCAGTCTGAAGAATAGAACCCGTGCTGACCGTCCTCAGCTCATCCACACTCGTTCACCGTTTTGTTTTCTCACTGCAGTTCGCTGCACCGCGATAAATAATCATTTTCTTTACGTCACAGGGAAGTGTTCGCTGTTTATCAAACATTTATTAATATTTTAGCTGCACGTCCTTCAGTTCTCAGCAAACCTGGCAAGTGTGAAGCAGATGGGATGAACGGTTCCTGAGCTCTGAGATTAACAAACAGACAATCTGCAACTTCTGAATCGTTAACAACTGAACACTTCGTTGGCTAACGAGGTGACCTCATCCTGCAGCTGTCGCTCCGCATCTTCACATTGTAAGAAACCAGTCGACACATCAGACTGACTCTGAGTCGCTCTGTGAGGGTTTTTTCTTCGTCTTTATCTCTGATTTCAATCTTCTCCACATCCGCTGGTTTCCCCTCTTCAGCACTTTGGCGTCCTGTGTTCATCGAGGTGCTGACAGCAGATCGAAATTCATAAAACCAAAGAGTGTCATATTTCTGAGCAGCCTGATGAAGAGTGTGAAGTGTGACACGTTACAGAGCGTAGTGAAGAAGATCACAACTGTTTTCAGTCTATTTGAGTTGTTTTCCTTGAAGCACTTGTAGAATCATTAAATCAAAGATCATCTGTGTGATCGTCACGTCGGACACGTGGGACTGAAATGTGCTGGTTGGGAAAATAACTTGAGTTTCTTCTTCTGCTCTCCTCGCAGCTGCAGTTCCCTCTGCCTGAGTTCATCATGGCCATGGGCTTCTTCCTGGTCCTGGTCCTGGAGCAGATCGTCCTGGCCTTCAAAGACCAGTCCGCCCCTCACGTGGAGGAGCGCCGGGCTCTGCTGGTGGACTCCAGCGTTCAGGCCACCGACAGGAACGGGCGACATCACTCCCATCGCCGGCGCGAGTCAGAGGAGTCCAGCGGCAGCCACTTCCACGTGGACTTTGGCTCGCAGTCCGCCCTGCGCGCCTTCATCCTGGTCTTCTCGCTGTCGCTGCACTCGGTGTTTGAGGGACTGGCGGTGGGACTCCTGGAGGATGGGAAGGAGGTTCTGGAGATCTGCCTGGCGCTGATGATGCACAAGAGCATCATTTCCTTCAGCCTGGCCTTCAAGCTGACCCAGGGCCAGCTGCGGCGGTCGGTGGTGGTCGGCTGCCTGCTGCTGTTCGCCGCCATGTCCCCGCTGGGCATCGGCTTGGGGATGGGCCTCACGGAGACCAAGGCGTCCCCTCAGCACCAGCTGGCCCGCAGCACGCTGGAGGGGCTCGCCACCGGAACCTTCCTCTACATCACCTTCATGGAGATCCTGCCGCACGAGCTCAGCTCCTCCAGGAACCGCATCCCCAAGGTGGCCATGCTGCTGGTCGGCTTCGCCGTCGTCACCGCCGTGCTCTTCATCAAACTGTAACCAAGGAAACAGACATGTGGGGAGAAAGTCTGTCATGAAACCAAAAATTCACATGTTCGATAGCCAGCGAGTGTCAGAGGATCCACATAACCAGAGTGTCGCTCTGTCTGTCTTCTCCTCCACACCTCTTCTTCTTCTTCTTCTTCTTCTTCTTCTTCTTCTTCCTCTTCTTCTTCTTCTTCTTCCTCTTCTTCTTCTTCTTCTTCTTCTTCTTCTTCTTCTTCTTCTTCTTCTTCTTCTTCCTCTTCTTCTTCTTCTTCTTCTTCTTCTTCTTCTTCCTCTTCTTCTTCTTCTTCCTCTTCTTCTTCTTCTTCTTCTTCTTCTTCTTCTTCTTCTTCTTCTTCTTCTTCTTCTTCCTCTTCTTCTTCTTCTTCTTCCTCTTCTTCTTCTTCTTCTTCCTCTTCTTCTTCTTCTTCTTCTTCTTCTTCTTCTGTGTCTTAGTCCACAGAACAGTTCTGGAGCTTCACTGTAAAACAGCTGTGTAAGTATCTGCAGACTTGATGTAAAACATCAGATGTCTCCGCTCAGCTCGTCTGTCAGCAGTTGGACGGTGGATATTTTTAATGACACCTGGAGACATTTTCAGTCATGCTTGTCTTTGTAAGCAGGTGATTTTTAAGGAGCAGTGGAGACATTTGATCTCGTTTTACTGGCAACCAAAGCGTCTGTTTTTATCAGGAAGTCAGAACATGTATTTTAATCCCTCACCAGGTGGTTTTTGTGTCTTCACCTCAGCAGAGTGTAATCACAGCGTTGTGACGAGAGAGAAATACACAATTCAACCTCAGAAAACATAAAGCTGAAACGTCCAGTGTGACTCATCTGTGTGTTTTTTTTTTAGAAACTTACTTACTTACTTAACGTTTATTGTGACGACGTTGATGGAGCTGGTAAAACGGCTCCATACACTTCGTCTGCTTTAATCTACGGAAGCCTGGAGATCCCAAACTGATTTGAGAAGCTGTTTAACGTGCGGTCGATGGGGTGATTTCAGCTTAATAAAGGTGTAAATCTGGTCTGAGATCAGGTTGTGATGTGTTCTCTCCTGCAGACTGAGATCACAGCAGACGAGCTGATGTTTTGTCTCCAGCTTCTTCAGTTGTTCAGAAGATTACGAAGCTCCAGAAATGTTTTGTGGTCTACAAACCTTCCCCGCTTCATTTTGAGTGAATTTCTCCTTTAAGGTAAAAGTGACACTTCCAGCCTACAAACAGCCCGTTAGTCCTCCTGATGTGACACGTGACGTCATATTTTTAAGTTAATTCCAAAGAAACGTTTGAAACAGAAACCAGGATGGAGTCGCGTGTCGCTGCGTGATCGTGACATCAGAATATGTGATGTCTGTTTTTATCCTCGGGCAGAAACAGAAAGCACTTTGTGTTCCGTTCAGCGGGAACGAGTCCAAATGTTCCTCCTTTCACTTCGGTTGTAAAGAGCTCTTTTATTGAGCGGAGAGACGGCGAGCTGAGCAAACACAATGAGCCGGCTGTCGCTGTTCAGTCGGAGGGAATTTACTACACAACCTTCACAGACGTCAGCGCTCCATGGCCTCTTAAAGACCCGCCGCTTTATTTTTATCTTCATTCAGCTTGTTTTAACTGCAGTTCAGTTGTGTCCTCGTGACACTGACATGTTTGAGAAATGTATTTTTGTGATTAACACTAAAGTCTTTGCAGTATTTTAATCATCGTGCTGAATGTGTGAAATCTGTGTTATATTTTATATTGTGATGAAACATGAAAGATCAGATTAAACACAGATTAGTTTTTCAGATCAAACACGACTCAGATTCTTTATTTGTCGACGGGATGAAAGTTTAGAAAGTTTATGTTTCAGATTTTATGATTTCAGAAATTATTCAGAAAAAATCCACCTGGTGTTTTTATTATCTGTCACTGAAATGAAATTAGATGTCTGAGTAAATAAAATGATAATACAAAAACAGACCAAGATGTTGTTGGAACGTACGCTGACAGAAAACTAGAATCTGCTTCATATTTATATGAAACTGTAGCAAGAAGTGCGACTGAGACACAAACAGGAAATATCAATTTGTATTTTCTGTCATTTAAAAATAGAAAAGGGGAAATAATCATGAATCTGCAGACGATCAGAGCAGAATATTCTGTTCTGTAGAAACTGAAATAAAAAGTGTAAAAATACTCCCACAACCAGAAGTGAAATAAATATTAACTGCTTGTTTACAATTATTTCCTGTATTATTATTATTATTATTTATTAATTATTGTCTAACGATTCTCTGTTTTAAGCCCCGGACACACATTTTATATTTTATATTGTTTATTCTTTTAAACCAGGTTACAGTCTTAAGTCAACTTGTGATTATTTGTAATAATTATTTCTAGTTACAATTTAAAACTTAAAACCTTAAAATAAATAATAATTCACAGAAGTCCACTTTAAACACAAAAACCAACAGTGATGCTGCGACAAACTGACACGATTAACAAGTAAAGAAACATTTTCATGTGTTTATTTAATTAAAGAAGTCTTAAGAATAAATTAACAGGCACAATAAGAAGGTTTAATCTGTATAACTGTCACATGTTACACTGTCGGCTCATTAAAGTTCTTTAAAGTCTTAATTTGTAAAGTAACTAGTAACTAAAGTTATCAAATAAAGTGGGGTGGAAAAAAAGTAGCTTAAAATTGCACCTGAGTAAAAGTATTTAGTTACATTTCATCTCTGATTATAATAATCAGTCTTAAAACTTGTTTTGGCTCTAGTAACAAGCACAAGACTTCAAACTCTCTATAAAACTGATGAATTCATCTCGTGTTGACGATTAAAACTTAATTTAATTTCCACAAATTATTTTGAAAGGAGTCTTGAGTTTCCTGTCGTCTCTGGTTTTCAGCCCACACATTTTCCCCAGGAAACAGATTGTTTTTCATCTTCACCACCATCTTCTCTTTCTAACTTTAACTTCTTTTAGTCACAGAGTCATAAAACGATACAGAAAACAAAAAAACATCTTTTAAAAAAGCAGTTTATATTTAAATTAAAGAGGTTTTGAGACGAGCAAGTGTCACTTCTGTCTGTGTTTTAAAGATACTTGAACTTCTGATTATTTGGTTTCCTGTCAGATCGTTTGCATTTTTCTGGATCTTTTTTCTGACTGTAGGAAAGATTATAGAAGATTATTAATCATTAAGATTAATGAACATGTCTGTGGTGGAGCTCCCTGTCAGCTCCGTGACCTCTGACCTCTGACCCTCCTCTGCAGCTGCAGCTGCAGGTGCAGGTGCAGCTGCAGGTGCAGGTCCTCTCCTCGGATCAGTGCGGACACGTTTTTAATCACGACGCTATAATTAACTCTTCGGCCTGCAGCGGCGCGGATCGGCCGCCAGGAGGCGACATGCCGCCTGCTCCCAAACATCGAAGCTCGTCTGTGTTTGACAGGATGACTCACTCGGCGGGTTAAATCAATACAAAGATCCACTCGCTGTCTCTGAGTGGGCGTTCACACCGTGTTCTCATTTAACCCCCCCACCTACACACACACACACACACACACACACACAAACACACACACACACACACACACACACACACACACACTGTTACCATGGAAACCAAACTATTCAGCTCTGAAACACATCCTGCTCTTATTTATTCACAGTTTAGATGTGACATTTGTAACTCCGGTTCGGTGTTTTGGTGGTTTGGTGATTAATGTAAAGTACATATAAATTAAATCATTATGTCGATATCGATAATACTCATCTTATAAATTTGGCAGCAGGAATTTCTTTGTGGCTTTTTCTTTTTTCATTATCCAAATAACAGGAAGTGATGCAGGGTGGGCACTGACTGACGTCACGTCCAGGTGACCACAGCTCATTTAAAATTAGAAGCCTTTATTAGGAGCTCGGAAAATGTGATTATGACACCTTGTTTTTTTATGTAGAGGATTTAAATGGTTCATTATTTATTTATAATTTAGTTTCTATTCTTTACACCAAAAAATACATAAATAATCGAAATCACAATATTGTAAAAAATGGAAAAATCAGAAAATTATGCTTAAATTAAAATAAATTAATGTAGATTGTTTCTCATTTCTTTGTTTTGTTTGGTTAATTTAGAGTTAAAGACATTTATTACTTTTAATGCCAGAGACACGTTTGGTGTCTCTGGCATTAGAAGTATTTTTTTATTACAATAAATCTGGTTTTGAGTTTGACTTTCTAATATTAACGCACATCAGACGACAGCTTTCACTGGCTGACGTTTAAGGTCCCAGAAATAGCTGCAGAGTGAGCGCTCTTCACGTTCCCGCGCCTCTCTGATGAAAATCGTTCCACTACGTCAAGTCGTCCCGTCCGCTCGGTGAAGATGTCTGCGACGGGTACAGGCGGCTGTGGACCCGGACCCGGACCCACCTCGGGCTCCGGGTCCGGGGCTTCCAACCCCCGAAAGTTTAGCGAGAAGATAGCGCTGCATACCCAGCGACAGGCCGAGGAGACAGCCGCCTTCCAGGAGGTTATGATGGACATCACCTCGACCAGGGTGAGTCTGAGACGGAGGCAGGAGGAGGAGAGCTGCCCGGAGGAAGAGAGGCCTTGCTGGGCTTGTCAGGCTCCGAGATAACGTTATATGCTGCCTGTACATGGCGCTCTGTCGCGAACTGCCGCGCTCACAGCGAATAACGACGGAACACAACAACATGTGTGGGTTTTGTGTGAAATGTAGTGTTGGCAGAAAACGTTGTTGCCTCTTGTTGTCCATTTCCGATACGTCGTTAGCGTAGTTAGCAAGTATTAGCTACCAGGGCTAACTTGGCTTGTTTACTATGTTACGTGAACGTCGCTGTCACCCCGCTAGCCCCGATGCGCTCCGCGGCGAGAACATCCCGCCGAACTCCATTCAAAAATCTGGCTGTTCAGTGTGGCAGCACCGATCGCCACGTATATATCGAACAACAGCAACATAAACTGAAGTGTTTCTCACGTTATGTTGTTCTTCTCGTCAATTCGGCATTAAAGTTAGACACAACATAGCAGTTGATTTCGTGACAATCATAGCTGACTTTCTGTAACTGCTCCGCCTCTCCCGTGGCAGCTAACAGACACGTTACACGTTTTTTAAAAGAATGTGGTTTTAAAGTGTGTTGTTGTTGTTTTTTTTTGTTAAATTGACTTATGCCGTTTTGAATGATGGAACCAAACGACTTGTTTTACGGACTTTAAAGTGGTGACTTATCCGGTGGACATCTTTAACGAGAGCTCTAACTTTAAATTGCTTTTTTTTTCAAGGGAATTTGACGTGACAGTGTACGTGCAAGTTCGGACGTGGTTATCGGGGCTCTTGATCAGTTAACTTGATTTTTCGTGTTTTCATGTGTGATCAGGCAGCCAGCAAACAGGTTCAGCACGAAGTTTCAGCAGTCTACTGGGATTTCACATGGACACTAATGCTAAGCTATTAGCTAAGTTAGCTAAAACAGGATGTGTCGGTCTGAGTCCACAGTGGCTCTGAGCGAAACTACACATACTTTAGCAAATGTAATTAACAGTTATGTATTGATTTACTTAAAGGAGCAAAATGTAAGATTTTTATTCTAAAATATCCAAATATTAACTATAATTTTGGGATACACAATATGGTTTTTTTTAGCCAATACTGGTAACTGATAACTACCTGCTTCTTATGGCCGATACTAATTATAATTTCACATGTTTGTATTTTATAAATAAGTTAATAACCTGTAGTTTATGCAGCCCTGAGGGTAAACAGGAGTGTAGTGAGCAAAGATGAATGATTTAATATTCACCTTTGTTCTGGCTCAAAGGTATAAATTATAATAATAATAATAATAATAATAATAATAATAATAATAATATGTAATAACATTTCGGCCTGATATATATCGTGCGTCACTACTAATTATCAACACACTGTGAAGAAATGAGGATGTTGACGTTATGCTAAAGCGCTCCGTGTATTGTGTTGCAGAGATATCCACTGAAGTTAGCATGCTAACGAGCTAGCTCTCATAATACCACTGTGTTCATTAAGAGGTTATAATCTGATAGAAAAGCTATCACAGCCAACTGAGCTAACCAGCTGATGGCAGCTACAGTTAGCAGCAGCAGTTAGCAGCAGCAGTTAGCGGTTTCTGTGGAGTATAAATTGACCAATTCTTACATACTACATCTTTAATTTAAAGGCATTTTTGTACATTTAAAGGGGCGTTATGTAGTTTTGGAGAAGAAATTAAAAACTCAGAATCTTAATATTTACAATAGTAAAGAGTTAATAATACAAACTCTTATTGTCTCCATGAGCAGCTGTTCTAAGCCAATGAGGATCTTTCCCAGCTCATTAACATTTCTGCAGCAAAACTACAGACTGCTCCTTTAAGCAGTCGCTTAAAATGAATGAAAGGTGAAGTTTGGACGAACAGCAGAACTCCTCAGGTGATTTCACCTCAGATTCATTGATCAGATTCTCTGATATTTATCTATCTGGACTGTTTCTGTCTGTCAGAACCTCCGTGTGATGTTTAGTTGTTTTAACACAATGTTGACGATTGAATTTGATCATTTATCAAGTAAAACAAAAACTTTTTTTCATGTACGACGTTCATGAGAGTTTCAGTGGATACGAATTGATTGTTTTTGTTTTTTCAGTATATGTCACTGTGTCAGCTGTGATAGAAATGTTCTTAATATGTGACATTTTACAGATTTAACATCTGGTCAGAAAAGTTGAATGACAGGTTTTTGATTAATAGATTAAATTCCAGCTTCAGCTGAGCCTCACATGCAGCTGTGATGCTGCTGCTTCACTGTCGGAGTCTTAATTCATAAATTCATTAACTTCTGAACGTGGCTGCGTAGTGAATCACACAATAATCCCCAGACCTGATCAGGTGTGTTGTTGTTGCTTTGTTTTCCTCTGGTGCTTCTCGTGCAGCGCTGCATGTTGACAGGTGAGCAGTCTGACCAATCACAGCCTGTGTTTACGTTTAGCTCGCTGTGATTACCTGCTGTCAGCCTCCCGACACCTGGCCTCAGGTGAGGCTACATTCTTGTTTAGAGTGTTTTTATTTTCTGTATTTATTTTTTTAAGACATTACTGTTGATGGTATGACAGAATATGGACAGTGGGACAAATGTTCATGCTGCTGTTGTTTTAATATCTCTGTGTTGGATCATTATGGACGAGGCTGTAAATCAATAATCAGGACGGCGGTGTGTCGATGTGATGGAGGACGAGCGCTGGATATTTGCCAGTCTCACAGTAAATTCAGTGTCCTCAGGTTTTGAAATGTTGATCCGACTATTAAACATTTTAATGTGTTGGGTCGAGTTCAGGTAAACAATGAAAGGTGTTTTCAACTGTTCCCTGAAAATTGTCAGCAGGCGGCAACTAACCACTCTTTCCTTCAGTAACGATGAGTAAAAATCCAAGATGATCATCAGATGTTTTGCTTTGTGTCCCTTAATGTTAAATACTCCAACATTGATCCAGCGTTGTACAATAGAAGGAAAATGGCAAAAATTACAGGTTCCAGATTCCAGCACCTGGATGAGTCTCGGCATAATTAAAAAAAAAATATAGTGAAATATATTTTTCTTTGCTCCTTTATGACAGTAAACTGAATATCTTTGGGACGTGGATTAAAAAGATGTGAAGACGAAACAACGATCATTTAATAGACCAAACAGCTATTCAAACAATCAATCGGGAAATAATCAGCAGAGGAAGCAACAATTGAATTAATACACTAATTTTGGATGTAGGAAGTTATAATGAAAATTTTGTGCTTTCAAAATTCGAGAGATTTATTTGTCACACAGCAGTGAAACTAGATCGCCACAATTCAGTCAACTGTGCAAACTGCAAACTTAATATTAATTAAATTAAAGTGAAATGAACTTTTCTACAGACCGTCACAGAAACTGTGCACATAATAAAATAAAGGGAAGAAAACACATAAATGAATAAATGAGTCACAGTTTGAGCTGCCCACGATAATGATAATATACAGTGATTATGTGTTAATCTAATGATACAGTAGAAATCTGTAGAAGTGATTATGTATTGATTTGCTTCAATTTAAACAATTAAGTTTATATTAATATCTGCATCAGCACAAACGTCTGTTCGGGCGGCGGATGCAGATCTGAAGCATTTTCTTTGATTGATCATCAGCTGCCTCAACAATCAATTATCAGTTAATCACATGTTTCAGCCACTGACGTGCTCGTTACTGGAAAGATCAATTAAATGCACAAAACAATGACATCATTTTAAGTATGGAACAACTCTCCCAACAAAATCCAACAAATTGTATTTAATTTTGAGATATTTGAGAAATGTGTCATTCAGTTTTTTTGATGTTTTCTTTTCAATTTTTAATCGGTTAAATTCTTTACAGTGATGACTCGATCAATCATTAACATCCCCACGTCAGGCTCACAGTGTGATTGATTGCTGAGTGTCGCTCCCAGGTGATCACATAACGATGGTTTGGGTCAGAACTTCAGCTGAATTTCTGCTCAGAGTGTCGATATGTGACGTCTGAGGGCTGAGACGGTTTCTGTGCTCTTTACTGTCACTCATGATTAATTGATGACTAATCTGATGAAGAAGTGACTCAAATCTGCAGGGGAAACTTCTTAGAGCATCACATTTTTAAATACAAATTTGCCGCCAGTGTACCAAATATATAATAATGAATGAGATATAATTCTGTATCGATAGTGAAATCCTCAAATGTTCATTATTTAAGTTGAATCAACAGTTTCCTAAAAGTTTTTCGGTGTAAAACTGAAGATTTTAAACGTCTTCATGAAGGATTTAGTTTGTCTGCCTGGTCACGCAGAGCTGCCTCCACTCGTTTCACTTGTAATCCATCAGATAAATGCGGCGAAGCGCTGATTAATTACCACAAAGTGACAACGTGATCGATGTAATCTGCCATCATCAGTATCAGTCTGTCTATTAGCCGTCGCTCTAAACTGTCCGCCGGTTCTGCTCGTTGGTCCTGCAGCTTTTCACTGTGTCTTTTGCAGATTAATAGACCAACTAATTGATCAATGCATCGTAGAAATAATGGTTTAGTTAATCATCAATGAGAATGATAATTAATTAGTTGAGGATTCCATGTGTGAAAGGGGTTTCAGACCAACACGCAGACCTCCTCCTCCTCCTCCTCGTCCATTTACTGACAATGCCCCCCTTTGGGTTGTGTCTCTTCTGGGAATTCCTTTTAGCCCTGTCTTTATACACACACACACACACACACACACACACACACACACACACACACACTGCAGCAGGAGTGTGTGGGTGGTCCAATCAGCTAAGAGCATCAGGGTGTGTGTGTTGGTCGCAGCGGTTTCTCCACGTCGAAGCTGTTCAGTATTGATATGCTGCGAGTCTCCGGCTGAAAACGTCACGGACGGCTTTTATTTCTCTACTCGGCAAAGAAACACAAATCAGAGACGCACAGTTCAGTTCTCCTAAAACCAGAAACCAGTGAAGCACTCGCAGCCTTCGCTGAAGTAAAAGTACCACAATGTAGAAACACTCTGTTACATGTAGAAGTTCTTCATATCCTTCACATGCTACTCAAGTAAAAGTATAAAAATATCAGCATCCAGATATCTTTAGTGAAACCGAGCATCATGCAGAACGACCCATTCCAGGATAATAAGTTTTATATTGTTGGATTGATTATTGATTAGGTAATGTGTTGATCACTTAAATGTTGCAGCAGCTAAATGTTGAGCTCCCTTAATTAGTTTATATTCTGCGTTTGTGAATTTTCCCTCCAGGATCAATGAAGTGTGATCGTAATCGTGATGAAATATGATGTCAGACGTCTGAAGCTTCGTTCAGAACTGTCAGTGGTTCAAACATCTTTCTTTGGTGAAGTGTTCAGATGAGTTTCTTGAACTCGTAAAATGGCTGAATAAAAAGACTGTTTATCTTTCAGAACCGTGATAATTGGAGCTGCGGTGCAGAATAGGAACTTGTTGAGCCTCGGGGGAGAAACAGGGACTTTCTGAGGCTTCACTGCTTTAGTTACCGTGATTTAATCTGTCTGTTTGATCTGTAAGAGCTCGATATGTCCAGACTTTTAGTTTGAAACATCTGAAGTCCTCCTCCGGTCAGTTCTTCTTCACCGGTCAGCGTTCTCTCTCAGGCAGAGAATCTGGGCCCGGTGAAGAGTCAGACATCACTAACATGGATCAGCAACAGCATGAATATTAGCAAGAACAGTGGATGTAGTGTAGGAACAGTGTGGCTCATCAACATCCTCAGGAAATGTTTAACGCTCTGTCGATCACATCTCTGCTCTGTTCTGAGTAGAAAAACTTACATTGCGATTATTTTGAACCCTGCGATATATATTGCGATGTGAAAAAATACAGGAATTTTCATCAGATGACCTGAATAGCACTTTATGTTATGCTGCACTGCTGCTATCTTGTGGACAATTAACCTGCACTGATCTCACCTCTTATTGTCAGTGTTATGAGTAACGTTATGGCTTCTGTCTGTGTTTTACAGAGATTCTCATTGTTGTCGTTCATTGTTTGCTTTTATTGTGCTGGGACCTGAGTACATGTTTCCTTCTATCATTCATGAATTGAATGACAATAAAAAAAAACTTTGAACCTTTTGAGCTCTCCATCTTAAAATGGAACATTCTAGCTTCATAATAAGATTAAGTAACTAACAATGAGTGATAATCAGGTTATTTAACGACTGAAATCTGTTTTTTGTTTTGGACGCCTGGAGATTATTAGCGACACATCTACAAAAATATACCTGCATATCAAAATGATAATCATATGAGCTCATTCATGCGTGCTTGCGCCCTCCCAGAACTCCCATTCACCACGCTAGCTTACTTTCATTTTCAAAATTGCGTCTGTCCTTCGGGTGCGGGTCGGGCGTCGGTATCAAGTTATAGCGTGTCGGCTCGGGTGCGGAATGTAATTTGTGCTACTGTCAGAAAATGGGTCGGATGCAGTTTTAAGTATGGCGGATACGGGCGGGTTTGCAAAGACCCGTGCAGGACTCTGCTGTGCGGTACCGACGTAAATACAAATTAGTTGTTGCCTCTCGTTGTGGCACAGAACACGTGTTTGGTCGATATCATCCTTCTTGTAGCCGAAATAACTCCAGATAACTGACGTTGCTTTTTTCTTTTTGGCACCAAGTCTTCGTTTTCCAAATGTTCTCTTTTTCCTTGCTCATTTTTCAATGTTGTTGCCAGCGACTCACTCCATGTGCAGGGGCTGGTCTGCTTCGGCACACTGATTAAGAACTAATGTGATTGGTGGATCGCTGTGTGGATCACAGTGTGCGTCAGGTTCCTTTGAAATTAGATTAATTCATTTGCGTCCTACATCGCAGTCTCTGCGATGTGACTATTGCACACGCATACATCGCGATGGCGATGCGCAAACGATATATTGCGCAGCTCTAGTTCTGACGTTAGCATGCTAACAGCTAGCCTCCTCACAGTCTGACAGCCTGCAGCTTCAGTTCACTACTGAGTCTAATAACCAACAACATAAACTTAGAAATGTGAAGAAAGGAAATATTTTGGTCCCTATTTTCATTATAAGCAGAAAAATCCAACCGTCCACCGTCTGAACTCCAGTTTCTGTCTCTGACTGAACTCAGACCAGTTTAATCTGCTCGTTAACTCGTCGTCAGACTCACTTTTTCCAGACTGGACACAAACTGAATGTTGACAGATTTAATTTAATCCCTGAACTTTAAGAATCAGATGATGGTGTTGATTCTCTGAGCTGGTCCAGACGTTCTGAGGCTGCCGGTCCGTCTGTGGAGGAATAATCGGTCATTTGCTGTTTGTCACTTTGTAAGTGTCGTGTTGCTGTATGACAGCTGCTGTCGGCCTGCAAACAGTGGTTATTGTCCGTGTTGACGGCGAGCTGAGCGTTTGTCTGAGTCATGAGAAGTCTTGTTTTCTGTTTTTCGGATGAGATATTCTTAGAAGTTGATTTAACCGTCTTTCCTCTCAGTGTCGGAGTTTTGTCTAAGACATCCCCAAATGTTATTCAAACAGATCTTGGATCTGTTGTAATCCAAGTCTCCAGGCATCTCGAGATCCTAAGTCAATTTTTAATAGATGTTATTAACGCCGTCCACTGAGCTCATGGATCCACATCAGACGGGGGGCGGGAGTTCGGCTTTAAAAAGGGGATAAATAATGTTCGTTGGATTTCATCCGACGAGACATTTTAACTCTCCAGCTTCTTCAGGTGTTGAGCGGGATGCTGTAACGCTGTTTTACTGTGAAGCTCCAGAAATGTTTTGTGGGTGAACTGCTCCTTTAAACTCCATCAGCTGGTAAATGTTGTCTGAACAACAGCGGCCGTTAGTGACGGCGATGACGGAGCTGTTCGGTAAATGACTCGGCTCCTGCGATTTGTCACCGTCCTCTGTCACATGGAAGCTCTGAGTCGGCACTTTGTGAGTCCTGCAGAGAAACTGCAGAGCGAGAGAAAGATTAAAACCTCAACCGGCCGCCGTCTGAAGCTCATCACTCATCCACCAGAATAACTCTCCTCTCTGGACAATAATTAGTCCGCTGCGGCACTTTCTCCACTCAGACACACTGAGGTTATTATGGTAGGTGCTACATTAACATTGGCACTGAAACGGCTTTCAACACGAAGCTGTTAATCAGAATTTATTGAGTGTTTAAGTGATTTAGTAACGCTTGCTGGTGCTTTAAACTCACAGAAGTGTTTCGCAAAGAGCCAAGGACATAAAGAGCGAGAGAGGACGAAAGAGAGAGAGATTAAAAGAGTTCATCTCACTTTCCAAGAAACTGGGCCAGGGCCTCTGTGTGTGTGTGTGTGTGTGTGTGTGTGTGTGTGTGTGTGTGTGTGTGTGTGTGTGTGTGTGTGTGAGTGTACATGCTGTGAATATATACTTATATTTATAGGTTTGCACACTTCAACCTTTCCTCTCATGTTTTGGTCGTTCGGGACTCCAGACTATCTGTTTTACACTCGTAGCTTTGTTGCTCCCGGCTGACGATTTTAGGAGCAACACAACACATCATCTTTTCATCTGAACCAATTTACTGACCCTTTAATCGTCTATTAAATAGACAGTTTACTGAATTAAGTCGAAAAGGGAAGTCGAGCATTAAAGGAGCAGTCTGTAGTTTTGATGGAGAAACGCTAATGAGCAGAGAAAGATCCTCATTGGCTGAAACAAAGTAAACAAACTCTCTTTGTATTAATAAAGGACCTTAAACACAATCTATACTGTTTGGCTTTGTCTATGTGTTAGTTGTCTCTCTCATTCACTTCCGTACTCAGTTTTTCCGGGTCGGTCTTCAGCTCTGTCAGCTGTTGAGATGTTGGTGACTTCTGATCTGAAGCTGCTGATCTGAACAGCTGAGACTGAGAAAAGTGAATGATTGCCAAAGAATCATTTTACATGCAGCTATGCCAGAGGTGACAGAGGTGCATGCTGGGATTTTTTTTTTTCTGTCAAGGACGAGGCAGACCAAACAGTGAGGTCAACTCGCCTTCCAGTGGACGCAGTGTTCAGAGACCATCGGGTTCTGATGTCTGTCATGTAAAACCAAGACAGGAAGTGTTCGGGTGATAAAGTATGTTGTCAGCTCATAGCAGTGTGTGTTTGTTAAAAAAACAAATGATAATGCGCTTTATTTGAGAAAGAAATGAGGGAGATGAGAAGAAAATCAAAAACTGGAGAGCTGGTGTTGAATATTCCTAGAGGTTTTTAAGAAGGATTGAAACGCTGCTGATGATTTAGTCTGTGATGGCTGAGAGTGTTTCAGTCTGAGATCCAACCAGCAGAGCTGCGTCCACTGATGCAGAACGCCCGGCCACGTAGAAAATCAATAAATCCTCTATATAATTTGGAGCTCGGCCAGTTAACGCTTTAAAAGTGGTCACAAAAATGTTAAGATCAATAGAGAATTAAACGGCCGCCGGTGAGAGTCGGCTAACACGATAGGAAGTCATGTGATCATGTCTCTCTGCGGCAGCGCTCAGCACCAGTCGGAGCTCTGACTGATACCAGCATAGAGAGCAATGGAGTGTGAAGACGGGCTGCACAATAAACCCAAATAAAGTCCTGTGGAGCTGCAGAGCTGTGCTGAACTGCACATCTTGTTCTCCAGATTTAAGACAACGTGTTTGTTTGATGTCTTCAGGATTTTAGAGTCCCTCTCCGGTCGGACCTGTGTTTCTTCCTGGTCCTCCAGTTGAATATTTGATCTTCACTGTGTGGAATGATGTCTGACAATGATTTACAGAAAAAGAAAGCAGTGAAAACAGCCTTTTAATGTCAACTCTGCACTATGAGCCTGATTTATGACGTCACAACAGTATTCAGCAAACACAAGGATGACGTGGGATCTTGAAGCCTCCAGTGCACAAATACTGAGAGTGGAGCTCACAGTGAATGAGGAGACGACATGTCCGGTAGTGTCGGGCGATCGTGATGAACAGTGACGTCATTTTGTTTAATTTCAGGCAGCGTGTCCCCTCAGTGTTGTCGTGCAGCAGCAGTATCGTGTTGGCTCATTAGCTGTTCTGACATGAACCTCTGGCTGTGTCACCCTGCAGAGGAAACTGTCTCCGTTCCCTCCGACATACAACTCTGTGCCGGGTTTAAAAACGCCCTCATCTACGCACCACATGTCCGTAACTTCGCTTTCTTCAGCCTCGTGTGCATAAAGCAACGTTGGCCGACTAGCCAAGAAAGCTAAGCTAAGCTAAGAACTCTGTGTATAAAAACGTCATGACTGAGAGAAACGGCGTCCCGCGGCGGAAAAGCTGCTGCCACAAATGTAAGCGAGTGTCCCGGGTTCTCCTCACTGAGCCGGTTTCATAAGAAGATAATAAACGGGACATGGAGGCATTCTTCTTTTCATTTCCTCTCTGCACATATCACAGCACAACAACAACTCTTGCCCTACGGCAACTCTGAGGGGACATTTAATTGTGCTCTCTGGTGAGGAGCCTTGTAAATCGTGTTTGTCAGGGATTAGAAGTCGTCGTGCGTCACGCAGTAACAATATTGTACACCTCAGATTGTGTTCTTCATGCTGGTCACGAGCTGATTGATGGTTCATGTTTCTTCTTCTCTTTGTCCTTTTCAGCTTCAGGCCCAGAAGCTCCGCCTGGCGAGGAGTCAGGGTCCGTACTACAGCGGCTCGCTGCCCAACGTCAACCAGATCGGCAGGAACCCTCAGGACTTCCAGGTGACTGACGGCCGCCGTGCACATCACTCAATCACTCATTCTGCATTTATTTTTAATCAAAGGGAATCTGGTTTAAAGTTCACCCAGTCATGTAGTTTCAGTCATTTCAGAAGGACTACGAAACTTCACCTGACTTTCCATCGGCATGTGGGGAGGAGACGATGACTGGATTTACATTTGAATTGTTCCTTTAATTTAATACACATTGCCTTTAACCACCACAACTACTGCTATGACTTGTTTCTGCTCGTGGTGTTGATTTTACTGCTGCTGCTCCCACTACTGTTTTTAGTTTTTATATATATTTGACCTTTCAATTCATCAGAGTTTGTGCGTTTTTAATCAGCACAAACATTTAACCCAGTTTAATTTCTCTGTCTTTTAACTTGTTGTGGTCAAAATAAGCCGAGCTCTTTTTGCCTCCTACATTTCTGATGTTCTTTAAACGTATCGCTGAACCAAAATCTGTCTTTTAAAATGTTTAATGCATTTACGAACCTGTTGGTTAAATGTAGATTAACATAGAATAAATAAAGATGCTCTCCGAGGACGGAAGCAGCTGCAGTGAGAGGAACATGTGGCGCTCCTGAAGTGTTTTCAGGACACGTTCTGCTGCGTCACCACGACCTGCAGCCGTCAGCTCCTCGCCGCTGAGTCATCAGTGTTTCCCATCAGCTCTGCAGAGTCGAGCTCATTCTGTAATGGAAGCTTCTCATCAATATCATCGTGTTCCCTTCCGCTACTCGTCTGAATCTCACCCTTGATTTGTAGCCTTCCTCCTCCTCCTCCTCCTCCTCCATCTCTGAGGTCAGACCCCAACTAGATTAATTTGGCTTCAGGTAGCGTGATGCTTGTGGCTTTACAGCTTCACTGGCAGTTTCTGAGGAATTTGGGAAGTTACATTCGTCCTCAACTGTCTCGTTGTGTCCAAAGATGTTCAGTTTACTGTCGCAGACGACTGAAGAAACCAGAAACATTCACATTTAATAAACTGGAATTAATAGTCGCCGAATAATTTAATTTCAACCAATCAGTTCATCATTGCAGCTTTGATTTTGATGTGAATTGTGTTTCTTTCAGGTATTCAAGTAGAAATTGGAGGTTCTGATCCACAGACCGTTTCTGCTGAACGATAGAGGGCCCGTCAGTAAAAACAGTTCTCCGGCAGATGAAAAGGCTGAAACACTCAAAATTAAATCTTGGCGTGACGTCGGCTTCAGCAGCTCGCGGCTGAAATCAGAGCTGCTCTCGGGACGAGACGTAAACCTCACGAGCAGCAGTTCTGTTTCAGTACTTCTCTGGAGACCCAAGAATTCAAATAGTTTACCAGTTCGTGAAAACATCTTAAACAAACCACGTCATTATTTTGAACATTTGAATAAAGGTCAGCCGCAGTAAAAAGCTTGTTATGTAACCAGCAGGAGGTCTTTGAAACGTATTAAGAGAAGTTATTGATTTAGTTTCTGTTTTTTTGTGTGTTGCTGTTTGCTGTTTTGGATTTGAGACACTGGATATATTTAATAAATGCACACAATAAACCTTCTTGGGTCTCTTTTCCTCTCTTCTCTCTCTTCTAGGGCTCCTTTCCATCCACTCTGGAGTCCAACCGGTCCACTCGGCACCACGGTCTGGTGGAGCGAGTCCAGAGGGACCGCCGCTTCATCTCGCCGGTCCGACCGTACCGCAACCGACAAGTATCCTTCAGTTTACTGTCCAGGTTAAATCTACAGGCTGTTAAAGGATGAGACTAAAGTTTAAGTTATGTTTTTATTTTTGCCGAGAAATCTCACAAACGACACAATAAGTCCGTCTCTCAGGACTGTCTGACTTCCTGTTTGTGGCCCATTGGTTCCTACTGACGATGAAAGATGACAAAAACACAGTTTCATCTTTAAAACGGTTCAGTTTTCTCCTCAAACTTCTGCTCACTGCAGTTTAGTTTAGTGCGTTTGTCTGGGACTATTTCCAGCGGCGGATTAATCCACATTTGGTGCTGCAGTGAGTATTTGTGGCAGCAGGAGTGTGTGTGTGTGTGTGTGTGTGTGTGTGTGTGTGTGTGTGTGTGTGTGTGTGTGCGTGTGTGTGTGTGCGTGTGTGTGTGTGTGATATAATAATGTGTGTTCCTGGTGATGAAGGAACAACAGTGTGGCTCATTGATGTGTTTTTATTGCCGCTCACGCAGGAAGAAGATCTATCAGGCTGTGATGCACACAATGTGTTCACTGTTGGTTTGAGTTCACAGAGAAGAAGAAAGCTATTGAGTAGCATTAAACGGATCCTTTATTTAAGATCAATAAACTTTGATTGGAAATAGATTTCAGCCTCAAACAGCTGAAGCTTTGATGCACAAAGCTGTTAGTCTGTGAATTCCCCTGCAGATAAACAACTCACTGCAGTGAAACTTCATACAGAAATATTACTTGACCTCACATGCTTCATGTCATCTCGTCAGTTATCAGCTTTGAGGTCACGGCAGCGGCACAGCTGGCTTTTATTCAAAGGATCCTCAACATCGATCTCGACTCGACTTATTTCCTGTTTTAAAATGAGGCAGCGGCCCAGTTGGAGACGTTCATCGCTGGGTGGAAGAGTGTTCAAGCATTTAAGGAACTGAAATTGAACGTTTTTAGTTTCTGTTGATTTCTTCGTCTCAGTTGTTTTTCAGTCAGTTTTCTGAAACTGAGACCTGTAAACCTGCAGCTTTAATATCAACCTGGTGAAAGTCTTCGTACCAAAATGTTGTTGTTAAAACTCCTGATTGCAGGTGAGACGCGCAGTGTGCAGGAGTCTTGTCCTGGTTTTGTCGGCCCTTGCTCTTCTCCTGCGCACCTGTCGATCCACAGGTGTGCAAAAGTTAACTTGGCTGTAAAAAACAGAATCCTTGAGGTTTCAGGGTTAGGGTCTATCTGCACTTTAGGAAGAGCAAATGAAATGTAATGGCACGTGGTTTCAGTGCTGCAGCTGTGAAGATGAGCTCTGATGAGCTGGAAGCTTCTTGGTCCAGGTTTACTTCCTGTCAGCTGGTTTGTGCTGACAATTTAATTTTGCTGGGTCAGCTGACATTTTGAGATGGGTCCTGCCTAATTATCAGATTTTTGTGGTCTTGGCATGAATTGGACCGCTGTGTAAAGACTTGCTGGAAGGCCGTTCACAGTTGTAGTTCATGGCCTCCTCCGCCGCTGACTCCACAGGGTCCAAATATAAATCAGGAAAAAATAGAAACTGTCCTGTTTTTGTTGCCCGATAAAGAATGTGGCTGGTGGCTCTTCCCTCCTCACTCTCATTATTCCAAGTGTTGTTTGCATGCCGACTGTAATCTTCACTTAATACGGAAACCTACATAGGAGTTGTGGAGCGCCGTGTAGAGATCTGCGGTCCACGGACCAGGATACGTAATGTGTCCCACCTGGAGGTGTCAGAGTGCCTGGTATTGATTTTGTTGGACTGAACAAACGTCACGGCCAGATTTGAGTTTTTAAGGTTCCTTCAGGTGCTCATAAATCACACCAGAACTGTTTCGGTACAAACATTTACTCAGCGTGGCAGAAAGCCTTCAGAAATATATTTGTCAGCCTGAAAGATGCAACTCTGGATTTTAAAAATCAATATCACATCGTTCAAATGAAGACTTGAAAATGTTTAAACCTAGCTCTATCTCCAAAATGCTGTAAAGAAACATCAGCAAGAACTGTATCACGAAGCCTCGATAGACTTAAAAAGGCCGACATGTTTGCAGGTTTTAAGGTCCTGCAGTGTAAAAAAAGGGGTTCAGGAGGCTCTACGACTTACAGACTTATCTGTAGTCTTGATGTGTGCGTCTACTCAAAGTCAACATATAAAGGAAGTGAAAGTCTGAAATCATCCTTGTGCATCAAACACCCCGTCTGTTGAGTAGAATGTGTGAGAGTGTTGAGCCGAGTGTGAAACTGTGAAACAAAAAACTGTCGATCAGGTCGTTTCATTTTCTCTTTTTTAGAAGTCCGTCATCTGATGACCGAACAGAGAAGTTCTCCCGTCGTCCACTAGAATCCAGTGAAGAAAGTGAAAACGTGTGAAAGAGTAGAAAAATGGGAAGTTTGAATCATAATGAAAGTAACAGAAAACAAAGTGCCAAAGATCATCTGAAGTTCGTGTTGTTTCCTTAACCAGTCGTCTCCTCAGGTGGACAGCTCGCCGTATAACTCCGCCTACCTGTCCCCGCCTCCTGACCCCAGCTGGAGAAGGTACTGACTCCTCCCCCTCCTGTCTGTCTGTCTGTCTGTCTGTCTGTCTGTCTGTCTGTCTGTCTGTCTGTCTCTATGAGACGTGGCTGGTTTGTTATTTCTGAAGCATCTTGTTGAGTCTTTTCTGCTTCCACTGCTCTGAAATCTTTCTGAAGCTTCGTCACACCTCAGAGGGTTCAGAAGTTTAAAGTGAAATAAATCTAAAAACACAGATTTATAAGCTCCGGACAGAAAAATGTTGTCAAAAACATTTCAGTGGAGGCTCCAGGTCCTCCAAAGTTCGATTAAAGAAATCATTTTAAATGTCAGCAGATCATCAGTGTCACCCTCCAACCACAGGAGCAGCTGGCTGGGCGGGTCAGGGGTTACTGTTAGCACACTTCAGACGGGCTGCATGCTAATGCTTTTAGCTTAGCGCCTGCAGTGACGATTTCAGTTTGAAAAAAGCGTAAAAGCCTTCTGGAGACATTTTATGTTTCTGTGGTTGTTTCTCTGTTTTCAATCAAGTCTCAGCTGCTTCAGCTGTTCAGCAGAACGCTGCAACTCTGTTTTACTGTGAAGCTCCAGAACTGTTCTGTGGACTCCGACACTTCACTGACTTTATATCATCAGGAGGAGGAGAGGAGGACTGAGTTTTCAAATTTGGGCTGAAGTGTTCCTTTAAAGAAGGCCTTTTTTATGAAATCGGTATCAAAAATTAGAAGTTGCAGAGAGAGAAATGGAATAAGGACTTTGGAGTTGAGCTGCAGCCTTTAGAGAGTCCTTCAGCTCCCTCCCTCTCTCTGCTGCTGCTGAAGTGTCCTTGAGCAAACTGTTGAACCCCTCATCAGTCCTCACTCTCAGACATCCGACTGAAATTAGAATCACAGGAGGTGAAGCTTCACAAAGGTTTTCATGGATCGGACTGAGGCTGCAGCTTCGGTTCACTTCCTCTGCAGCACTAACACAAGCCTCTAGACGACTAACAGGACTCGGCTGATTTTAGCCGGCGTCTCTCCAAACCTGAGTCAGTTTTGAAGAGCTCTCAGTTTTCTTTCTTTTGGCCCTTCCTTCTTCCGGGAATCTGCTTTTTTGTTTTCTTTTTTTCTTTTTGGCTTTTCTTCTGTCTCTTGCAGCTTTACAGTCGTTTAATTTTCGCCTGCCTGCCTGCCTGCGTTCTTTTCTGGTTCTCCTTCTAACGAGACAACAATTACCCTTCAGAGAGAGACTGGCCTCGGTCCACCGTCAGAGAAGGTCCACTGCACATCACTCCACACACTGAAACACACACACACACACACACACACACAGCTGCTTATTTCACTGGCAAATGACCTCCAGCACTGTGCTGAAGTCTGACAAGAAAAGACTGTTCAGGTTGAAACTCCTCCAGCGATTGGCGTCTTTCTAATCTTTAAGTTTTCTGGTGAGACAGACGTAGTTGTTCCGGACCGATCCCACCTGCGCTTCGTCTTCAGTCGCGTGAGAGGAGAAACTCAGTTGTCTAGTCATGTTTTGGCTCGTTTAGGCCCAAACTGCCTTCTGTCAGGAGACGCAGAGTTTAAAGCCAGCAGGAGAGAGAGTGTTTATTCAACAGAAAGTTGGTCAGCGCTCGT
The DNA here is from genome assembly GCA_963678695.2 of Diplodus puntazzo. NCBI lineage: Eukaryota > Metazoa > Chordata > Actinopteri > Spariformes > Sparidae > Diplodus > Diplodus puntazzo. The sequence continues at coordinate 1,323,042 of OZ023160.1, read as the reverse complement.
CCTGCCAGGTTGGAGGTTTTTGGTCAAAACAAAACTTGAGTCCAGTTCTTGTCGCTGCAGCTGAGCAGCCTGTGTTCTTCTTCTGTGGTGCTGATGCCAGCTGAAGGATAGAAGTCTGGAGTTATTCCATATTGTTTTATAATACTTTATTTATATTACCACTCTGTTTTAAACTTCTATTAAATTAATGGGACCTTGAAGTTTGGCCCTCTGAGCTAAATTTCATCATTTCAGTGATTCTCTGTATGTTTTTTCTGAACCTCAGTAATCAATTATTCTCCACTGGATTGAATTGAAATTTGTCCTGAACATCTCAGAGACGCTAAGTAAACTTGGCAACATGTAATCATTGTTGCTGAATGTTTACAGTAATCAAATAAATAACAGGAAGTGATTTTCTTACCAGAACGAAGGAAATTCCTCTCCACTACTTTTCACGTTCTATCAGTCTGATACCTGTTGAGTGTTTTTTCATTGGGTTCAAGCTTGTAACGGTTTGATTAGCTGCATCTCTCTCTAACATTGACCAATACACCTGGTTAACATGGAGGACGTGTTGAGCATTAACAGCAAATTAAAGAGAAACTGAAAAACAGCCGGTCAAATAAACAGCTGAAGCTCTTTTATGCTGGAAGTTAACAAAGGTCCCACTATCAGGTTTTACAGTAGAGCTAATTCAGATTATGTAGGCCTCTAAAACTGTCTTTACACATTGTGCAGGAGAAGTTAGTTTCAGCTGCGACACTTATCACAGCACAGTGAGAGTTCTGTCCTTTAGATTACAGTTAAATCAGCTTCAGTTGGTTCTGTGTTGACGAGACTACGTGGTTGAGGTGAGTCACGTAGAAACGAGGATCATTCAGTGTGTCTGTAGCAGGACTGACGATGAGGACGGTCAGTGATGTGAGTTCGCAGCTGGCGGAGTCAGCAGAGGTCGTAACGAACAGACGACGGATGTTTTCAGTCTGGATTTTAAGACGTTCACGGCGTTTGCCTCCCGGATGTGTAGTCGTAGGTCTTCTCAGAGAATTGGAGCTCTGTGGGCAAAGGCTCTACCACCAGAATAGTTTTTATTTGAATCAGGGAACAGTTAAATAACCAGCGTTGAGGGAAAGCAGAGGACGTGATTCATTGGCTGCTACAGGAAGATGTGTGTGTGTGTGTGTGTGTGTGTGTCGTCAGCGTAGTGATGGTACATTATGTTGATTTTTGAAAATGTGACCCAGCGTCGGGATGGACAGACATAACAAGAGGACACAGCACTGATCCCTGTCCAGCACTGAATCATGATATAATAGAATAAATCTCTGAGACCAACACGATTGTTAGTTTTCTGACCGTCCTGAGCAGATATTGATCGTCTCTCATCACACAAAACAAACTCCGTCTGCCGTGTTTGGCGACTCGCCGGCCTCCCTCTGTCCTTCGCTCGCTGCCTTCGTCTTCCTCTTTCCTTCGCTTGAGTTTGCTTTCCGAGCTCTTTTTGCTCCTTTTTCCTAATTTTTTCCCCCCTCCTTTTTCGATGTTCTTGCTCGGTGGAGGAAAATAACTTTTTGTTCTTGTCGATCATGAAAAGGAATTGGTCCGGAAACTTCCCCGGGGATAAAAGCCAGTTGTTTCGTCTTCCCACCACTGCACTCAACAGGTGAATCGTCCTCATCCTCTTCTTCCTCTTCCTCCCTTTTACCTTCTTCCTTTCTTCCTTCAGCTGGACACCTTCCAGCTCCTACTTCGAGAGTGGAAGCTGGTCTTAAATTACTGTGGGTGAAAATGCAAATGTGTCAAACTTTACTTTCTTTTTTTTTTTTTGCTGACCTGATTCTGAGTTTGAAGCTTTCTGGATTTTTGGATCACAAATCCTCTAATTTCTCTTCCTTCCTTTTCTGTTTTTAATCCTTCCACCTTTCTCCTTTTTTACTTCATCATTCCAAACTCTCTCCATTAGCCTCTGATTGGTCCAGTCTGTTACCTGCATTACCTGAGCTGAGCAGTACAGACACCTGCTGATTAGAAAACACTGAGAGTAAACTGAGGCATGTCAGCGTCACCTCAGGAAAGAGATTGTCTCCAACTGGAAACGGCCTGATTTTTTGAGTCGCTGTGTTATATGATTTATACTATTGCTGTAATTAAAAATGGGAATATAAGTTTGAAGCTGCAACAACTAGTTGATTCAATCGAAAGGAAACTAATTGCCAACTATTTTGTCAACTGATTTTCTTTGGTTTTAGAAGATTTGCTTCAGTATTTCTGACAGGAACAAAGAGTCTGACTGCTGGTTGGACACAAGCAATTTGAAGACGTGTGTCTTGACCTAAAAACAGATTACAATTTTTTTAATCTCACCTGACTTTCTGCTGTTTGCGTGTGAGAAGAAACAAAACATGTTAGTTAGCTTTTATTTGTTAACATGCAGCTCCAGATTGTCAGTCGTGAGGTTGTGTTGGGGAACGAAGACTCGCCTGACGTTCAGCAGCTCTTTTGCTTCCTTGCGTCCCTTAACGCCGTGTGTCTCTGCACCCCTCAGGACCAACTCCGACTCGGCCCTCCACACCAGCGTGATGAACCCTCCCACAGGAGACCCCTTCACCACGGGAGGACCCACCCTCAACCCCCAGGGCAGCCGACGCACCGGTGAGGCAGCACTGCTAAACAACAACACTCACAACTGAACCACAAGAAAACAAACAAGCATCAGAAACAGTCCAGGAAATGTATCATAAAACCCTGCTGACACTTCACACAACTTCATCTTTAGTTTATAGAAATATGAAATACATGCAGTGTGAGTTTATTCCAAAGAAAGGGAGTTCATGAGTAAAGATTTAAAATGTTTATTTAACCCTGGGAACAGTGGAATGAACAACATGCAGAGAGCATAAAGGATGTAATGGAGTAAATAATCATAATAGGATCTAGTTTCTATGATCTGTTCAGTAATTTGGATGTTGCCGTTTGGACTGAATTAAAACTGTATGTCGTCGTAAACAGACCACATAAAAGTGCATCACAGTCAGTTAATCAATTCTGGATGTCCCAAAAGCATGTGAAAGGATTTCAGCCACTTAACTGTATCAATTGAATTTTCTTGGTTAGTTTATGTAAACTGGAATCGGCAGATTGGTTAACTTCCTCTGCAGCAGGAGGATGCGGCTCTGAGGAGTTGTGCGATCACTGAGAGGACGTCGTCTGACACTTTGTCCTCGTATGTTGTCTGGCTCGACCAATGAGCATCATCCAATATTTACAGTTTTAAAATCTTGAAGGAGTAGTCGGCCTTTGAATAAAGAGAAATCTGTCTCTTGTCTGTGTTTAAATGAGGACTTAAAGCCGTTTCCCTGACACAAACGAGAGTTTCTATCTGATATAAGCTCAGGATGGACCGGCACTGTCTGGGTCACCTGGGCGACAGGTGACGAGTCCTGCTTGATCTAATATGTGATTGATAGCCTCAAAATGCCTCCAGTGCCTTTCTGAAAAAGTTGAGAGATTTACCAACTTGAAGTGTTCGGAGAAGCCGCACAAACAGCTGGAGACGCTCGCTTCTCGTTGGAAACACCTGGAAAAAGACGCTGGAGCTCAGAAGAAAACGTTATTCAGACGCCTGGAGCCCTGAATGACAACAAAACACAGCAGAGACTCTCAGCCAGGCTTTGTGTGAAGTTCAAGGAGAAGAATCTGGAAACTCATTACTGCCATTAAAGAAAAGATGAGATGAAACCTGAGTTTGATTAAGAAAGTTTCCCATGGAGAAAAAAGCCACTGTCATCAGATGAAAGGTAGAAAAGATGAGATAAAAAAATCAGAGATATGACATAAAAATCATAATTGTGAGCTAATAATTATCAAATTATGAGGTGAAAGTCATAAATACAGGTTAAAATCATAATTATAAGATAAAAAAAAGTTTAAATTAAGATACAAAAGTCTTAATTGTCTTTAAATTTCTAACTTATATGTCATTTTTCCAATGATCCTCTAACTGGGTCATTGCTGCTAAATATGATTTTAGTATAACAAGATTGTCTAATTTCTTCTTAATGCGGCTCCTTCGAGTGTACATGACCTCAGTATTTATAAAGTCCTGGCTACAGCCGACATGCAGGATGCCAGAAGTCTTTGTAAATGACTTGTTAATTGTTAAAAACAACGTAACTGTCTGCGTGCATGTAGCACCACCTGCACTCAACATACAGTAGAATTTAATCACATCACTGTTTAACTGCAGTGAGCTGAAATAAAGAGGGTCTTTTTTAATTTCTATTGATTTAGAAACTGATGTGGTGGATAGTTTAGGAGAAATGTCGCCACATTTCCAGAACAGCCATCATGTTTTATTAGTTTGAGAACCAGAAGACCAATAAGAACCCAGCAGGTGCCTCATTCATCCAATCAGATGAAGGCGCTGCCGTCGTCCTCCTCGAGCTGACTCATGTGTGACCTTGTTAAACCACGATGACGTGAAGTGAGAATGGTCTCTGACACGCGAGAGCCCCTCAGTGATCCGGTTTTCGTTTTGGATGTGACGCGGCGACCTGTTCATTGTTACAGCGACTCTTCTGGCCGCACTGACCGGCTCGATGTTTCCTCAGGATAAAGATCTCAGTCTAAACAGGTTTTCCTCCGACTGCCAGCAGAATCAGGATGTTCTGAATATAAACTGAAGCCAACTCGGACAAACGTGTTGTGTCTGTCTCTGACTCTGTCTCTGTCTGATCCTGCAGGTCAGAGTGATGGAGAGGGCAGAAGAAGTGAGTCATAAACAAACACACACACACACACACACACACACACACACAGTAATAGATTACAGGCTCTGACATGTACTCAGAGTCTCAGAGTAAAAAGTCTCCCTCTGAAGGACATTTGTGGTCAAAGCTAACTGAAGCTCACGTCATATTAATAGCATTCAAAGACTATTAAATTTAAAGGTAGAATCAGTAGGATTTTGTCCCAGCTGTTCCTGAACGCACCACAAAGACAGCTGATTGTTGAGTCTCATTCCCAGGACGTCAAACAGACACATGTTGGGTTGGTAAAGCGTCCCGAGCAGCAACACCTCACCTCAGAGGCATCAAACTAAAGTAACGAGGCTGTTCTGAAGCTGTGAGGAGAAAGTTCAGATGCAGAGAGGAGAAGTCACACAGATACTCAGAGTACAGAGACAGGAAACATCTACTCAACTACAGTAACTTTGTACGTCTGTTGAACGTATTATGAATACGTGCGTTACATTTTGTCTTCCGTACAACAAACGTCTCTGCAGCTCGTGTCACCAAACTTGCAACTTGCAAACCTTTTGATCTGCAACATGAGATCGTTTCCCCTCTTTCTCATTTTGGCACTTTTTTACAAATCAAAACAAAAAAACAAACTTTGTGAACCCACTCATCTCTCTCTCTAGAATTTACAGGGAACTGTCATTTGTAAAACTCGTGACTGAGGGGGTTCAACAATCTGACAGGTTCACTTTTACTCACAAACGTTTAGAATGACTGTTTTTAGACGTGTTTGCGAAGAGTGAACTACAGTTATTTCTGAATATTATTGTTTTTTCACCAGCTCTGAAACGTATTTGAGCTCATATGTGTGTGACGTAACACTTGACCTGTTTTGTCCCTCAGTGTTTCCGTACCCCGTTCCCCCGATCGAAGAGAACGTGTTGGATGAAGGGAAACTGCTCAAACCCTGGGACACCAAGAAGGTGAAGAGGACGTGAAAAACAATTATCATTTTACATTTGTGTTGTATTGTCCTGTTTTATTATTCCTCAGCAGAGTTTTAGTTTTATTTCTTTAATTCTGTTTTTTTCAGACATGATATTAATTCATTTTTACTCACTGACAGTTTTGCTGTCAGTTGCCAACATTACTTTTTTCCTGTTTTAGTTCATTTTTAGTGTTAGTTTACTCTTGTGCTTCTCTCTTTTCTGTTGTTATTGTAGTATGCACTGGTTTTTACATTTAACTGCTTAAACGCATAATATTTTGTATATTTGAAATAAAGCCTCAGGGTTCAGAATGCATTTTAAACAGCTACTGCCAAACACTTTTCTTTTTTTTTTAGCAGGTGTTAAAAGTTTAGTTTAACCTCCTAAACAGAGAAAAGTTTTCATATCTGATCGTTTCTCTCTCCAGTTGCCTCTGTTGTCGTCCCGACCCAAGTCCTGTGAAGTCCCCGGCATCAAGTGAGTCTTATGCCAGTAAACACACACACACACACACACACACACACACACACACACACACACACACACACACACACTCACAAACACAAACACACACTGCATCATGTCGTAACCACCTTTGGACATTTCTGTGGTGTGGCCCGAAATTTGATTCCAGGGTCGCATCAAAGACGGTCTTTCTGCACTTCTGATGCCCGTCAGGCTGTAATCGGTTCCTCTCCTCCTTCTGATGCTTTTGTGTTCAACTCGAAAGCCACCAGAAAACCAAACGGCTTCAAATACCAAATGTTCCTTCAGCCGTTAACCAAAGAGAATCAGAGTACAGAGAATACTCTGAGGCACAGAAAGAGAAACAGGAGTTTATTTATGAAGACAGAAGTGTTTTTGGAGCGCTGCTGTCAGATGTTAATGTTTGGAGCAATGAATCCTGTTCGACCGCTCACTCTGATATTGATGCTGAAACTAGATTCTATCTCACTGTTTCTGATCCTTCTCTGTTTCCTCTCAGTATCTTTACGTCCCCGGAGCAGCCGTCCACACCGACTCACGGCGTCCCCTCTGCCCTGAACACCGGCGGCTCGCTGCCCGACCTCTCGAGTCTCCACTTCCCCTCCCCGCTGCCCACGCCGCTCGACCAGGACGAGCCGGGCTACCTAGGATCCTCCTCTCTGAGCGGGGGCAGCAGCACGGGCAACCTGGCCTCCACCCTCACTCAGCTGGGCATCAACGCCGCCAATGCACAGGGAGGCAACGGCAGCTTCCACCACACACAAGGTGCGTACAGGCTGCAGCAGGTAGAGGAACGTTTTTGACATCCAAGGCTGCTTTAATCAATATTTCTTGTTTTTGTAAAAATCAGTTTCTTATTTCTAAGTTCTCTGAATAACTGTTTTGGTTTATTACGACTCGTATCTGGTCTGAAACAGTCATGTTCTGTAAAAGGTCTTATCTTATTATGACTTGCAGAAACCTTGACGAGAAATAATGGACACAACTTCAGAAATAATCTGTAATGAGCCGGGGTCATCCTTGAAGTGCATGTAGATCCTGCTGAGGTGTCCTTGGGCAAGACACTGAGCCGGCTGCCTGCTCAATTGTCATAAATCTTTCTGGATCAAAGTCTCAGCTGAGTGACTCATGTGAAGGTTAGCAGAGGAAGTCTGTGGGTGACAGCGACTGAGATGAAACGGAGGGGGATGTACGACGGGGCAGCGCTCTAAATTTAGCCTCAGAGAGAGAAAAGGGAGTCGGAAAATGTGTTTTAGCGTTTGCGATGTGACTGTAACGACCACAGACAGGAAGCTGCTGTCAGCTCGATGTCGGGCTGCAGCCTCTCCAAACCTTCGTCTGGATCAGCGTGTCGTCTTCACGGGTTTGTAGACCAGAAACACAGACATGCTGTCACCTCACAGTTCTGAGGAATGTGTGAATTCAGTTTGAATTTTCAGTTTTGGTTTAACAGACACACAACCTCAGAAGTTAACTAGAGCGACAGCGCTATACGTGAGAATTAAGGAGGATTATGGTCAAAATGGCGCCACAATCAGTCACCATAGATGTCTGTTTTCAGTGTTTTTAATGTACAGAATCAGGTCATTGTCCCACATTTTGTTTCAGAACTAAAGTAGCCTGGGGCGCCAGTGAGCTCAGTTGGTCGTATTCAGGCTTTGTCCTCGCTGCAGCGGACCTGGGTTCAGGTCCCGGCCTGGGGCTTCTTGTTTCATGTCACCCGCCTTTCTCTCATCCTGTTTCCTGTCATCTCTGAAGCTGTCCTGTCAATAAAGACATATAAAGGCCAAGAATAAAAACTAAAGGAGTCTATTTTCAGGTCAAGTGATGCTAATGACACAGATAGCAGATACGGGCGACATCAAGTTGTTTGGCCTTGTCTCGTTCCTGGTTCGAGTCCTGAACCAGGTCAGAAAGTAGTCATGAAATGCAGGTTGTGGATGAACTTGACCTACTGAGTGTTTATAAAAAGACATAGAGGAGGGAGGGAGGACAGAGGAGGAGGCGTATGTAAGGCAGCTTGCAAAAAGAGGTGAAGTGAGTGAAGGTGGAAGTGTGTTTGGGGACGGAGCTGATGTTTACACCTGCAGAGATCACCTGGGAGGAGCCGATTCCCTCAACAGACGGGATGTTTTAAACTAAAGAGTTCACTCAGCAGAGATCCACGAGAAGAGTTGTGTTTTATTATAATAGGTTTTATTTGTATGTATTTTCATGATGTAGCAGTTTGTTTTTTGTTTTTATTCAGGGATAAAGTATTTCACAGTGTAGTCGCGGCTCATTTCCATCCATAATTACAGTGCAGCATGATTAAAGGTGGCTAATGGATGACTTTAGTGAACCTGTTTTTGCTGAACAGGTGATGATTGTCTCTGCGCTGCCTCCTGAGAACAAATCACAGGTTTATTTTTACATTAAAATTAATCACGGACAATTTTCGTGACTATGAAGGCGACTAGATGTGGTTCTGCAGCGAGATCAGTTCGATCCCGTCACTCACCTGATTATTCAGCTGTTTTAACTTCGTGGCTAAAATGTGGTTGAGATGTTCAGCAGCACATCTCCAATGTTGTAAAAAGTACCCAGAAGTCACACCTGAGTAAAAAAACGTAAAACGAACTGGAACAAGAACAATATTTGCCTCCAGGAGCGGAGCGAAAGTAGAAAACAGTTTAAATACTCAAAGCGAAATAGAAGTTTGTCAAACTGTACCGGAGCTCCTGAGTAAATGTACTTAGTTACATTTCATCACTGCTTATTTTATGGTGTGTCCAAGAAAAGATGGCAGGATTTAAATAATTCTGGTTCGCATCTTTACGTTTTATCTGAGTCTGCAGTTGTTGTCGTTTCCCTGCTCGGGCTCTCTTGACCTCTGAGACCTTCCTGTCGCGGCTCTCTGTGGATGATTCGAGTACGTTTGTGTTCATAGTGTTCTGTTTCGCCTCCTCAGGTCTCCTGGCGTCTCTACAGAGCACGCTCAGTAACCCCTCCCTGCAGTCTTCGCTAAGCAACCCCAACATCCAGTCATCGCTCAGCAGCCACTCCTTCTCCAACTCCTTGAGCTCCGCCTCCCTGCACTCGTCGCTCAGCAACCCCTCGCTGCAGTCGTCCCTCAGCTCCTCCCCCTCCCTGCCGTCCTCCCTCAGCAGCCAATCGCTGCACTCCTCCCTCAGTAACTCCTCCCTCCAGTCGGTGTCCAGCAGTAACCCCAGCTACAGCAGCGGCGTGGGCGGCTCCAGCTCCTGCTCCTCCTCCTCCTACTCGCCGCTGCTCAGCGGGCAGGGCCAGCCATCGCTCAGCACGTCGCCGCGGAGACGAGCTCAGCTCTCCCCGCTCATCCTGCCCATGGGAGGGGAGTCACGGAGGCATCACTCCAAACAGTTCTCCCCCACCATCTCCCCCACTCTGTCCTCCATCACACAGGTAGCAGCTACACCTCTCCACACACATGTGATGAACACAGATCATAAACCACATCGAACTGCACCCAGAAGACATCTTGTCTCTAACGTCCAACCTCACCCTACCTCCCCACAGGGCGTCCCTCTGGACACCAGCAAGCTGCCTCTGGACCAGAGGCTGCCTCCGTATCCACTCAGCCAGTCCCACCAGCACCAGCCGGGCTCCCACCAGACTCTCCCCGGTCTGCAGGGCTCCCAGCCCGGCCAGCAGCCTTCTCAGATGGGCCAGCACCACCACCAACAGCTGCACCGCCTCCAGCAGCAGCGGCCGAATTCTCAGCAGCAGCAGCAGCAGCAGCAGCAGCAGCAGCAGCAGCTCCACCTGCAGAACCTCCGCAACACACACAACCAGCACATGCAGCACTTTGGAACGGTAGGCCGCTGGGTCAAATTGGAGGAGATGAGATTGTCCAGATTAGTAGATTACACGGATTAGATAAAGATAACATACAATACAAACACTCATGGCGTGTTTCTGTGCAGCAGCAGAGGTCGATGGGGCAGCAGGTGAACACGGCGAACGCGCAGCAGCTGATAAAGAACGAGAGGCCGATGGATCAGTGCGTCCAGAGCTCCACGTCCTCTCAGTGTCACGTCAAACAGGAAGCGGAGCAGCAGCTGCCTCAGCTCCAACAGATCAGCCACAACCTGGCCACCGACCTCTACAACGTGAGTAACTCCATCTCTGCAGCGCTGACACAAGTCCTGCTAGTGCCCCCTACAGGCTGCGCTGTGTATTACAGCCACAACATGAAACTGTTGAACAGGACAGACAACATACTGATGATTTATCTACTCTTTACCTTATTAGATTATTCAGTTTAGATCTTTTAATAGAGAAGTTATAGGAAGATCAAGATGATTCATCCACAGCCAACAGATCCCTCCTCCTGACTCCTGACTCTGTCTCAGGTTTCTCAGGAAATGTGTGTCATTTGTGATTCAGAGATACATTAATTAAAATGACTTTAAATTTCAGAGCCAGCTGGTAGTTGTTGTGGCTTGAGGTACATTGTCATGATGGATGAAAACACAGTGGCTGTGAACAACCGGTGTCCTGTGAGGAACCACTGCTGTAGCATCTGTTCTTCTTCTTCTTCTTCTTCTACTCCTTATTCTTTTTCTTCTTCTTCTCCTGCTCCTAGTGCTGCGATGAATACATAGATGTGTTTTAATAAAGATGGTTAAAAGTCAAGTCTCCCGCCCCTACTCCTTTTTCTTCTTCTTCTTCTACTCCTTCTTCTTCTTCTACTCCTTTTTCTTTTTCTTCTTCTTCTTCTACTCCTTCTTCTTCTTCTTCTACTCCTTCTTCTTCCCTTGCTAAACTGGAAGTTACCCAGCTCGGCCTGCAGAGTCTAAAAGACTTAGAGAACTTAGAGCGATCCACCTGAGATCGGACCACTCAGGATGGATGTTGATTGCAGGTGTGAACAGAAACTGTGTTTGTCTTTTTTCCATCATTTCCAAAAGTGTGTATGAGGTAGATGATGTGTGCAGGTGCCACTTAGTCACATGAGGTCATGTGCTTTAGTTCAGTCTTCTCTTTGTCTGAATTTCACAGCCGGCACCGAAATAACAACAAAATAAGATGTTTTCATTCATATTTGAGATTACAGAAGAAGTTTGATGAATAACAGGCAGGAAGGTGAGAGTTAGCTGGTGTCTGACCTCATCTCTCAGGACCAGAGGTGTCATGTTCACTGTGTGATGTAATGCTGAGGTGAGATAAAGGAGGAAAGCACCTGATGCTATTTCTGGATGTTTGCAGAGTAGAAGTCATTGTGACACCCGGAGGCGTCCAGGGTGTAATGTTACAGAGATGACACTCGTGTAGAGATTCTTCACACAACTTCCTCCTCGTCTTCGTCCTCGAGGGTCTCGATCATCTTGCTGACATTTAACAGCTGGTGGTTGCTTAGTAACCTCACCCTACCTCACTGTGGTCTGTAGATGTTCACCGACCCCGACTGATTACACAATCCTGGAGAAGTTAAAGTTTGGCAGCTCGGTCCAGAAACTGAAGACACAATCCCAAAAACTTGAGCTCACTGTGTTGTTGTGCTGTACGTGCACTGCAGGCCAAGTCAGTTACATGTTCACCTGCAGACTGTAATTTATCATTTAAAAGATAACAGAAACAAAACAAAGAAAACACATGTAAAATACCAACAGAGAGAGGAAGGTGCAGTCTTCAGTGTCATGATCAGTAACCAAGACGTATCTTATTGTTTTCCCAGGATGCCTTGTTCAACTCTCTGCTGGACGACCCGTATCTGAGCCTGCAGCTCACAGGCAAATCCAACCAGCAGGTAACGGAGCGATCTCACATGACACTTATGAATATAAACTGTTAATAACACTGGATGAGGGGGTGTGATGTCACCCGCCGGTGTCACAGATCAACATTTCAGACCCAGCAGGTTTGAGTTTACTGCTGACAGAACTGAGCCGACAGTTTCACGATCATCGTCTCTTCGTTTGCGGTTTTAAAAAGTGTTTTCTTCCTCACATCTCTCCGCCGTCGTCTCTCGTCATCTCCCATCTTTCTGCTCACAAATAAAGACACAAAGAAAACTGCTTTTAAAGGGACAGTTCACCCAATCACACACATTGTCACTTTCCAGAAATCCTGAGCCGGTAACTCAAGATAATCCACAGATTGTTGTGAGCGCCGACCGTCACCGTGCAGCGACTCGAGTCTGGGATGTAAACATTAATGCTTCGGCTGAGCTGTGCCGTTAGCTGCCTTCGTTATTGGTCAACTATTAAATTAATCAGCAACTACTTTGTAATCAGTTTAAGTCATTTTTTTCAAGAATGAAACCTCAGAATTCTCTTCAGCTTTTTGAATGTGAATAGTTTCTTAAACTGAATGTCTTTGACATGTGAGGAGGAAACACTGATCCACACTTTCTAACAGTCTGATTAGATAAAACATCAAACATTGGTGGAACTGCCCTTTTTAAAAACGTGACCTGAACTGAGGAGCGACGGTACAAACAGTTTGAAGGAGAAAAGCTGCAGTTTTGTGACGTCAGAGTTTCTCAACTCATTCAAATATCCACGTCTGTGTTCAGTCACACGTCACCGATTTAAAAATGCAGCCAGTCCAGACGAGACAGCAGGCGACTGCATCAGCACATTCTTCTGCTCGTCATCTTCGAATTCAGCAACATTAGCGACATTTTCGACATTTTTTGGACCAAACGATCGATGAATCTAAGAAACAATCAACAGATTAACTGACTGTGAAAATAATCTTTAGTTGCAGCTCTACTGAAAACTGTTATTATTGTTATAATGTTATTTTCATTTCTTATTTAAAAAGTTTGACCTCCAATCAGATAAAATCCGGCTCGCCTCCCAAAAAAACCTCAACTGCTGAACAAAACTCCTGGATGAAGTTTTTTTCCTTCGTCCTTTTGTCTGAGCGCGGCAGGATCAGCAACTCTGACGTGATGCCGTTAAGATTTCACACTGTTTACTTACATCAGTGCTGCACCGGACATGCTGATGGACTTCGAGGAGACTGTGACTCTTTCAGTCGGACCTATCAAAAGTTCTGGCATCAGTCGACTCAGAAGGGGAGTCTGGGCCGAACAGGAGGTCTAACGGCTCCTTGTAGACTTTCAGGTGGCTCAGTCAGGGTTTACTTTGGTTTATCGGTCTTGACGCAGCTCCAGTCTGAGTTATTTGGACAGTTATTTCTGTTTCATCCCAGAACCCAGATTCAGATCAACTGAGCTCAGTATTAGAGCCTTTGTCTTCTTCACGCTGTCTCATGAATTTGTTTTCCTGAATTTCAAATAAGCCCGAGGACTTCGTGGATATGAGCTTGTGTTTTTACCACGTGCAGTTCAACATGTGCGTAGATATAAAACGTTTAGATATAAAGAAACAAAGACTCCTTCACGCTGTCACTGATTTTGTACCGTGATTGTATTTCCTGCCTTAAGTTTGCGTCTGTTCTCTTCTGCTTCAGTTCACAGCAGACGGTCAGGGCGACTGTCTGTCTCTGAACCACGGCGGTCTGAGCTGCAGCACCGACAAGAACCAGTTCCCCTGCAACACCCAGGGGCCCCTGGACATGCAGGACCCCGGGGACCAGCAGCTCCTCAACAACCAGAACCAGAACTACAGCGGCGGGGACGGACGACACAACGTGCCCAACATCATCCTCACCGGTGGGTATCAGCTGGAGTCATCACGGCCTCTTTATTAACAAGATGAATCAAAGTAAACTATGTGTTTAAAAATCTTTCATAAGAAGTGAAAGAGGACGTGATTTCACTGGTTCCTTAAATGTTCCTGAGAATTGAGCCGGATGTTTGTGGTAGTGAAGACGAGTCTGCAGTTCAACAGAAGGGGATCTGTGAATTCTGTAGAAAGTAACATTCAAAATAATCCAACAGAGTTTCTCTGTAGTACGGATTTATACAGATCACACAGGTGATGTCACCAGAGCACCAAATGTGGATTAATCTGCTGCTGAAACTCTGCTCTGGTTCAATGTGAGGATTTATTGTTTAGTTTTCATCGTTAATTTGATATCTGTTTGTTAACAAAACAAGTGACTCTAACACCATTTTTACACCAAAATTAGTGTGTGTATTTATTTAAACCTCTTAAAAACCTTCTGAAAATATGCAGTTGACTTGTTTCCCGCTGCAACGAGGCGAGTCTTCATCCGACTGCATCCAGAAGATGTTAAACCTGTTTTAAAAAGACCTAATCAATAAGGTTCTGAAGTAGTCGCATCGTTTCTTCTGGTGCTGATGATGGAAGTATGTTTATATCCAGCTGTTAGCTGCACCGCCTCCCCTCGACATCCGGTGTACTGCTGCTTTTCATCAGCATCCGTAAGCTTTCATTATGATCGTCCACATTATGAACACAAAGATGTTTCCATCCTTGTACATATTTAAGCTCAAATTAACTTTTATCGGGTCGTTTGTCCAGCGTGAAAGAGGTAAAACATGTCATTATGGGCTCTTGGACCTTTTGATGGTTATTTTTAAATATATTCTGACATTTTATTTATGAAATAGGGAATCAATTCATCAAGAAAACTGAAATGCAGATCTGTTGATGATTTCCCTCCGTATGAAGACGCCTGCTGTTGTTCTGTGTTGCTGATGATCTTCTCCGCCCTCCTTCCCTCCCTGCAGGCGACTCACCGCCGGGTCTGTCTAAAGAGATCGCCAGCGCTCTGTCTCACGTCCCCGGCTTCGAGATGGATCCATTCTCCCTGGACGACCCGCTCAGGATGGACCCGCTGGCTCTGGACATGCTGGAAGGCGACCTGATGCTGGCCGACCCGGCTGTGGAGGACTCTTTCCGATCTGACCGGCTGAAGTGACCCCGGACCTCCTCTGCTCCAGGAGCTCGGTGGGACTCGGCGAAAAGACGGCCACCCGGGCGGAGGTGGAGGGGACCGGGACCAGCGCCGCTCCGCTCCGCCGCCCACTCACCACTCCCCCAACCAGACGGTCTGCAGAGCGAGGTTTGGAAGCAGCTCGGGAATCTCCAGGAGGCTTCTCGTTGGTGATGAAGGACCTGAGAGTTCTGTCGGCGGTCGGAATGTGACTGAAGGAGGGGGAGTTCTCCGTCGAAGGCACTTAACTGAAAACGCTCTTGCAACGCTTGAAGTCCAGACAAACCAAGATGCTTCTCTTTTTAGGCATTAGCTTGTACGAGTCTTATCTGCATGTTCATGAAAAATGCACTCGCGTAAATGCAAACACGCAGGAATGAAGCGCTCACGTGACGTCGGCTTTATGTAAGAAACCGTCTGTACAAACCAGCAACGCTTGGAAGAAAAGCATTATGCATCCTGAATCGTTTGGACCCTCCCTGACTGTTCTGTCGCTCCGCAGGAGAGACGCCGTGTCATCTGTTTGGATTGTTTTACCCCAA
Source organism: Diplodus puntazzo (assembly GCA_963678695.2). Lineage (NCBI taxonomy): Eukaryota > Metazoa > Chordata > Actinopteri > Spariformes > Sparidae > Diplodus > Diplodus puntazzo. The sequence goes on along the minus strand of OZ023160.1, from coordinate 1,307,469 downwards.
ACTGTCAGTCGGCCAATACTGCTGACGTTTGGTTCCCTCTGCTTCATCAGCCACTTTGACAGGAGCTTAGCCATGACTTGGAAGGTCTATATATTTTTCTAAAAGAGGCTTTTCCTTCTCTGACAGTCACAGATGTCAAATTAACAGCCTTCTCCTCGGACCGAACCGGTCCGCTTAAATCACGAGAAATAAGTTAAAGAAAAGCAGGATAAAGATTTTGGGATGAAGCCGTCTCAGGAGTGCGTTCAGTGCTGAAAAACCCCAGAATGCTTCTTCTCTCCAAGTCTTCTGACTTCTGAAAACAATGATAATGTTGCCCCGTGATTTTACAGTTATAAAGCTTTAACCCTTTAAATGATCCTGTGATCAGATCGGATGCTTTCCTGTCGGGCTGCGTATCGTTCAGACCGATA